>OX457032.1:42085002-42685002 GCA_949752745.1 Protula sp. h YS-2021
TTTCCAAGAAATGCCCAGATCACTTCCATCGAAATACTCGGGACTTTCCAGGGATTCGATGGAAATTTCCAGAACTTCCAAAAAAGTTCTTGCTTTATTGCAAAAGAACTTCAGGAAAGTTCAATGAAAAATTCTTGGAAGTGACACGGGAAATATCTTGGAAGAAATGAGCTTTCTGGGCTTTCGTAGCATTGGGGGGAAAGGGTGTGTGTGACATACAGCTATCAGGGCCCCAGGGTGCATCGAGCCATCTCGAGATAATGCAAGCAGCAATGGTAGATAGGAAGAGCCTCAAAAGTGGCTATATAATCTCTTGTGCAATAGTTCTCATTTCTGAATGAGAATTTGTTTTTTCTTTTCTTTTTTTCTTTTTTTTTTTTTTTTTTTTGTGATCGTTTTTGTGACCATATTAGTCTCTAACGCTTGAAAAAATGTTTATTTCGAGCCAAGGGGCGTTTTGGAACAAAAGCACTGGGAAGAAATTAGCAAATTATCATTCGCAAAGGGGAATGTGGTGGGGAGCAGGGGGGGGGGGGGGGTGAGTTATCGAAAAGCTTACAATTTTAATAACAAGTAGGTCTTAAATTGAAGCTGAAGTAATTGCTATGTGAACGCTTGGAGATCCGTATATACCATATACCATATATTAACACGTTATTATTAGCTCTGGAACAAATAGTCTTGGCACGATGGGGATGGGAAGGGAGAAGGCATTGAATTATGAAGGCCAGCCTTGCTCGTCTTTGGAATTCACTTCATTCTCAATGTTTTTCCTGTACATTTTCCGGTAAAGTACTCAGATGCAGAATATATTTTATGATCATATTGCCAAGGGAGGCCACTCACGTACCAACTGGTCACCACACGTGTCGGTGACCAGAGGAGGGGCCACTCACGTACCAACAGGTCACCATGCGTGTCGGAGACCAGGGGAGGGGCCACTCAAGTACCAACCGGTCACCATGCGTGTCGGAGACCAGGGGAGGGGCCACTCACGTACCAACCGGTCACCATGCATGTCGGTGACCAGGGGAGGGGCCACTCACGTACCAACCGGTCACCATGCGTGTCGGCGACCAGGGAAGGGGCCACTCACGTACCAACCGGTCACCATGCGTGTCGGTGACCAGGGGAGGGGCCACTCACGTACCAACCGGTCACCATGCATGTCGGTGACCAGGGGAGGGGCCACTCACGTACCAACCGGTCACCATGCGTGTCGGCGACCAGGGAAGGGGCCACTCACGTACCAACCGGTCACCATGCGTGTCGGTGACCAGGGGAGGGGCCACTCACGTACCATCTGGTCACCATGCGTGTCGGTGACCAGAGGAGGGGCCACTCACGTACCAACCGGTCACCATGCATGTCGGTGACCAGGGGAGGGGCCACTCACGTACCAACCGGTCACCATGCGTGTCGGCGACCAGGGAAGGGGCCACTCACGTACCAACCGGTCACCATGCGTGTCGGTGACCAGGGGAGGGGCCACTCACGTACCATCTGGTCACCATGCGTGTCGGTGACCAGAGGAGGGGCCACTCAAGTATCAACCGGTCACCATGCGTGTCGGTGACCAGGGGAGGGGCCACTCAAGTATCAACCGGTCACCATGCGTGTCGGTGACCAGGGGAGGGGCCACTCACGTACCAACCGGTCACCATGCGTGTCGGTGACCAGGGTAGGGGCCACTCACGTACCAACCCGTCACCATGCGTGTCGTCGACCAGGGTAGGGGCCACTCACGTACCAACTGGTCACCATGCGTGTCGGTGACCAGGAGAGGGGCCACTCACGTACCAACTGGTCACCATTCGTGTTTATGACTTTTTTTAAAACGACCCCTAAACGTGGACTGCTAAGCTAGAAATATTACCCCCTTTTTTAACAAACCGCGGAGTACAATTCTGAAAGAACCCCCTTTGTGTCGGTAGCGCGAAGTACTAAATGAAAATAGCCCCATTTTTAACGAAGCTCTGTCTCCGCGCAGACTGCATCTAACCTCAGAATTACCCCTCTTTCACCTTTTTTGTTTTTGTTTTTTTTTTTTTTTTTTTTTTTTTTTTTGTTTTTTTTTTTTGACACGCATGGTAACATATATGATACCAAGGGGACCCGCCCGGGCAACATTCGATGAGATGCCATGGGAGGATCGTAATAGTAGCAGTAGTAGAAATAACACTAATCATAATAATAATAGCAATGATAATAATAAGTATATATCTAAGTTATAATAATAATATAATAATGATAATAATGATAACAGTAAGAATAATAAAAGTGAAAATTGTAATAATAAAAGTAACAATTGTAATAATAATAATAACAATAATATGTTAAAAATAGCAGCAATAATAACAATAATAATCATATAATAAGAATTACAATAAGACATTAATAATATAATTGATGCATTTGCAGTTGTGAAATGACCCACTCCCCCATTCCTGGTGTGTAAGAAATATTTTACTTGCGAGGAAATATTTAATACACTACTTAAATATTCTTTTTCTTAATCAGGTCAAAATAGAAAAAAAGGTGCTCAACCTAAATAGCCTTACTATAAATGCTTTTTGAATACATTATTTTTTTGAAAAAAGGCCCATTATAGTTCAGCCTGAGGAAATATGTACGAATTATACTTCATATATTAAATACTATTTAATACCCAAATTACTTTCAAGATCCATGTTTAACAGCCAGTGCTTTCCACAAGTCCAACTAAATTCATACTTTTATATTCCAATGTTTAAGTCCCTTTAATATGATTGCTCACAGCAAGCACTGTATAAATTTTTGTTGACTGTTGACTGACGAAATGCACACTGGAAGAGATAATTTTTGGCTGTGATCCTGTTAACAGAAGAAAAGAAAGATGGCACCTAAATTTGGCTTTTTTAAAACAGTTATTTGTTTTTCCCTTATCATTTCTTTATAATTTATCCCAAAATATTTGCAGTCGAAACAACACCTCCACCGGAAAGCCCCGAAAGTGCGAATTGGCTTATCAATGTCCCTTGTTACGATGCCGCGAGTTTTTCGAAGTCACAAGTATGATGGGTAAATACGAGCATTTGCTGGACAATTTAAAAACTGCATCGAAAGGATAGACATCATAGCTGTCGTCCTCGTCTTACTTCGCCTCGTCAGGATCGACATATCCGGATGATGCATCTCAGTGATGGTTTCCGCAGTGGGACAACGACTGCAGAAGAGACACCAGTAAGGACAAATAACCTTATAAGGGCAAAACTTATTATTATAACATGCACCCCAGTAACAATGCAGGCCAGTACAAAGATAAGAATGTCAATTTTGTATTATCTAACCTCGAACGTAACTTCGGTATTCACCATCACCCGAAAGTTATAGGTAAAAGTCAACGTGACGCTGACAAAGGCTTTTAAAACCCTTTTGTTTAAGGATTTTTCCATGCAAGGCATAGGCGACTTCACAGTACAGGAGAGTAACTGAGAGGTAAAAGAAGCTGATGTCTACTAAAGACATTAGTATGTGCGTTTGGGCTGAGATAAAACATGAGATAAAACATGAGATAACATAAGATACTAGAGATAAAACATGAGGCTAATGTGCTTTGCGATGGGATTCGGACATTTATGAAAAGGCCAATGAACTCGTTCACAGGCCCTCTACACGTGTCCGAATCCAATACGAAGCACCCTGCCCCATGACCTGCGCGGTTCGTTCACAGGCTTTCTACGCGTGTCCGAATCCAATACGAAGCACCCTGCCCCATGACCTGCCCGGTTCGTTCACAGGCCCTCTACGCGTGTCCGAATCCAATACGAAGCACCCTGCCCCATGACCTGCGCGGTTCGTTCACAGTCCCTCTACGAGTGTCCGAATCCAATACAAAGCATCCTGCCGAATGATCTGCGCGG
The DNA here is from genome assembly GCA_949752745.1 of Protula sp. h YS-2021. NCBI lineage: Eukaryota > Metazoa > Annelida > Polychaeta > Sabellida > Serpulidae > Protula > Protula sp. h YS-2021. Next base: position 42,088,905 of record OX457032.1, read on the forward strand.
TTCGTTCACAGGCCTTCCACGTGTGTCCGAATCCAATACGAAGCACCCTGCCCCATGACCTGCGCGGTTCGTTCACAGGCCCTCTACGCGTGTCCGAATCCAATACAAAGCATCCTGCAACATAGTCAATGCCTATATTAGACCCCCCACGCGAAAAAGAAATCCAGGGGCATCAGAATGGTTTTGATTCACCGAAATCGAACCGGTTGGGAGAGTAATTAGTCTCAAGGCGCTCGAAGAAGCCTCAGTGTGTCATTTTAGTGATGAGTCCACGCTTTTTACAACTGGCGGCTACGAGCAGACAGACCGTACTGGTGAACACTGCGCTCCAGGTTTAGTCAGTTTGGTCAATCGCTTTGGTTGTGTCGACAAACTGAGGCAAATGGCTGGCATACGCGCCCTAATCAGGAAGACTGTGTTACACCAATATTTTGTGAGCTGAAAAATGTGACCTCTGTTTTGTTTCATTAGGGTTTTAATAAATTGCGGAAATAATAGTGATCTGAGTTTGTAATATTTGAAAGAAATTATATTAAAGCTGTAATTTTGAACAGATTGATTGATTTGATTTCTGCTGAATAAGCTCCCCTTTTCGGTGCAAATTTTCTACTTTTCCTTTGGTACATACAAGTTGCTTTTGCTCTCGTTAAGACTTTCGTTAAGATGTCCACGTTAACTTGTTCGCATCTATAAATCAGAAACAAGCAAACTACGATCCATAACATAAATAAAAGTAGATAATGTTTTAGGTAGTTGGTCTTATTCGCTTTTCTTTTCATAACAACATAAGAACAATTACAGTGTGAACTGACATTTAAGTTTGTAACCGTCCACCACTAACAAAACTATATAATAAAACAGGAGATTCAATAAAAGGGGTGTGCGGGATTGAGCAAGAGGAGAGGAGGCATATGTTAACCTGAAAAAGAGGGGGATAAGTGAACAGCTAGTCATAATGCACAAAAAGGGGTAGAATTTGTTAGGAAGGGTAAAGGTCTTTGAATGCTGAAATGCCGCAAGTTGCTGCTAACTCTGCTTAGAAAAGAGCTGAGTGACGAAATGAAAGAGATGGGACTATTAAAATACCCACAACGATACCCCGGAGACAGATAAGTTGACCAATGGCTAAACACATGCAGAGGTGACATGATGTATAGAGGCGCATCTTGTGTGTTCACTGTTATTAAGTAAACGTGCCGGAGGCCGAAAGTTTCATGCAATCAGTGGTTAGGTAAATATCTCTCTCCTTTTTTCTTCATGGGCAGTGATCCTTGCTGAAAGTAAGCATTTGCAATCGTCTTAAAAAGAAATTAAAAAATTTACTTATCACAGCCTTGTCTTACGCTTGAATGCCATGTTCTTACCTCAATGGAGCCGCAACTGCGAATTTGTATTCCTGCCGTTTTAAACAAAACTGATGATGATGTATCTGAAAGGAAGGCTGATGATGTACCAATACACTCACTGTATTATTGCCATTTTATTGAGACACTCACACCGCCATAAGCCAAATTAGCTGGCACAGACATTCCGGCCCACTTGCCTCATCACAGCAAAGCAGAGAGACTAACACCAAAAAGCAATCACAATGAACATTGCTCTTAGATCTGAATGATCATAAAGTGCGTAGATGATTAGACAAGACGTGGCAGTGCTAAAGCCGCCAGGCCCACAAGATACACGCTCAGGACAAGGCAGGGCAGCGCCAAGACTGTGATAAAAACATCCTGCTTATTGCATGCCCAGTTCTAAGGGTATTGAGTGAGATACTTCATCAAAAGATAGAAGGAAAAATCAAACCTATGAGTCGACGATGAAAATTGTGATGTTGTTAAGAGTATAAAATTGAATACCGCATATATGTTAAATTTGCTTGTGATCAATAGTTCCTCCAGTGTATGTATCATTCCACATATTGTTCGAGTATAACGGACTCCATCTTTGATTATATTAGAAATATGGAAGTGCAACGATATCATCATGGTTTGATCTGTTTTTTTAAAGGTGAGAGCATGTTCATAGCCTTGTTCTTACTATTTACAATTATTACAAAATGGAGAATTCACAAAATAACAGAATTTTGCCACAACATTCATAATTATTTTGAGAATTAAGTTATTTCAGAAAATGTCATCAAAACCAGTCTAAAAAAACGTCCGAAAAATGGTCCCAGTCTCTATAGGTGCCCACAAGTAGCTTAGAAAAAATCAAGGATCTGCGAAATATTACTTTGAAATCAAGAATTTGATTTGTGTGCAGTGTTCTTTCTTTGCAGTTTGGTTTTTAGCAGATCACAATTATTCTGTTGCATGTCCTTTTTGCATTAATATCCTATAATTGTATTACGCGAGGACAAAAACATTTAATGCCCCTGACTCAAAGTCAGAAAGGGACCAATATATCATAATTTGTGAATTGCATTCTCAATTCAACACATATCTGAAACAATGCATAAAGCACTATCTTAATAAACACACAATAATTAACATCATTGCCTGTTGGTGGAAATGTCGACAGAGAGAACGTAAAAATGTGTCTATGTCGTCACTTTTTTCATGAATACGTGTAATCCATGTAGGAAGCACAATTTAATATCTCTCTGTGGATTCGCTCAGGCAGAAAATGATATCAGCTATTGCTGCAAGTCTACAGTGCCCCATTTTTTAATTTAGTAAAATTATTCATTATTCTTCTAAAATTACTTTATAGAATAACAATTTGCATTAACTGAATTACTCCCATCAAATTATTTTTTAATTGCACCGCTATAAATTTAAGTATATTTGATTCGGATAAATGATCCATAAAATACTTACCAAACATTAGTCAGTAGTTCAAATTGCAATAACTTAAACGTGCTTAAAGCTCTACAGTCAAAGCAACTATTTAATTGACAACTTACATACCTTCATTTTGAATTGTGTTCAGTTAATGGAAGTACACGAGCACTAATATCAAAACCTAACAATGAGTCACGTGATAACTATTGTAGTGCGTTATTTCTTTAGTGAGTGAATGAGTGAGTGAGTGAGTGTTGCGCTGGTTGCGAGGGCAGCGTATCGCAAACTAGCCGTTTCGGTGGTTTGTGTAACGAACCGAACATCGCAAAGACTTTACAACATTTGGTATTTTGTCACTTTGTAGATCACGGCAAAATATAGCAGGATATCTGTAAAATTAAATTTCAGGTCTAATGAGCGTCCATGATCAGTTCGCGGTCATACTGTAGAAATCGGACAACGGCAGCTATGTAGCAATCAGGCACAGCGCATGCTTTGTGACGAGACTGTCGAAGTTGAAGTGGAACAGGTGCAACACTGAGAAGCGAGACTGTCATAGTGAATGCCATTCTTCCTCTTGTGAATGGGCGAGTTGTGAGCAAGCGCCATTTTCTCGTATTTGTCCTTAATTTAGGCGCTGAAAAGTTCTATGGAACACGCATGAGCCTAATCACACACTCGTGCTCGTGTCAACCATTCGATGCACTCGGTAAAGTCAGGAGTTCTTCAAATAATCTTTTTATCCCAGTCGATGTCACCTGATATTGAAAGTGTTATTTCCCATCCCGAATGTGATAGTATTTTATACACAAAGCTGATATATGACACTAAAAAAGCTGATACTAGTTGCAAGTTTTGATGCCAGCTCTTACACTTGTCCTTGCATCCTGTTGTTGACAAAATATTAAATCAAACAAACGCCTACAATTCCAGAATTTTATTGGCCCCGGATATTGCAATCTTCGACTAACTTGCAGAAGAAACCTAATCAGCAGTGTGTCAGACAATCAGGGGCAATTAACAAGGCTTTTTGCTACCAGTGCAATACAGGGTCTTGCGTCAAAACGAATGAAATAATGAATCCTTCTTTGCATGTCCTGGGGATATAGCAAACTTGACAGAAAAAATATTTTAATTTAGAAATTAGGTTTGTTTAAAGGGCTAATTAAGTCAAATAATGACTTTTCTAGAAAGCTTTGAAACTTAAAAACTTAAAACTTAAAACATATAAGCACTGATTTTCGATGAAAGCTCTGAAATGTTAACGAATACTTTTCTTTACATTACGGCCTCTTTAAATGGCATTACCATGAAGATAAGGTTCACAGTCAGTAATTTCCAAATGGTGCTCTAGTATATAAGCAACACAGCTTGAGAAATCATCGTTCTATAATTAGAATCGACAGCCCTCTGAGTTAGTTTTGAACACACTTTCCTGGTGTAACCCACTAAGAATATGGGATTTTGGTACAAACTTGATGCCTTTAATAAAATTGCTAAATGTAAAATGCATATTGATATGTAGTTTTAAGAGTAGCTAACAAATCAGTGAGTTCATTAATTACGGAAATCATAAAAAATGTTATTTAAACTGCAATGAAAAAGTTTGTTTCGCAACAGAAGCTAAGATTTTATCGCCACTAGACATCGTTCCCGTATGAAGTGATTACAATAGATAACCTGTCAAGCACAAAACGATCCATCTCAATCTGTGTAAAAGTGAACTGTTGATAATAACACCGCATCTCTGTATAGTGTGGCCGTTATCATCTCTACAAAAATGTGTTTTAGCCAGAAAGCTGTATTGGGTGGATGTGGAATACTGATATTTGCATGTATTGTGATAGAGAGAGGGAGAGTGAGTGAAACAGAGAAAGTGAGAGTTAGAGAGAGAGAGAGTTATTGAGGGTCAGCGGAAAAGTAGCGAGAGTGATTCTGTGACGAACAGAGAGAGAGAGAGAAAAAAAGAGAGAGAGAGACCGATTGAGACTGACTAACCCAGCAAACATTTATTTCTATATCTGGTCTAATACTAGTCTAATACTCGTCATTACGAGTTTTAGATGAGTTTCAGGATGTAAAACTGGTCGGAATCTCGTATTTATTTTCTTGCCCAGTTTCATACGAGATATCGAATTTTGTCATAAACGAGTTTTGGACGACTTTCTGATTTTATGTCTTTCACGCACATTTCGTTTTATGTAAAAGTCAATATAGAAATATGTTTATTGTTTTTTTTTATTTCGTCAAATTCTTTTTGCAGTAAACAAGAAAAGCTTGTTATCCTTCCAAAAATAATTTTAATCCTTTGTTTCTATATCTCGTCTAATACTCTTCATTACTAGTTGTAGACCAGTTTCAGGATGTAAAACTGGTCGAAATCTCGTATTTATTTTCTCGCCCAGTTTCAGACGAGATATCAAATGTTTTGTACTGGAGCATTATGAAAAATCAGTATTGTTGGGTGTCGTGTATTGGAGCGTCATGGGAAACTATGGGAAACCATGTGTTCTGAATACCATTTTCAAATAAATTGGAAAATTTTAGATACTAATAAAGATATAAATATATAATTTTAAAATCTAATATTGACTTTCATGTATCGTTCATTTGATTTAAGTTTTAGTTTCAGGGGTTGGAGCGGGGGGAGGTCAACTTACGCTCTTTCTGTAGTTCTAGCTAAGAATATTATTTGCCTCGATCAACTAATCCCAACCAAATAACCACTATGAAAGCAAAATGCACTTTTTTTATAAACTAAAATAATATTAACAGCATCACTAACAAAAAACGGGAAAATGTGAAAAGTAAACTGTTCGGGATCACGTAGAAACAACATATTGGTAGCCGAATAGTCCATAGTTAATCGGATGCGTGGTGGCGTAGAGGTAAGGTCGACGCGTAGGATGCCAGAGGTCCCGAGTTCAATCCCAGGTAGGTACAAATGTAAGTTGAGCGTTGTAGTGTTGTCTGAATGATTTCGTACATGCGGTTTCATATATAACGAAAATAAAACTTTTTTTGAAGGTTTTTTAAGGTTTCGAAAATAAATAAAGGTAACTAATCCGATCTTTTACATTAAAAATACTCGTCTGGAACTAATCTATATCCCGTTTCCACGTCTGAAAAGTAATCTGAAACTCGTCTAAAACACATGACCAGAAATAGACGTGTTTCAGACATTTCAAAATAGACTAGATGTAGACGAGAATAACACGTCTATAACTCGTGCGCAAACACTTTTGAATCTCGTCTAAAACTCGTAAATATGTTTGTTGGAAGAGTGAGTGATAGAGGGAGTAGAATGAAAGTGAGGAAGAGAGAGAGAGAGAGAGAGAGACAGACAGAGAAAGAGAGAGAGAGATAGCGAGAAAAAGAATTGCAGAGAGATAGAGTGATAAAATGAGGCAGAGTGATGCAGATACTCGGAGAGTTGAGTGAGGAAGTTAAAGGGAGTTGGACAATTATTCTGTTGCTACACTCCTGCCTTCTTTACTGATATATCATAACAGCTATGTTTGAAAAGCAGAAACACAAATTCACAGGGTGGAGATCCACGAGGGAAAGAACAAGGGATTCACGCGTAAGATATATTGGACCTGAAAAAAAACAGCATGTACGCACTGAAGTAAAAGGAAATATTTACATTGTAAATAGAGGTTTATTTGTTAGTGAAGAAATAAATCAAGTCTTTTGAAAACTTCGACACAAAATCTTAATATAATCTCTTTCAAATAAATGAAACACATGACACCATTATTTCCGCTCATCAAAACTGTAAATGAAACAAAACAAGGATCACATCTTTGCATTGTGACAAATAGCCAGTTCTCCAAGGGCCTCGGGACTGAACGATTTCGAATTCGACGTATTCGGTCACTCAAGACATCTCTGTGCATTTTCCATTTCTTCCTCTAATTCTTCTTCTTTGGTTCACACATATAACGATTCTGATTATTTACCAAGGGCAATGACAAGGAAAATCAACTATCTTTTCTACAGGCGTCAGTGTGTATAGTCAAGCAAATTATCATTTACAACCAACACGGTATACATATGGCCTGTTCAATGAGAGTTCGTTTTCTAAGTTTAATACTTTTCTAAGTATTTAATTACATTAATTATTAGACAACTAACATTTTGACCTCTCTTAAGCAATTGTAATGGTTGACATTTGATCTTAGAAAAATGGGACAAAGATTTTATCAGTTACTGTAAAGAAGATTTAATTTTATTAATTTAAGTAGGTTTCAATTGCCACACACAACAGTCCAGAAAATTATAGCTCGTTCATTGGTAAAATATTACAGTAGAATATCGACAAACACAAGAACTGTGATTATTAATAAAATATTTCGGTAAAGGTTGACTTGAATCTTTGTCTCGTCCTATTTTTAATCACAATTTTCTTTTACTTTACTTACAACAATAAGTTTCCTATAAAATTTAGCTCTTTCTAAAATAGGTTCAAAGTACTAGAAACGTAAGTAAAAAATATGTACATAAATAATTAAAAAATAATATAGATATTATATGTTAGCAAATGACGGTATAGAGGATTTTCTTTAATATCATATTTATAATATCATATCACATCATTCTGTAATTTCATAGTTTAAACTCGAAATTTCTGAGTAACAGTAGAATGAACAGTATAGTATTTATGTTCGCAAATGATGAAACAACAGCAAACTATGGACTGATCCGAAAATTCCTCCCTCAAGTTCGAGCGTGATGCCATGATTTTGGTACAAACATATTCTCGCATAGATCATATAGTTTTGCCTCCGCTGCAATGTTTTTGCTATGGAGATGCCAAGTACACACTTTTAGTAGTCTGGGGTTACATTTTTGCTACTGGTTTGGCTGGTTTGGCATTACTGGAACTGGACTGAACGTAACTGTAACGTACGTATGTACAAGTTACCAGTTAAGTTCTAGCTTTACATGAAGACAGGTTAGGCAAATAAAACAAGCTTTCCTAAATTCAAATTTTTATTAAGTACACAGAAAAAAAGTGTGAAATGAATAAGAACGTTAAAGAATAAACAGGTCAACTTATTTACTGTAATTAAGTGAGAGTAATGTTTCCTGTTTATTTATTTATGAATTATCTTTAAGGGGGGCATTGATGCATCAACAAATACTCTATTATCCTTCTTTGTTCAGTAGACATAATTCAAAGTAGCTGTAGTTACATATTAACACTGGCACAAATACTTGGCCCCCACCTGGTTCATCTCAGCAAAAGAATGAGACTAACAAGCCAAAAAGCAACCACGATGGACATAGATTTTAGACTGAATATTCATATAGCATCTACGTTATAAGACTCAAGACAGAAAACTGATCTTGTTAGAGAGTAAAAGTTAAGGCTTCATATATAAAATCTAAAACAATTAAAAAAAACTTTAGAAAACCTTATATGGAGCGGCAAACCTCCCAGAATACAAAGACTAGTCCTTATTCAAGACTATAAAGACGGTGGCTTAAGGCATTTAGATTATTTTTCCTTCTTGAAGGCACAAAAAATTATGTGGATAAAAAGACTATTCAATCTCAGGAAATCTTTCAGTATTGAATTTATTCGAGAGTACTTGCCAGACTCTCTAAAGTTTTCTGAAATTCTCTCTCTTTCTCTAAACACCAAAAAACTACACTTCGAAATGCCCAATTTTTATAAAGAAATTTTCCACCATTGGTTTAGTGCAAAATCTGAGCCGGTCACAGCTGTGGACAAAGTAAATCAAAGCTTATGGTACAACAAGTATATCCAAATAGGAAATTCACCGGTATTTCTTAAAGAATTATATACCAAGAAAATATTGCGTATTTCGGATATAATGAATAAGGATGGGTCAATTATGTTACCGCTAGAAATAAAAAAGAGGTTTGATTGTAAAATAAATGTCTTAAATCTATTCAGCCTGGTGGCAGCGATTCCGCAAAAATGGAAAAGTGTATTGGCGCTAGATACAACAAAAATTATAAGTAGTAAAAATAATGTTGATATTATGTTTACATCTAAATTTTATAACTCAGTGATATCCAAAATATGCTCAAAATCAATATATTGGAACCTAGTTAGACTTCAGGAAGCTACACCAAGCTGTATAGATAGGTGGAAAAATGAAAATATATGTATGACTGATTGTGAATTTAAGGAAATCTTTGTTAAGACGAAATATTTGACAAGAAATGTTCGCGACAGTATGTTAAACTACAAAATTATGCATAAAAACTATGCATCAAATTATATAGTCGCAAAATTTGACCCGACGGTCGCATCAAACTGTCAGAATTGTAAAGTGAAGAATGATATCATGCATATGTTTATCCTCTGTTCGAATTTAACTTTATTCTGGAAATTATTAGAAAACTTTATAAATAATAACATTATGATAGAAGCCAGTATCGCTCTGTCGAACAGAATGAAACTATTGGGAATTATTCGAAGCGATAACTTAGGGGAGAGGAGTTATATGGTTGATTTCATTCTTCTGCAAGCAAGATTATTTATTCATCGTTGCAAACTTAACAGTAGAGAAGTGTACTTTATTGAATACCTTAAATTTCTAAAACCTAAAGTATATTTTGAACGAATTTTAAACAAAACAAATATATCTACATGCCAAGCTTTAGAAAAAATTGACCAATTTTTATAGTTGAATTTTTTTTCTTCCTCCCGCATTTTTTTTTGTTCTGTCTTCAACCCCCTGCTAATATGCTAATATACTATTGCTGTATAATGTTCATTCTTATTGTCAACCGCTAAACTGAAACTTGATTTCAGTTGATTAGAAAGTGTTTGGCCAGAGTATAAAAAAAGCACTTGTTCTCCTCAACAGCATAAAAAAATTGTCACTATGTTTGCGTTGCCATAACTTGATATGTATGAGTTTTAAAATATATACTGGAATGAAGTGATAATAAAAAAAAAAACAATTAAAAATTTTTAGTGGTGTATGTTTTACTGGCACGCTAGTTTTTAGCGACTTTTAAAAAATTGCCTGGAGACACTAGTTTTACTGACTGTTATTATCTTCTGTCTGGCGGCATTAATTTCTGTGAAATTTTTATTTTTGTCCGTCTGGAGGCACTGGCATTTAGTCCATTTTTTTAAGCGATGAGCTTCCCTGTTCATTCAATTTAAAGCTAAAATCAAGTACCACACTATTTAGAACCAGTTTTTGAGAGACTTAAAGAAATTTGAGATGCTAAACATAGTATGGTAAATTTACTACTGATGAGTGACACCCCAAGGGAATGCCAGTCTAATGGATCCTATCTTCTACTGCTGCGAAAAACAATGCTTCTCTATGTTTGAAAAACTGCCATGTTTTAATTCACATATATAGCAAAGACATTGTGGCTCAAAGATCTATGCTGGTGGTCAAAAGGATCAAAAAGGTCTCACTCAAAAGATGTTCCAAAGGTGATTCTCCAATGAGTACACAGCAGTGGAGCTGCGACCAGCAACACAACCTTATAAAATAAAAAGCCTTTAATTCTTTGCACAGATAATGTCAATTTTTCGGTGTGCAAAAGAACAACAATGACATAATGTCAGCGGAATACTTCACATTCTCGTCATTCTAACCGATAGGGCATTCCATTAGAAGTACTCGCTTTGTTCTTACTACTTAAAAGAATTATCAACTGGAGAATTCGTAATGCAACGTTAACAATTGCAATTCTTTTGAGAATTGGGTTATCTCACAAGATGTCATCAAAGCCAGTCTCAAACTATGCCTGGAGAATGGTCCTAATCTCAACTAGCTTAGAAAAAACTGATATCAAGGCTCTGTGAAGCATGACTTTGAAATCATTAGAGAAATATTTGATTTTTATGGAATGTGCTTTCCTTGGAGCTGCTACTGTAGTAGATCATAATTTTTTTGCTACTTGTTCTTTTTGCATTAATATCCGATAACTGGATTTCATAAATGCAAAAACCTTTAATGACTTGACTCAAAGTCAGAAAAGGTTCTATATATCACATTTTCTGAATGCCATTCTCAATTCAGCACATGTCTGAAAGAATGCATAAAACACTACCTTAATAAGCACAAAGTACCAAAGATCATTAACGCTTTGTGAACTTGTCAACAGAAAAAAGTAAATAAATTCCTAGGTTGTCACTTTTCGCAACTGGAATTACAATTTAACTTTGCAAGGTTTGGGGAATAATAAATGCAAAAAAAGGCACGATCTAATCTCACTCATTGTACAATCTAATATCGTTCAGTGCACGATCTACTATCACTCAGGGCACAATCTAATATTACTCAGTGCACAATTTAATAGCATTCAATGATATTACATCGTAATTTCCGCTCTGATTATCATTCAGGTCAGAGAAGAAATAGAAATCCCTAAAATTTGCTATGTTGCATTTAATAGTAAAACTTTTAATAGTAACAATTTACATTATTTGATTCGATGAATGTATTTCTCGTGCTTAAAATTTTTTACTGTAGCGCAATAAGTGTGTGTAATTCTTATAAATGATCTATAAGAATTTATGCCAAAAATTGCAAATACTTAAATGTGTTCAAAGAGACGTGTAACGATATTGCAATTATTTAATCTACAACTTTTTATTTTAATTGTGTATTATAACAAGCTGAATTATTAGTGTTGTAAGTGAAACAATGTTGGCACAACCATACTGAAACCTAAAAGTAATGATTCATTTCTTTTGTTTCCTAAATCAACAGGACGAGAAAAAACAACATTCAGGATGCAAATAAAAAACATATACAAACTGCGACATTCATGGGCAATTAGCGAATGTGATCTGGCGAATGAACTGTTCATCAGCAAGACGTTTTGCTTTTTGTCCTCAGCAAATTATGATTTAGCTTATTGAATGCGACAATATTTTTACACAATACAAACTACTGTGTGACAGATTGAGAAGTTGTTGCTAGTTGCAAATCTTGATGCCAGCTGACACTTTTAGCTTTGCCTGTCCTTGGCTAACTAATAAATCAAATAAAAATCCTTGAGTCAGAATTTTTTTATTGCGTTAGAAGTCATAAACACTCTTTAAATAACCAATAACCACTAACTTGGAGAAGAAATCCAGTCTGCAGGGTGTGAAACCAAAACTGGTTGTGAAGTTTTTATTTATTTATTTATTTATTTTCTTTATAGTTATTGAGATATATGAAAAAACGTGAAAAATGTTGCAGAAACACAAAATGAAAGGGTAGATTTTCCTTAACAGAAATATTGATTTTATCTTACAAGAGCTTCCTCGTCTATAAACTTATTACAACAAATATTCTGTCATTCGCAAAATGATATATGTCAATCTGAGGAAATTTAAACTGTTAGTAATACACCAGACTTCTGTACAGCGTCGTTGTGATTGTCGATGCTAAATCCGTGTTTACGCTACAAAGCTGTATTGGGCAAAAAAATAGCTACACTTTTTATCTTTATTGCTAGTTACACTATTGTGTTTTGAGAGTGGCGGAGAAAGTGAGAATAAGTAAGTGAGAGGGAGGGAAAGAAGAAGAGTGAGATAGGGAGTCAAACAGAGGGAGTGACAGTGAGCAGGAATGAGTGAACGATAGATAATAAATACCTGGGATGTGAGAGTGAGAGAAACAGAAAGACAGAGTGAGATTTTGAGTAAAATACATTGAGAAAGAGCAAAAATAGTGGAGAGAGTGAGAATTAGTGAGAGAGTAGAGCAAGCATAATTGAGTGTGAAAGAGGGTGAGAGACTGAGAGAGAGAGATGATGATGATGACAGGAGGTGATAGTGAGATACAGCATAATAGAGAGTGAGAAAAAGAATAACAGAGAGGGAGAGAGAGAAAGAAAATCGCTTATTGAGTCTTTTAGTTGTCCGTTGTGCAGAATGGAAAGCAACAATATTTTGAAAGGAGAGTTTTTTTCTCTGACAATATATAAGCATTTATAAAGTATTTTAAAACAAATATTAAGTGCTTGAAAGGTGTTTGGAAAATTTGTGATTGTAATATGGTTTGGTGTCATGATGCTTTATGGTTAAATACCTATACTGACGTTGCACTTACAGCATAGACAAAATGCCCGGGAATTTTCTCCTTTTCAGGAAATGCTTTCGTTTAAAAAGAGAAGCTTAAAAAACTCAATGGAAATTCATTTTGAAATCCATGATAGGTAATTTAATCCATTGCGTTTTCCTAGCCAAGGAAATCAAAGAGATGACCAATTCCTTGGTTATCAAATAGGCCCGTCAACTCTTTTCCATGAAATGCTTGTTTGTTTTTGACTGATCAACATTATGATGAAGCAATTTTATTATATTTGGTAGTTTAAGCACATCTTTCTCCATTTTCCGAGAATGTATTAAAATTGACTTTAAAGTCCTGCTTTCTCTGTTTAGTCTCGTTACACATAATGCCACACATGAATACGGCAACAAAGAAAGTGTGTGCATTTTATTTCTACACACCAACAGTAAGTATGTAACATCATTCTTTCTTAGCCGTTAGTGATTTATAGCTACTACTTTTGCTAGTGGAATAATTAAAATTGAAATTAAACCGCTGTTTAGCTAATTATGGTCAAGTTGTTTAACTTATTCAAACATCATCAGATTTATACAGCCTTCGGGTGATAAGGCAATATATTTGTTACCATTATCAACATTGTTTATGATTAATTCTTATATCGCTTACGATAATCAATTAGGATTGTCACTTACTGTTTAAGCTTTGTAGTTTTTTCTGTATATCGAATGTGCTATTCCCAAAACGGAATGGCATGCCGGCTTGATCGCGCTATTTTTCTAGTGGGAAAATTCAGACTATATATACAGATATCATCTGAAGCGAACCCTGTGTAAATTAACTGTTATCCTGTTTTATTCCCCAAAGGTAATCAAAGCAAAATGTAATATATTTTCCCATAGACGACTGTCAATATAGCCACTTAAAACTAGCTGTTCCCTTGAGATTTGATAACTTAAAATCAATACATATAATTCTGTTACAAGAAGGTTTAAATCAAGTTAAGGGGCGTATAATTAAGTGTGATTTTTAAGTAATCAGTTCTCAATTTTCAAACAACTTCATGATTAAACAACTGACATTTCCCCATTCGTTAGTTATTGCCTTTGTTTTAATAACGTTAAAAAGTTTGCTTTTCCCAAAATGGGGTCTAGGCTTTGTAAATTACTCTTGGAAAGATTCCCATTTTGAGTAAGATTTTTATCTGGCTTTCCACTATCATTTTCAAACTTTCAAATGCTACATTTTTAATAAAGATCTGCTGATGAAAGTTTCGTAATTTGCAGCTCTTTAAAAACTGTGATTCTAAGATCTAAGATCTAAGATCTCTCAAATCTAAGGGAGAGATCTTAGGATCAGTCCCACGGTGAGTGTGATGATCTTTTTATTTTATGATTTTGTGTACAAATATATTTTTTCTATAAATTCTGTTCTGCAATGTTTTCTGTCGTACAATTATGATCTTAGGGCGATATTAAATACATAGTTTAAGTAGGCCGTTGCATGACATGTTTGATACTGAAAGAGCAATGATTGCAACTATGCGTGTTTATTTGTGGTGCGCACTGCCAAAATAATAATAATTGATATTGTACGCGTACTGGCATTCACGCAGTAAAATTATATTCTCAAATGGCTCTGTTCAAAGTTAAGTAAGATAAGTATCTACTGACAAGCATTTACTAATTAACACCGATTCAAGAAGAATAGGTTGATGCAGGAATACATATTGAAAAATTAAACAAAAATCACTAAATGCAAGCTTCGTATTACTTATAAAAATTCTGGAAGAGCATGCCTAAGGCGGAACCCAATCAGTAACAACTTTAAAGAACCATAAACTAAAATTTATTTAGTGTCGTTACTGCAATTCAGTAATATTGGTGTTTCATGTTTTATTCATTTATGAGGTACTTCTATAAGGAAGTGACGATTTAACTGCAAGGAGTCGTGATTTTGTATTTTAATCAGGTGGTGATGTGTCTGAATGGGGTAATGATGTATCTAAAGTGGAGGATGATATATCTGAAGTGGGTGATGACGTAACTGAAGAGGATGATGATGCAACTGAAAGAATGGTGATGCTGTATCTGAAGGGGATAATGATGTATCTGCAGAAAGTGATCACATATTTGAATTGGATGATGCTGCATCTGAATGGGGGACGATATATCTGGATGGGGAGATTATCATCAGTAAAAATACTGTCGTGTCATCTCATAAACCAAACTAGTTTAAATTTAGTGCTGACAGTGACGCAGAAACTTAGTTACCCATTTGCTTCATCAACAAAAGAGAGACAAGCACCAAAGAAAAAAGCATTCACAATAAACCCTGCTCTTGGATCTGAATGACCATAAAACATATACATTATTAGAAAAGGCAGCGCTATGGTTCTTACAAGACAACAAATCACAAAAGGCTTATTGCACATACAGTATCGAGGGCAATAAGTGACACACTACATCACAGTATAGGAAGAAGCATCAAACCTCTGACTCTGAATTGAAAATTGTGATGTTGTGAGAGAGTAAACCCAGTGGCTGTAAAAATAAAAGCCAAAACAAATGAAGAGATTTTTTAAGTTTGAATGACTTATTTTTGGTTTTCAGGTGCTTAGTTTTTTGTTGACTTTCTTTTTCAGAAATAAGCTTTCAAGTTATTGAGTGCTGTGAGTGCTAAAAGTCTTCTGCCAAGCTGCATCGAATCAGTTATTAATAGACTTGTTGAAAGTATTGTTTAAGTAATATATTCTATAACGTCATCGTTACTGGTATTTTAACTGTAGTTGTGGGGAACTATTTCTTACGGGATTCTATCGTTCAAGTTTTGTAGGCTGTATTGTTTCAAAACCAGATACTAAGGCAAATATTTCTTATATACTGTTTTCCTCAGTTGAATATTGATATGGAATCCTCAGACAACTGAGATTAAGAGTAAATGGTTAAACTGAAATTATGCACATCAAAACACACTCTCCTGCTTTTCTTACTTACATTAGAGATCTATCCGGTGCTGAGACTATGGAAGTTTTACATTCCAGTGTTAGACATGCAAATGTAACACTTAAAACATTGACAAAAACCTTCCCTTTTATCTTGAGGCAATTCGATAATTCACAGACGAATTACTCTCCTCTTAGAGTTATAACGGCAAAAGAAAAGACAGACGTCATTGTGTAATTGCAACGCAAATGTAACTGCAAATGCTTGCAGGCAGACTGGAGTTTTTAGATGAATGGCTTTTTGCATATCACTTTAATTAAAAGCAAGAGTAAAGATAATGTTCTGAGAAACTAGAAAAGCGGTATATCATTTTTGAAAATATCCCTTGTTTGGTAAAGTATGACTCTTTTAATTGCTTTCTCAGATTAAATGACACTGCACAGTTATTTTTATAAAAATTCATCAAGTCTTTGATTTTATTTTGCAGAGTTCTGAAACGCAAACAAATTTAGGTAGATTTTATATTCAAACGAATTTGGTTCTATTTCAAGGTTTTATATTTTGAATTAGATAATGTATTACAGAAAGTCACTATTACTCAGTCATGTATCATTTCAATGTAAGATAATGGATGGCTTAAGTGCAACATTAAAGTAACTGACTCGATGACAGTAACTGTGTAATATATCACAACTATCAATGCCACTCTTAATTCAGCACATTCTAAAAGCATGAATAAAACACAACTTAACAAATACAAAATAATGAAACCATGGTTAAAATGTTAACAGAGAGAACGTCAGTATGTTTATATATTTTCTTTTTTCATGAATACTGTAAATTCACTTTATATAGCTTGGGAATAATCCAGAAGAAGAAAGATAGTTGCAAATTTTGATGCCACTTCGAATTTTTATCCCGAAATCATGTCCTTGGCCAGCTCGAAATCAAATAAATGTCCACAACTCAATTTTTATTGGCTCCCAAAATTACAAGCACTCTTGAATGATCGACTAACTTTCAGAGAAAGCGCTGCTAACAGTGTGACAGACAAGCAGGGGCAGACAACAAGGCTTTTTCCTACTAATACAATAAATCTGCTGTACTTCAAAAGAAATAAACGAATCAATGCGTCTTTGATTATCCTGGGGTATAATTGCGTTCTGTTGCAAAATATCTTACCCATGCTTAATAAACATCTCTGGTATTTATAGATTTGTCCTGATCAATTTCGAATAACCCATGTTCTGTGAGCTTTAAAAAGAAATACAATCATACAGCTTTTGCCGTTCAGGCGTATATGTGTGAGCTTACGTCATGTATGTACACTTATAACATTATATAAGCTTCTTTGAAGGTTATATATATGTATCACTCGTTAAATAGCAACAAACAAAAGGTCTGTGAGTGTGGTAGTTTTTAAAGTATAAAGTGAGTAGCTCCAGATATAATGAAAGTCACCGGCGCTATACATAATTATCAAAACGGAGAGAGACAGAGCTAAAGAGTGTGAGAGAGAGTGAGTAACAGAAAGGGAGGGAGATACAGACTGACAGAAGAGGTGAGAATGAGAGCAAATGAAAGAGGAGGGGAGAGTGACAATCCTGAAGATCGAGAGTAAGATGGAGGATGGGAGTAAGAGTGACAGAAAAAGTGGAACAGGAGAAAGTGTGAGACAGAGAGAGAGAAACAGACAGACAGACAAACAGAATGGGTTAAAAGTACTTAGAAGGCCTGCTTTTCCTATTCATATAAATGCAGTTGCAGCAAAGAAAACGTATGTTAACAATGAGCATTGAATTAACAACTCAAATTCTCTCAATGATAACTCGATAAGCAGTTGCAAGCTTTTCATATAACTATGCATTTATTTTTATTAATATTAAAAATAACTGATTGGACGAGTGGTTCACCAATTTATTTTTTATTAAAAACGATTTAGAGTAGTAGAAATTAATTGTGTGTTTTCTAAGGTTACTTTTTACGATAACAGTTTAAATTGACTGATCCGATTAAGGTACTTTTTGAATCTGAATTTTTATTTTTTTTAATTGTACCGCTGTATATACATCGTTGTATCATTCTAGTAAATGATCTATGAGAACTTGGCTTCCATCTCTACTAATGAAACTTTTTAAAGCAAATAGTTGAAATATTGCTTTTATTTGATCTAAAGCTTAAAACAGCTTTATTTGTTTAATAGTTTACTTTATTGTCTTGCCATAACTGAAGCAATGTTAATGTTATCTTAATGTAAATCCTAAAACTGATTCTTTGCTCCAATCATTTATTTCTACAGTTTAGAAAATAAACAGGAGCCTTTGCCATGCCCATTGAATGGCAACAATCTGGTAAAGCTGCAATTTGGGTTTCTTCGTTAATACATTTGAATAAATGGCTATAAATTTAATTGCTCTGTTAGGTGTGCTGAATGTACAGTTTTAAAGCGATTCTGTAATATTGCCTAAATTAATGTTAAACTTAAGTAATGAATACTTGCATATTATGTTTTCGAATTTCCACAATCAAACGCTCGTAATCCTGGGTGAAGCATGATTTCAGAATAAGTGATTAAATGTGAATGCTGTAATATGTTCTTTATGTAATGTGATGAAGTCAATAAAATTATTAAAAACCAAAAAAATAAGGAGTCTCGTCTGTGTCAAGCTACAAAAGTATTATAAAATGTATGAGTCTCGTCTGTGTCAAGCTACAAAAGTATTATAAAATGTATGAGTCTTGTCTGTGTCAAGCTACAAAAGTATTATAAAATGTATGAGTCTCGTCTGTGTCAAGCTACAAAAGTATTATAAAATGTATGAGTCTCGTCTGTGTCAAGCTACAAAAGTATTATAAAATGTATGAGTCTCGTCTGTGTCAAGCTACAAAAGTATTATAAAATGTATGAGTCTCGTCTGTGTCAAGCTACAAAAGTATTATAAAATGTATGAGTCTCGTCTGTGTCAAGCTACAAAAGTATTATAAAATGTATGAGTCTCGTCTGTGTCAAGCTACAAAAGAATTATAAACTAAGTCTGAACAGAACTTTAAGTGTAGCGAAAATGCACTTTTATCCGCAATAGCTAAACACCTAATCCATAGAAATAATCCTTTGTTAGAAATCACATTCAAAGTGTATTGTTATTGCTGTTAATTATTTAACTAGTTCTCAGAAACACTAATCCTGGTCATTTATAGGATTATTTGCACTGCACAGAAAATAATTTTTTGATAAAAAGGGAAATTGTTTGTATCAAATAATGTGCATAAATAATTATAATAATTTATTTACTTCCTACACAAGCCTTATTTACTCGGAATATGCATGTCAACTTAAACATATAAGAACACGACGGTTCCCATGGAAAATTCAGTTGATCTCAGCGCATTTGTGAGTTAACTTGGTATCGTATGAGTTGATTTCAATGCATTTTGCTTGCTACTTCGGAATCATATTAGTTGAATACAATGCGTTAAAAGTGCATGAAGAATCCACAAGAGTTAATTTCGATGCGTTTTGTTTATACTTTGAAATCGTGCCAGATGATGTCAACGCGTGCGTCAAAGTGTGAATGTCAAATTTGTATTGGTTGATATTGACGCATCTGAGAGTGTATATCCAATATGTATCTGTTGATATTGACGCGGAAGCTGGACACATTCATTTCGTTATGTTTGATGTCAACCCGGGCAGTATGAATGTTCTATGTTGTATCAAATTAATGTCGGTTAAAAACAACGCATATTGTTGAATGTAACTAGTTTATTATTAGAGATAATAACCCGGACAGTATGAATGTTCTATGTTATATCAGATTTATGTTGGTTGAAAACAATGCATATTGTTGAATGCAACTAGTTATTACTGGAGATAGTTAAGTAAATCAAAAATATAGAAAATATGAGGGAAACATCGAGGAGAATCAAAAATAAGGAATAACAAATAAAACCAGAAAATACGCAAAAGCAAGCAGTATTTAACGGTATAAGTGCGAATAAAGGCCAGTCGGGTCAGGAGAAGAAATGACAGGCAAAGTCATTTCATAAATGCATAAAAATAAAAATTCATTCAACATTATTTTTCGAACTATCAACAAGTGTAGAGAGATTTGTTGGGTGTCTGATGAAGCTTATTGAACAGTAGACGTATTTTACTCAAATAAACTGCTTTATAGAAGACGAGAACTATTTTTCTCGTTGGCCGAACAATTTACAATTGCAAGTTATAATGCAAGTTTGTACATTTATCCGTGCATGCTGTCTTTGGCCAACAGCTCAAGTCTTTTAGTGTCGTAACACCCACCTACATTACGAGCACTCTTCAATGACTCAGTCAGAAGTGCAACAGACCAAGGTTTTTGCTGCTAGTACAATAAAATACACTGTGTATCAAAAGTAATGAACGGATCAATCCTTCTTGGACTGTCCTGGAGGTATCATAAACTAGTTACAAGAGTTATAGCCTTTTTAAACCAATTGCTTTGTTGAAATGTCAATTAATTAAGACAAAGAATGAATAATATAGAAAAATATCTAATATATAATAATATGATATAGAGATTTCTGTGTTTGCTATATTATAGAAATTAATAGAATTTCTCAGTAATTGCTTTATCGTGTAAAATAGTCTAACTTTGTTTATAGACCACTTCTAGTTTATGGAATGGTTTGCCTCAATTTGTAAATACTCTTCCATCCTCCACATGTTGCTTTTCATTACAAAAAGGATATGGTAGAAATTTTACCAGCTGATTATCAAATGATATCTATATAAAGTTTCATCAAGGAAAATCTACATTCAAACGTTTATTAGCCGGTAACTAATAAAACATAATAAAATTTATTAAAATTGCGTAACTAACACAGTGTAAAAATGCAATTGTTCGGTGAATTTTACAAATATTAGTGAATGGTAATGTTTTAAACTCATAAATAATAAACAAGTAATTGAAATCAGAATTAACCTGACAAATAAGCACTTGAATCTCTCTTGTCAGCGACACGCTTACCAATCGGAGCAAGGCCCTTTGTTGAAGTAACCGAGCGTTTAGAAAAAAAGTGGCATTGTCTTGCTTTAACATATCCCTGAGGGTTTGTCACAACCTGACACAAGTTTTTGATTGAGCACACAGATGAGAATTTGTCGCTTGGCTCATGGATATAAGGCTTGAGGGGCGTAATAGTTAGCTCAGTTTGTTAGAGCGTTGGTCCAGTAATTCCAAAGTCCCGGGACGAATCTTGTCATCTTGTCAGGGATGGTAAGCAGCTTGACCTTCGTTCCAATTTTCTCAGCCAAGCTGTAGCAAGAGGTCAGGTCACCTATCACAGAATTCAAAATCATCACCCATTGCGTCTTTCGGCCATCCCTTGTAAGGGATAATATTTTCAAAAACAGTATATTAAACATATTTTTAGCTTTAAGTACTTGAAAATAAAGAACAATATGTTGAACTAGAAATCTTAAAGCTCTTTTAATTTTAATAAATTTGATTGTTCAAGTGTAAATTAAAGCCTCTAGTTGATATAATCCCAAATTGTCTTAGCTGATACTTAATTGACACGTAACTGATTCATAAGATCATCACAAGAAATTTGCTTCACATCTTAGTTGCTTTCCTTAATATTTACCTTTTGTTTCATTTCAGTACCATGGTTTTTATGTCATCTAGTTCAAATATGGAACGTTGCAATACTAGGAAAGGATCTTTTAGGAAAAGATAGCAATGGTGGCGTTAGTTCAACCCTGGGGTAGTGATTTTTGTCACAGTTAGGTTCAGATCAAGGTAGTCCTAAATGTATCCTTTGTCTTTAAATGCTTGTTGTTTTAACTGACGGACAAAAGTCGAAGGTGGATAATTTAGAATTCCTTGATAGGTAAGCTGCCTAATATATTTATATAACTTTGTCTATCGGAAGTATGGTCATTCTACTGCCTAGTACTTGTTACCATATTCAAAACTGGGACCTAACATTCTAAGCAACTGAAATAACTATTAAAGGGAAATGCGGGTATCTCACCTACAATTGACATTTCCTTCATACTTTCACAGTTTAATGCTTTGAGAATATACTTTCAAAATTTGAAAAGAAAAAGGGGGGTCACCGATGTTATAAGAGAAATAAAGACACTGAAAGGTCGCGTACTTTTACTATAGAAACCATTGGGAAAACCAAAAAATTTCAATCAAAATGCAAAATTCACACATAATCACAATAGACAATTGCCTCATTTTTTCCTTGTTTGAAGAACATGCCATACGAAATGTTTTAAGCAAATAAAAAATATATGTCACCGTATCAGTAAGAGAATTATACAATCTTTTTGACAAAATTCCATTGATTAAATTGATAAATGGTGAAAACAGTGTAATATGATTTTAATGGACAATATATCAAGACATGCCCTTCTAGGAACAAAATATCAATACAAACCATTTCTGGACACGACCCTATTTGTCTTTGAAAAGAATTGTTCGATCTAGACGGATTTGGTAGTTATTTATACTATGTAAAAATGGATTCAAACTCAGCGATATTCAATGTAATGTGCATTTCGGTCGCTAGATGGCGCAGAGATACCCGCATTTCCCTTTAACCCTTCTTATCAACATACAACTTCCAGGTTGGCATCGTGGTGACATCTTTTTATAGTCGTAACTACTGTTTTAAAACAAATAGTTTTCACTCATTTCCACCCCATTCTCCCCAATGTGTAAAAATAGATTTTGAAATTCTTCTTTCTCCATTGACTCCTATTGCACATATTTTCATATAATTTCAGAGATTTACATGATATTCCTATAATGCTGATAATTTCTATATAGTCTAATAAAAATCTATTCAATGTTCTTGCATAAAATCATAGAATCGAAGTTTACGCTTAAAAGTTCTTTTAAATAAATACGATTTTAACGATTTTTAGCCGGAGCATCCATTATACCGAAAGATAGCTAAGTTTTCCAACTCATTCATGTGATGTACTACAGTTTTGCTGCCTATTGGTGATAAGGTTATGTCCTAGTAACAACTATCCCTTACATCATATTCATATCATAATCTACAATATATTGTAAAATATATTTTTGATCATTTTATGCAAAGACATTTACAGTCGGCAAAATATGAATGTTGCGTACCAGTAGCAATCAGTTTAGAAAAGTTATATAATCTGCAGGGAAAATCGGTTCACACAGATTTATAAAAAAAGTAACCAGTTGTAATTTTTCAGCAGGCAGAGAGATTAATTAAGAGCAACTAACACTTTGACCTCTCTTATGCTATTTTCTTGGTCTTAGGTATTACTTTGTAATGTTTCAGATGTGATATCACCCAAATGGGACCCAGATTTTACCAATTGCTCAAACGGAAACGTGTTGAACTGGGTTCCATTGCCAGCTCGTTTTCTACTTTCATTTTTAGCATTCAGTTGTTTTGTTCTGAATCCATAACCACACATAGCAGCTCAGTAATTGTAGATCGAAGTACTTTATGCACTTCATGGTGTCGAGTATTCTGATTACATATCTTTTGTAATCTTTTCGTGTAGTTTTGTTGTTATTGGGGTAATTCTTTGCTGTTCAATGTTTTTGATACTGGAAGTGCGGTGGGCGTAGCGGTGCGTAATTTCTCACCATATCCCTTGCGCAGTTGAAACTGTTTCCTTTGCAGGTGCACTGAAATCATGAAACAGAATTAAATGGTTAAACGATTAGATTGAAAATGAAGCATTACAAGAATTTACTGACACTTATATATTTACTTATTAACAACAGTTTGATAAGTGGGTTGAGTTCAAATAATACATGAAGACACCTTAAGCAAATAAAACACTTCCAACTGAGATTTAAGTTAGTAAAACGTCCGGGAAGTAGAAATGTAAGGGTGAATAACAGCGCTAAGAAATCAAAATTGTTTAGTGTGGTTACTCTAATTAAGTGAGGGTAAAAGTAAAGATCAAAACCCGGAAGCTAGCCATTTCAGCTCTTTTTCTTCCCTTTTGCATAAAAACGTTGAATCAGCGGTACCTCGATCATCCTGACCTTTTCGATCAAGGTCACGTGTTAGACGTTGACCATTTTCTTGAAAACGGGTAGAGATGTTGAAATCATTTCCGGCCTTTTATGCTTAAGCGACTTCACATGAGAGGTCCCTTGCTGGCTTTGAACTATCGGTCATAGTCAAGTAAAATATCCCGATAGTGACCACCTCGAAAACGGTTATATATTTGAAATAAATTTCGACCCATTGAGCCCGAACATTGCTTGTACCTTGATGGCCTAGGTCAAGGTCAAAAAGTCGAATTTGAACACTCTCTGCTGACTTTAACATTCTAGGTCGAAATCAAAAAGCGAAACATGATCATATATTTGAAAACTGTTAGTGATAGAGTGATTCTGAGCTTATTTTTGACAATTTGTGTCCAAACGATATATACAGGAGGTAAATCGGTGACTTGACATAGCGGTCACCGTCAAAACACCAAAAATTGACTGTGATCTCCAAAAAATGTTAGAAATTCTAAGCCCTTTTATCTTATTTTCTACCGTTTTGGCTTGAACGACATTGCATTAGAATTATTTTGGTACCCTTAATCTTCACGGTCAAGGTTAATGTCAAACGACTCAGAAGCTAGTATTATGTGGGAAATAATTTTTAAGCTCATTTTCTCCCCGTTGGGTCCACAGAAGGTTATATAAGAGGCATCTCCTCACCTTCCGCTCTTCCTAATGCTTTGCAAATCTTGTCTGAGAACTTTCGTAATGTTGTTACACAATTCATGGGACTTTTCTTTTAGTCTTTATTGTAAAATGAATAAAAACCGCCGTAATCAACGCCAATCAGCAACAAAAAAGGATCAGAGAGATAGTTAAATGGCATTGTGAGTATACTGTTACTTGTGTGCTGTGTACTGAATAGAAACCTAAGCGTTTGTCTCAGTACATGGTGCTGAAGAGGTAGAACTAGGAAAATTTATCTGAAATGCGTTGTAATCTGGGAGTTTCTGGATCAAATAAAATTAAAATCAGCTTCAGAAATGTCAAATTAAAAGTAAATGATATCAGCAATTTCTGCATTTCTAGAACATGTGTATTTATTTTATTAACCTTGTAAAATAACAAATTTCCTGATGTAATGATGTAAAGATTCCACCAATTTACTTTGGAGCAGTTTGTATTTCGTTAAAGAAATGCTGTTTTCTAATTGAAAAAAATAAATTAGAAAAATTACTGTTTTGCACTCAGTAGTAAAACTGGTTCAGTACTTTACTTTACTGCAACAGTGCCTTTTCTTAGTGCCTTTTCTGAGTTCTTTTCTCAATAAGATTTATTGTGTATTTTGCTAAGGTTACTTTAATATAACATTTTGTAGTAACTGATCCAAGGGATGTACTATTCGGACTCTG
Organism: Protula sp. h YS-2021; assembly: GCA_949752745.1. NCBI lineage: Eukaryota > Metazoa > Annelida > Polychaeta > Sabellida > Serpulidae > Protula > Protula sp. h YS-2021. The sequence goes on from OX457032.1 coordinate 42,114,043, forward strand.
AGCTTCTTAATTTAGCGCTATGCATACAGGTATGTGTAATTCTGATACAAAAATATAATTTTTATCAAACTGCAGCTTTAATCTACAACTAAGCACAGTTTGGTTGTAACTGCACACTTTAAAGTGTTGAGTTGTTATGATCACAATCGAAGCAATGTTAACCAATCCTGATATAAAACATCAAAATGATATACTTCTCCAATAATTCTGTTCATTCGTTTCTTTAACTTACAGAGTCTAATGCAGCATTTAACAGGGGCATTAAATCGCAATATAGTATAAAAGTTTTATTTTTGGGTTTCCTGTTTAATACATGTAAAACATTTAATTATATGATATGAACTCACTATTATTTGATGTGGGCATTTGACGTGGGCTGACCTAGATGTTCTAATCACAGTTCATGCTTTTCATAATCTCGTCGGTGCCAACTAACCAAAGCATAAATATTCAGTCAGGCCTCAGAAGAAATCCGCATTCAGCCTCTGCGACGTCCATGTATAAATGGTAGAAAAAATAATGCCATGAAATAGATAAGGCCATGAGATAGATGATTTCGGCAATATTTTTCGTAAGTTTATAAAAGTAACTAAGATGTTGTCAGCTGCAAGGTATTTCGAGTTTTTTTTTCTCAATTCACCTCAGCAAACAAACAAACTGTTAACAGAGTAAGACGTTGTTGTTGGTTGCTGTTTGCTCTTTGTTGGATTTGATGCCAGCTCGTACACTTATCCGTGCATACTGCCCTTGTCCGACTGTTAAATCAATAAATATACGCAACTCAAGTTTCTGATTGGCTGCCGTGATTAAAAGCACTCTTCAATAATCGACTAACTCACAGAAGAAACAAAGGCGGTAATTTGATAGACCAGGAGGAGAAGATTTTTTTACTACAATTGGAACAAAATTTACTGTGTTTTAAAAGTAATGAATAAATCAAGTCCTATTTGACTTATCTTTGGTACATGGCAAGTTAGCTAGAACTTGTCGGTGCCAACTAACCAAAACATCAATATTCAGTCAGACCACCACATAAGTGGTAAAAAATAATGCCATGAAATAGATAAGGTGATGAGATAGTTGCTTTCGGCAATATTTTTTATAAAAGTAACCAAGATGTCAGCTGCAAAGGTATTTTGAGTTTTTCTCAACTCACCTCAGCAAACAAACAAATTGTTAATAGAGTAAGACGTTGTTGCCGGTTGCTGGTTGTTCTTTGTTGATTTTGATGTCAGCTCGTACACTTATACTTGCATCCTGCCCTTGTCCGACTATTAAATCAAATAAATATGCGCAACTCAAGTTTTTGATAAGCTCCCGTGATTAAAAGCACTCTTCAATTATCGACTCACTCACAGAAGAAATAAAGGCGGTAATTTGATAGACCAGGAGGAGAAGATTTTTTGCTACAATTGGACCAAAATTTACTGTGTTTCAAAGGTAATGAATAAATCAAGTCTTATTTGACTTATCTTTGGTACATGTCAAGTTAGCTAGAAAATAATTTGCCTTTTATGTCAAAACCATATTTGTCTGAGTTGTCAAAAAAAGAATAATAATAATAATATACAAATTTATGTGTTTGCAATAAGGCGTCTTTTTTAAATCATGAATTGCTTTCAGGGACAAAAAGTTGTAATTAAATATAGGAAAAAAATTCTGACACTGATACATTTGTTTTGACCAATATGTAAACAACCCATTTTTCCAGTCTTTTGAAAGCTTTTCAGTTATACAGTGGTGCTCTTATGTCATCAGTGTGTGTGTGTAATCTGTGTGGTTGTGATTGTGCTTACTTCATAGATATATGTGTCTTTACGTCAAGTGTATGTGTCTTTTTTGTGCGAATTTGAAATATCATTACATTTATAACTTTGTTCCCCGTAAAACGCAATTACGCTGGAGATATTGTGGGTCATTTATCATGTATTCAGCAGCCTGTTGTCATTGCACGTTATGTACCGCACTTTCTTTAAATGACTTGAACATGAAGGCCAGACTGCAGTCAATGACGATAACTTGTAACTGCGCTACCGACACAACTGATAGAATAACAAAGGCAAGACCATACATCTTGCTCCTGGCAAATAATGGCAAAACAATCAGTCCATTGGCAGGTCTCTTCCCAATTGTAGCCCACAAAGAACACAAAACGTTGCAAGTCTGATGTTTTTTAATTATGGCTCAAACACAAAAGATACGTATTTTACTTTAAAGCTGAGGAGAAAATAGTAAGAGAATTGGTCGCTTGTACTGGATTTTGTCTTCACCTGTTCTTATTACAAAGCATATAATTGTAAGGGAAAGAAAGCTCACGAAACAGCAACGATATCACTGACAAGAACATTCTCAAAAAGTCCTCAGTACTTTCCCAAAACTTGCCCCTATTCATTTGTTGTCTTTGCCATAGAAATAATTGACTTACTCACCTGTTGTTGGAGCACAATTCAATGCTGCACGCATGATGCTTGTGAACCAGTGCTTAAATACGAAATTAAAAAAAAAATGAAAAACGCCATTGTTTGCAATTTGAAAATCAAGTAAATAGATAAGTCAGTTCCGCTAATGAAGGATTTTTTTTCATTATCTTACATTGTAGAAAGCTGTACTGGACATGCTAACTATCTACAAGGTGATGCTCAGGTGAAATATAAGTGCAATGTTGTTAAAAGAAACACATACACGCAATCAAGCGGTTTGTTAAACAATAAACACTGAAATATATAGGAGTTTTAAGAGCTTAAACTGGATTTGACGATTGGACGTCAGATTACAGTGGAATAATGTCACATTTAAGAATTTTAATTCTCTCCTTACAACGTCAATTCTTCAAACAGACGCTACAGATTCTGTTCAAGTAAGCGAGAGTTTGGAAACTTTAGCACATCCCTGTGGGTATGTCACAGTCTGACGCAATATTCAGCACACGGGTAAAAATTTAACTGTTTCATTCGCTTCGTGTTTTATTTTATTTTCTTAATTGCTGTGACGTAGTAGCTTCAAATATGGAATGATGCACCGATGGGACTGGAATTTTAAACAAAAATTCGTTATCTTAACGTTGTTTGGTGTAATGACGTTTTTATAGTTAGATATCTATGAAATGTTGCACCTACACTATAAGATGAAAACGCGCTAGGGATTCTTACTTTTTCCTTTTTTCAAAAGAAATCTAAAACCTCAATAGCCAATAACTTCATAAATTCATAATTTCATTTGCCTAGCCGAGGTAATCGAAGCGATGGCCAGACCTCTGCTTGCCAACTGAGCTCACCGTCAACTTCTTTCCCTGCAAAGCAACAACTTTCTTCTAGACTGACTGGCATAATGATAACGAAATTTTAACATTTCTAATGTTTTCTTGGTTTGAACATATGATAAACGCTACCGCTATTTTCTCAGGACTTGAAATTCTGATCGCTCTATTTGCTGTTATTATACACACTCTCACACATAATGTTATGTCAAAAGATTACAACAAAGAAAGTACGTGCATTATGTCTGTACACACCAACAGTAGGTACTAACGCCATTCTGCTTTTTAGTCTCCCGCCGCTGCGTAGTGCGAAATGGGGGACTATTGAATTCGAATCCGTACGTCGGTCCGTCTCTCTGTTTGTCTATCCCTCTGTCAACATTTCGGATATGAAGTCTTTTGTGCGATAGATATCAGAAACTACTCGAGGGACTCCGTTTAAATCTTGCACAAGGGAAAGAACGTGGGCCTAAGTTGTTCACCTGGGTATTGATTTTGCCTGCCGCCAAAAATGTGTCCTAGGGACAATACAAAAATATAAATATCTTAGGCCGTCAACATCTGGATAGGATGTCTGTGTGTGATTGATCACAAAGACTACATTTAAATTTCATTTAAATCTTGGGTAGAGAAAGACAATAAGTTGGAGTTGCTCACCTGGGTATAGGTTTTTCCGGCCAACGAAAAATGTGTCTTACTTGTTATGTTTATATCTAATACCTTTCCTAAGGTAATGAGTAAAATTATATTCGCATAACAGTTGCCTAACTTTTCAAAGAATATACACCTTTATGTAACTTTGGATGACAAGGCAACAAAGTGGTTGTTATTTTCAATGATGACTATAATTATTTTACACTACTTACGATTATCTGTAATAGTTATGATTATGCCTTGAACTGGTTATGATTATCAATGAAGCTTAAAATCATCGCTTATCAGTTATCCTATTTTAATTTTAATATACTTTACTTATTCAGATTGCACTCCAAAAAGAAACAACATCCCAAATATTAGTGTTTCTAGTGGAGAAAATCAGACTACAGATACAGATATCTCCCGATGCAAGTTCTACTTGGTTTAACTATCTTTCTGTTTTCTTCCAGAAAAGGAAAAACTGTCTTCTTTTCATATGGACGACTAGTTACAACTTGTACTGGGATTTACAATAATTTTTTTAGGTTTTATAACCATAAAGACATCAGGAATTTCTTTGCAATACCTAATACCTTGCAGCCCGTTCTTCTATAAAGTGGTTCCACCAGAAAACAAAAACAAAAGCAAACCTCTTTATAGCTAAGAACTGTAGCTATAAAGAGATTTGAGTAATGTGTGATTTAAATTTACATAATTGCCACGATCTTGCTTTAAGCCACAGTTTTGTTTTACTGATCTGTTGTAACTGTTGTAAAATAGTTATACAAATAAAATATATGAGATAAAAATGCAACAAATATTTTAAAAATTTATGGTTAAAATTTAGACTTCTAAGTTACAGTAGAAAAGAAGAATACTATACTTTCTATGATAAAAGCATGAACGGATGACTTCCTAAGAAAACTCCTACGGGTACCTATACTGACAGCACGAGCCTTCAGACTATTGCAATCAGTGCGAAAATCGAAAATGCGGTTCATTCCAAGCACGAGTGTGTTTTTATTTTATTTTATGATTTTTGTACAAATATATTCTCTAATATAATAGATATTTTTGGACTACTCTGCGATGCTTTCGGATGCATAGTGACGTTGTTATGGTGATGTACACAGTTTTAGTGGTACTTTCTAAACATTTCAAGTACACCCTTTAAATAGTTCATGATATTAGGTTTGTAATGCAGGAAAAACAAAAAAATTCTATTTTGTACAGTTACCCATCATATGCAATGAAAAATACTGGCTTTCTTTCCCCATACACTGACAATCATGAAAAAATTAAATTCTCAACTCGTTTGATTGACATCTGTGTATCACAACTATTTACTGACACTTAAGTATTTTCTACTTAACACCAAATGGATACCAGTTAAGTTCAAGTAATACATGAAGAGCAGCTAAGTAAATAATATGAAAGTACTAATCGTTTCGAATTACATGAAAGTGGACAAATTTATGAAGTATGCGTACGGGGGGCGATGATGACGTACCTGAAGAGAGTGGGAAATGCAGAAGACGAAACGCTGAAAACACTCCGAGGCAATTTTATAATTCACATGTGAAGTACTATAATAAACTACGACGGTGAAAGAAAGCAATGAAATGATCTTTAGCACCATCAGTGACAGAAATGCTCACGGGCAGAATTGTTTTTAAAATAAACAAAACCAAAGAAAATCACAAAAGATGCATATCAAAGAAATATAGTATGTTTTTAAACTGTAAGCCGTTTTCTTAAAACAAACTTGCATCTTTTCTTTCTACACAATAAATCCTTTTGCTTAGTTCCTATTTACCTTGGTTTATATCATAAAACATTAAAGCACATGACGAGTTCTTAATGATAAAAATATATACCAGTTTCAAGTAAGTATAAAACAGAGGGTCTGTTATTAGATTTTGCTAGTAATTTTATTGACGTTATTGCCTAGTGAAAGATTATACCAGCATACATGTATCAATTATCGCTCACGCTGGATCCCACCGCAACACCTTCTAAAATGCACACCCTTTCTAGTCATTACTTTAACTGTGCCAAGTATTAGAGAGGACATATACCACAACGGTGTTTAACGTGGGGATAATACCTTTGAATCGGACCTGCGGCGACCAGGTTCTTACTGTTTATAGCAATTAACAATTACAGAAATAGTAATATACCATAATGTTAAGAATCTTACATTTTGGAAATGGGGTTATTTCCAAAGAATTCATCGACATAAGCCTTCAAGTACCTCTACTGGCTACTGACTACAATTGTTCTTTACACATAACTTGGAGAAAATTCACAAGAAAATATCAAGGTTCTGCGAAGCATTACTTTAAGGTTGGTATGAAATTCGACTTTTAAAGGACTTTTATGGTCGGTTTTTGGGGGGTAAATTGTAACTCTAGCCACGATGCTGTTTTAATTAATAACTTTTATTAGAATATTTAGGAAATTATCTATTGTCTTTTAGGCTCAATGGAAGCACGGGGGTTAATCTGTTATGACAGGAAATAGTCCGCAGACCAAGAAAAATATAAACTAAATACTTTCTTCTAATTTACGTCATTTTATTACTTAATCGATAATTAACTCATTCTATTCATTTTTCCGAACTCTCGCCTTTCCGAGAATTATATACCTTGCAATAGCGATACGCACACGTACCTTATTAAGATTTAAATGCTATTACATAATAACCAAATCTACAATAATCATTACCTGATTTCTAGACATCTATTTTACATCTTAGACTATACAATAAAACTTAAACGGTTACGAAGTAATAGCAATAATTAAGATGAATAAATTAACGGTACGTAACTTGCGTGATTCCTGGAATTCCTGTTTCTTTATCCGTTTTCTGCTTGAGATTCCGAGTTCGCTAAGATCCAAAAATGGCTAAGTTCTAATCAATTATTTTCTTTAATATATCCTTGGTTTTTATGTTTTTTCCAATTTTTGATGTTTCCTTAACGAGGTCCGAACAGCAACTGCCTTATTAGATTGAGCAGTTGAAGTGAGGAAAATTTAGTCGTGGTCATAAAATTTTGTTACGGAATTTCTGAGTGGTCAAAACCTGGTCACATGAGAATTTATTATTTCATTTTTTCAGTTTGTGATTGGTTTTTAAATAAGTACCTAATTTGAAGTAATCAGTGCCTACACTTGACCAAAGGCATTTTACCTAGGAATGTTTCTCACGCCTTGTAATACACAGTTCATGATAACTTCTTTTATCTGGTAGAAAACTGATATTGATATACATAACACACTCGAGAAATAACAGAAAACCCTTATTTTTAAGCGTTAGATAACGCCGCTATCAGATTTGCAGAAAGAAGGACACGAATAGCTATTCTACTTAAAACCTGACATTGTTGAGACTGTACACCTGTATTGGATAATAAAGAACTTCACACTTAATTTTAAAATGTGGGCATGCTGATAAAAAGTAAAATATCTCGTTGGAGAAAAACTTATAAAAATATTAATTCAAAATATGAATATTAATTTTCCTAGAAAATTAACGAAATTCGTTTTACAATAATCACCTGGCGACTTAAAAATGTCGCTCCTGAGACATTTGGAACAAAAATATGTTGAATAAATACAAACAAATGTACAATAAGTTAAAATACACATTGTTATATCAATCTTGATGCGATACCCTACCGCTATAACACACAGCATCAGTATAACCCTAAGAAAAAGGTATGGAATACATTAATCGTTTAATTATCTGGGAGACGCGGGTATAGGGGATGAGAAGTAGGTTCAACGGACAGTTCTTTAACAAGTGGGCCGGACTTGTATAGAAAGGAAGCATTATAATTATGATTAATTATTTTCCGTATTTTATACGCTTGCCAGCACGAAAGCTTTACTGACTGCTGGGGATTCCAAGATTCGTCAACAGTAGGACCTTCCCACACTATATCCAATTCTGGCCTGATATAAGAGGCATTGAGATTAAGATCCTTAACTATAAGCGTTGGATTTTGCTGTGTTAATTTGGGACATTTTGACCATTGCTTTACAATCAGATGAACGCAAGAAGTGGAATTAGACAAAATCATTATAATTGCCCCATGCGGCTTATAAAGGTGGCTGACGATACTGTAGACGATAGCTAGAATGGACAGAAGGGTCAGAGTATAAAGTACTATGTCATGCGACTCTGGAGTATGAACAGAATAATTTACCGTATTCGGTTCAGCGCTAAATAAGTATATCAGAGGTGGTTGGGTGTATGAGAGCGGATATGCTTCAATTGATTTAGCGGTTGATAGCACTGCTAGTGCTAGTTTAGGACCTTTACGAACGAAGAAGGCAACTATAATGACTGACGATATGGTACTAGACACACATGACCAAATTAAAACAAAACCTTGGATAGATAGCCAGTTAAAAGATGGTTGCCATTCGCCACTGTACAGGGGGTCGCTTGGTGTGGTGTAAATTATTTCTTTAGCTTTAATCGTTTTGGTGACATGCTCCAAATCTAATTTTAAGGATTTGTCGGCCATAAACTTGATTTTGAAGCCGTTATTGAAGATCTTGAGGTGTGGGACGGTGACGTTCCATGGAGAGTTTAGCAGGGTATTCCCCGAGATTGATTGTAACACTTTTGGGCTGAACATGTGCTGGAGAAAGATGAGATTGACCGGGTGGGTAAGGGTTATCTGAGTGTGACGTTGGCACTGGCTATAGCGTTTAGGAATAAAAATTAGACCAGCGGTTACTGAACAACCGCATGGAATTGTGATTAAGCAAAACATACAACCTTTGATGTTTTGTTGAACATCATCACATATGGTAGTTACATAATCAAAATTTGAAATTAAAATTTGACCTTCATCAATTTCGACGATTTGGTGCTTTAGGGCATGGGTTTGAAAGGAGAATTGGCAGAGGTCTTTGACAAGTTTGGTGTCCTCAAAGAAAAGTGCACTTGCACAGGACGGTTTCGTATTACTTGTCAATAACAAAGGACAGTGTCGCTTTCTCCGTCCAATACATTGCGCAAAAGCAAACGATGTTAACTATACATAAGAATTTCCATGATGTGAAACAGCTATATACGGAGGAACATTTTCAATTTGCGTTGTATGTGTTACGGTGCTATTAACAGGAAGGGCCAAAGTTTCGATGTTAAACACTTCAAGTAATTGGGGTGTTGCCGATACAGGGAGATTGACAGTAACAAAAATCGAGTTATTGTTCCGTCCAATGACAACACCGCGTACATCATAAAGATTATCCGAATTTAACGATAGTTGCAAGCCTTTTGCTTGCAAGTATGCGTTTATGTCTTCCAGAGCAGAATGGAGAGCCTCAATGTTAATTAGGGCTGGAGAAAATCGGCCTTGACGGGCTTCATAGATACCTAATAGAAGTGTCTCCAGCTGATCGTGTAAAAGATTAGCGTTGCGGATGGTCCGCGTTAAGTCACGAACAGCTAGACGGAGCATTGAATCAGATTTCTGGAGAAACATATCCACGTTTGAAACTATGATATTTAGCTGATTATGAGCAGACAGGACAAGGTCAGCGAGTCCGTTCATACGAGAATCTACCGTGGTTGCATATGAGGAAAGTTCATCTTTGAAGATTTGGAAATCGTGATGAAGCTTATTTTGTTGCTGTGTGACATGTTTGATGTGTTGGTTCAATGCTGATAAATCATCTTAATCTAAGGAACCAAACATGAACCTGGTAGCATGTCCAATCATTGGCAAAATGGATCTGTGTTTACGCGATGGTGGATGAGTAGCATGCTCCGGTATCAACTTGTTGATAGAGCGGACGATGTCACACACGTGATTCGCAGAAGAGTTCAGGACAGAGACAATTTCGCTGGATATAGGATCCAGGAAATCGGAGACATTCCTGTTGGCTAGAGCATCTTCGAACAGCTTCTCCGTGCCTGCAGGATCTGGTACTGGGAGATGGAAGGTGTGGTGCCATGTTGATTCGGCGCTGTTGACTTGGGCCACGTGCCGGAATAGAACACCGTAGTTCAATCTCGCTACCGGATCTGCTTGAGCCTTGTACCACGCTGCCGCGATGCACAAAATGAGGAGGGTTCTTGTCAGCATCTGTAATTTGAGATACACCTATTTCTGTAACCGTAACTAGATTAGAGAGCACTAAATTTTGAAAGGGGAAATGCCTGAAATAAGCGCAAATTTGAAATTTAGACTCGAAAGGGTTGCTAGCATAGTGTCTCGGCACGTCGTCACTTTGGTCCCCAGTGTAGGAGGGACAGCGCTGCAAGAGAAACAACTTTCGTGCTCTTAGCCTTAGTGGTTGCTCAGTGCACAAATAAAATTATATTTTATATTTTATGTATTATGCGTGATAAAACCTTTTATACTTATTACATGCGAAATTCCACATAGATATACATATTTGTATTGTCTTCACATTGTTATTAGATACGCCTAGCGTCTCTTCTGTATTTTTGTACTAGAATGCACTTTGTTTCACTTGAACTTTGCCATTGCTGCTACTCTAGGAGCATTTATTCTGTTTTCGTTGCTTTTTTAAATCTTTGTTAACATAGTATTTTGAATAAGTTCGGCTGGAACCATACTTCTCTGAAGGATAATTGGACGATCGCTACCTTGTACCTTAACCTTTACATTACCCGTTGGTTTGTGGTCGGCGAGAACTTTCAGAATTCGCCCATTGTTCACTGGATTAACTGGATTGAGGGTAGCATCCTGCGCTGGTTGTTGGGCTTGGGGTACATGGTCTGACCTTGGAATAAAGCGCTTCAGGCGATTGGCATGTACTCGAGACGAGATTGGCTCATTGTTGTCCACTCTTCTGAGACGGTATGTGTCTTTGGCGCAGCGATCCGTAATATAGTAAGGACCAGTATATAGAGGATCAAGTTTATTCGATTTACCTTTACAAGTAACATGGTTGCTCACGATTACATAATCGCCGTAATGAAATTTCTTGTCTTCGGCTGATCTATCATAGTACGATTTGGCTTCTACAGCGTGACGTTTTAGATTAGATTTGGTCAAAGTACGACTAAGTTCAACATTTTTGAGCAGTTGCTCCACGTAGTCCTGCACGCCTTTAGTGTATTTTTTACTAGGGGCTAGGGCATTGTCGAGTGGGAGGACGCATTCGCAGTTATTGGCGGGTGTAACGCGATAACTGAGCGTAAGCAGGGGAAGCACACGCGACCAGTTCGAATGGGATTTATCAACTACTGCGCGTAGGCTTTGTGCTATTCTGGAATTTTGGCGTTCGCAGATAGAGTTCGCTTGCGCATGGTAGGAAGATATGAACCTGTGTTCAATGTCATAAACTTTACAGAGTTTACCACGGATGACATGAAGTTTTTTGCTCGATCTGATACAAGAGTTTTGAAACTGCCATATCGAGAAATGATTTCCTGATGGAGGGCATCAGCTACTGTCTGTGCACTAATCTCCTTTAAGGGAACTGCTTCGCTCCATTTTGAAAACGAGTCAACAAACAGTAAGATATATTTGTGACCTTCTGGAGTTGCAGTTAGTGGGCCTAGGATGTCCATATGCCATCGTGAAAAAATATCGGTGGGAGGGAGGGGCGTAATGGTGTTGGTCTCTGGTGATACGCGCGCTTTGCCTGTTGAAATTTTTCGCATGACTGCACAAACTTCTTAACGTCCTGGGACATTTTGTCCCATTGGTACTTCAAGGCGATTGCATCACGCGTACGTTGTTCACCTTGGTGGCCTAATCTATCGTGGTAGGCTTGTAGTATGTCCTCGCGAAGCTCAGGAGGAACCATGATAACACATGTGCTCCCGGGGATTTTGCCGTATTTTGACTTAGCTAAGCGAGCTTCTTTGTATCGGATAAGCACACCGTTGTCATCTAGAGCATATAAATGACTGTTTCTTTGTATCAGGGCTGAAAGTTTGGCATAGTCTGGGAGAATGTTGTGTTCTAGGTATGCCATCATGGGTCCACACCATATGGTATCTTCTCGTTGCGAGTCGGGCAATGACTTGGCTCTCAGGGCAAATATGCTGTTGACTGTATGTTCGAGTGCAACGGACATTTCTCCATTTGTGTATGCTGGGTCACCACTTGACGTTGTTAGCGCGGTGTGTTGTGTTGTTGGATTTCTAAGAAAACTGAATTGTGTGACTGTGTGTTGAGATGGCGTATGCATGGTTGTTGATGCTATGGTGGGGAAGTCGATGTCATCATCTTGATCATCCGTCTGCTTATATTCACGACGGGACAGTGTATCGGCGACATAGTTAGACTTCCCTTCAATGTGCTTAGCGGAATATTTAAATTGTTGTAGTTGGAAAGACCATCTTGCAAGTTTGCCTTTGTTTGCACCGTTGTTTAGCAGGTGAAGCGCAGCCGTGTTGTCTGTATACAGGAGGAATTCAATGTTGCGTGCGTTATTTTGTTCTAAGTACTTTCGGTAGAAGTTGTAACCGGCGACGATAGCAAGGGCTTCCTTTTCGTAAGTAGGCCAGTTTCTTTCGTGTCGTCGGATGGCTCTTCCGCCAAAGCAGATGGGTCGTTCCCTATTCTGATCATCTTTCTGGGCTAGGATATAACTGATAGAAACATCGCTAGCATCAGTGTAAAGTATAAACGGCTTGTTAAAACTTGGCATATATAGCATCGGGTCAGAAGTTAATGAGATCTTAAGCTGCTTGAAGGCTGCTTCACATTCTTCCGTCCACTGAAATTCAACGTCTTTTTGGGTTAGTCTAGAGAGTGGGGCTGCTAATTTCGAGTAATTTTTAATAAATTTTCGATAATAGTTACACATTCCCAAGAATTGTTGGATCTTTTTGACTGACGTAGGACGAGGGAACGTTTTCACTGCTTCAGTATTTGAAGGTGCGTACGGATGAGATCACCTGAGATAATGTGACCTAAGTACTGGACTGACTGAACGGCGAAGTTGCACTTCGCAACGTTTAATTTCAAGTTGTGCTGCCCAAGGACAACAAAGGTTTGTTGTAGGTGGTTCAAGTGTGCGTCGAACGTAGGGCTGAAGACGATGATGTCGTCCATATAAATGAGTAGAATATGAAAGGCTAACTTACTAAAAATTTGTTGCAAGACGGACTGAAAGACTGACGGACTAGTCGATAATCCGAATGGTAACCGACGAAATTCGTACAACGTTCGATGCGTCGCGAAGGCGGTTTTATGACGTGTGTTAGGGTCTAAAGGGATGTTCCAAAATGCGTTTTTGACGTCAAGCGTTGAGAAGAACGTTGCCTGTTTGGCTGCGATTTCTTCTAAGATCGTGTCGATGTCCGGTAAAACCTGAACTGCGGGCGTGAGTAGTTTGTTGAGTTTTCGATAATCAACAACAAAGCGATAGGTTCCATCACGTTTTTTGACAAGTAGACATGGAGAGGACCAACAGGAAGTACTTTCCTGTATGATATCGTCCTCAAGCATTTTGTCTAAAAGCTTGTCCATTTCTTCACGCATTGCTGGGGTTGTTTTGTAAGGGCGTTGCTGGACAGGTTTAGCGTTTCCTGTGTCAAGTGAATACTCGTAACCTTTACAGTGACCGACAGACGAGTCTTCGGTTGCAAAAATTTCACTGTGTGTTTCTAAGAGAACCAGCAACTGATTTTGTTGGTCTTTTGATAGCGCTGATGTTCTGATATCGTTAGCGAATTTAAAATTTTCCGCAATTTGTATGTATTCCTCATCTGAAAGCTTATCTGCGTCTGTTGTTTCGACGTTATTGACTTCTGCACCTGACGTTGGTAAGTTCAAAGAATGAACAGAAAATTCAGGCGTTAACTGTTGAAAGACAGCAACTGGGTGGTTCTTTGGTATAGTGCAATCGCGTAGATCGGGATTTATAACACGAACGTATGCCAGGTTATCTTCCGTAGTCACCAACCAGTTAGCTCCGTGTAAGCGAAATTTTTGTTTTAATTTCAATGTTGGGGACATGATTCCGGTAACGTTTTGGTTTGCGTAATCCGCGACCTTTACACGAAATACAGCTTCTGATGTTGCAGGAATGATAACTTCTTCCTTTGCACGTGCTATGTATGTGGTATTGAGGAAGTGGGTATTGCCTTGTTTTCCGTTGTGATTTAATTGTGATCGTTGCTTTGTGTCTGGTGAAGTGTTGAAGGTAAGTACCCTATTGTTGAAGTCTATGGAGGCCTTATTATCTTCCATAAAGTCAACACCTAGGATAATTTTGTTTGAGAGCGGTGATAAAATGTGAAAGGTTTGTTTAAATATTTCAGGTGAGTCTTGAAACTGAAAGTCTAGAGTTATAAGTCCTTCGACGTTAATGAGATTTCCATTTGCTGCCTTGATTTTGTTGTGTGTTTTCCGAATATTGGGTAGTAAATCTGGGAAAAGTTGTTCGAACTCTGTGTGCGATATACAGGATACTTGTGCACCAGTATCTAGTAAAGCTTTGAGTGGGGTTCCTTTAATATTAATATTAGTGTAGCTCTTACTGTGTGAGATATTGTTTACGTCCAGAGCGTCCGTGTGGTTTATGTTGATTATGGGAGATTTACTTGTACGGGGTATATTTTGTTGTTTGGTTGTGTTAGGAATTTGCGCTAAACTAGTTGCAGTCGTGGTGATATGTTTATTTTGCTTTTGATGTTTAGTTTGTTGAGTTGCTACCTGTTCTTGTGTTTGTGTTGAATGTGTGAGCTTTGTTGCGATATGTTTATGGTTGTTATCATTTTGATATCTTTGCTTAAATTTTGTGGTTTGATATTGTTGCGGTTTGAAGTGATTATTATTTGTGATAAGTTTATGTTTGTTTGGGGTTTGTTTGTGCGTTTGTTTGCGTTTGTATTCCGTTGCATGAGCATACTCTGTCAAAGTATGCCTATCTCTGCTAGTGGAGATAGGCGCGCGTCCCTATTCTTTGTTAGTGCGCGTTGATGTGTGTCGGTATGAGCTGTTTTGGGGTGAACGGCACACTTGTTTGAAGTGTCCGGTTTTTCCGCATTTGTGGCAGAGTTTTCCAAACGCTGGACAGTCGTTCGACAAGTACGATGTGCCGCAACGAGAACAGTTTTTAATGTGGATTGGTTTTTTGGCTGTTTGACTGGGGATGTTGTGGTGTCGCAGGGTGGTTTGAGGTTGTTTTGCATGTTGTGGATTGTGTGTTTTGTGAAATTGTTTTGTTTGTGAGTGATCCTGGTATGTGTATCTGTTTTTGTGTGGATAACGCGAGTATGGTTTTGAAATAGCATTGACTGATGCAGTGTTTTGCTCGGACTCCAAAGCGAAAGTTTGTAGCTGAAGAGCGATCTCCGACTGTCTTGCTATCAATCGAAGATCGTTCCATGTATTGAATGTGTGAATGGATGGTGATAAAGCAACATCCTTCACAATCGCATGCTTGAAATTTTGTCTTGCGAGTTGAACTGCAGAATCAACTGGGATGTTTGCATCCCTAGCTAATTTTGACATGGTATCGATGTATTCGTCAACGGACTCTTTGGGTCCTTGACGATTTTGAAAGAACTTGCGAGATGTTTCTGCTTTTGTCTCGTGAACAAATCGACTATTAAACTCTGCAATGAACAAATCTTTGGTTAATTTTGTTTCTTCAGACAATGTCTCCTCCCAGGTTTTAGCACTTCCTTTGAAATGAGCTATGCAGAATCGGCTGAAACTAGACTGGGGTATATTGTACAACTCTGCATAGTCCTGGAAACTGACTAACCATAACCTGGCTTTTTTTGCATCTCCTGTAAAATGTTCAATGGCTTGAGTATTAAAGGGGAAAAAGGGTATTGATGGCGCAGGAGAGTATGCATGGTTTTTTAGGGTTGGACGGGGATTGAGGGGGAATTGCTTCTGGCTCGGGCGGTATTTGCTGTTGTTTGTGTTGTTCTTCTTCGTCTTGTCCTTGGTGTATTTGTTGTTCTGGTTGCTGTTCTTGTTCTTGCTGTGCAGCAATTTGCGCTTGTGCGTCTTAGTTTTGGGAGTGACTTCGCAATTGCCTGTGATTTTCGGGGGATTCATGGCAAAATAAAATAAAGTGAAGGATTGAAAATAATTTAAAGATCAAATATTTTTGTGTCGAGATCTGAAAAAGATATATTATGACTGATTAGGATACACTGGAATAAAAATGTTTATTAATATATTTACATTGCAAACCTGCAAAATAAATAAAATCTGAGAAAAATGAAAGACATTCTGAGAAACCTGAAATTGGATGGTTGATTATTGAGCCTGAAAATAACACACAATTTAGTCTAACAAATGTAGAAGTTCTGACATTAAACAATAATATGAATACATTGATATATAACAGCGCAATGGGGATCTTGAAAACATCTCCACCAATTTTTATGGTCCGTTTTTGGGGGCAATTTGTAACTCTAGCCACGGCGCTGTTTTAGTTAATAACTTTTATTAGAATATTTAGGAAATTATCTATTGTCTTTTAGGCTCAATGGAAGCACGGGGGTTAATCTGTTATGACCGGAAATAGTCCGCAGACCAAGAAAAATATAAACTCAATACTTTCTTCTAATTTACGTCATTTTATTACTTAATCGATAATTAACTCATTCTATTCATTTTTCCGAACTCTCGCCTTTCCGAGAATTATATACCTTGCAATAGCGATACGCACACGTACCTTATTAAGATTTAAATGCTATTACATAATAACCAAATCTACAATAATCATTACCTGATTTCTAGACATCTATTTTACATCTTAGACTATACAATAAAACTTAAACGGTTACGAAGTAATAGCAATAATTAAGATTAATAAATTAACTGTACGTAACTTGCGTGATTCCTGGAATTCCTGTTTCTTTATCCGTTTTCTGCTTGAGATTCCGAGTTCGCTAAGATCCAAAAATGGCTAAGTTCTAATCAATTATTTTCTTTAATATATCCTTGGTTTTTATGTTTTTCCAATTTTTGATGTTTCCTTAACGAGGTCCGAACAGCAACTGCCTTATTAGATTGAGCAGTTGAAGTGAGGAAAATTTAGTCGTGGTCATAAAATTTTGTTACGGAATTTCTGAGTGGTCAAAACCTGGTCACATGAGAATTTATTATTTCATTTTTTCAGTTTTTGATTGTTTTTTTTAAATAAGTACCTAATTTGAAGTAATCAGTGCCTACACTTGACCAAAGTCATTTTTACCCAGGAATGTTTCTCACGCCTTGTAATACACAGTTCATGATAACTTCTTTTATCTGGTAGAAAACTGATATTGATATACATAACACACTCGAGAAATAACAGAAAACCCTTATTTTTAAGCGTTAGATAACGCCGCTATCAGATTTGCAGAAAGAAGGACACGAATAGCTATTCTACTTAAAACATGACATTGTTGAGACTGTACACCTGTATTGGGTAATAAAGAACTTCACACTTAATTTTAAAATGTGGGCATGCTGATAAAAAGTAAAATATCTCGTTGGAGAAAAACTTATAAAAATATTAATTCAAAATATGAATATTAATTTTCCTAGAAAATTAACGAAATTCGTTTTACAATAGGACTGTGCTTTCTTTACGCGGGGCACAACAGTAAATGAATGCTGTTCTTTTGTATCCCCATTTTGAGACCAATATCAGCCAACTGGAATTTTAAGTGCAACATTAATGTAACTGTAAATGTAAAGATGGTTGTATGGTATTCTTAATTCAACACAAATCTGAAAGCATGCAGAAAATATTACTTACACAATAATGAAAATCATTACCTCTTGGAGAAAATGTCAACAGAAATGAAGTAAATATATTTCCATATTATCATTTCTTCATGAACAGGAATCACAATTAAACGTAATAAGGCTTGAGAAATAGGCCAGGCATAAAGCACAAGTTCATATCTCTCAGTGGACTAACTCAGATTGAAAATAACACCATCAGTATCTACAAGCTTAAATTATGTATATCTTGGTTAAAGCTGGACAGCAAATAGTGCAGAGTAAACACTCTGCCCTTAAACACAACTTTGTATATCATAATTGTGTACTTTAATGAGTTGAGTTATTAGAGTTGTGTTCAAATATCATCTTGGTTAATTACTGAAATGTTATTAAAAGTTTCATATTTTTCTTAGCACTTTATAAAGGTAAAACGGCTTGTTCTGTGAAGACCATCCGGTTTTACACGATAACTAAATAAATAAAGACAGCCTTTAATTTCTCCACGTCTGCTCCACAAAAAACTCGAACTTTTTCAATCAATGCATTAATATGGCTTACATTGCTGTAATAATAGATTTGAAAACAATTTTCCGTAAGTAATCAAACTCATTGGAAACAATTCCTGTCCATGTACATGTAAGAGGACAGAGTTGTTGCTAGTTGCAAATTTAATACCAGTTCTGCATTTATCCTTGCATCCTGTCCAACTACTAAATCAAGTATAACCTCCACAACTTGATCGATTAACTTACAGAAGAAACCCAATCAGCAGCGTGAAAGACCAGCAGGGTCAATTCACAAGGTTTATTTTCTTATAAAATGCGATAAATTTTAATTTGCTTCAAAAGCATTGAAGGAGTTAATCATTCTTTGCCTGTACTGGGGGTATGGCAGGAAAGACAGACAAAATGATAGCCTTTCTATGTAGAAGCTATGTCTGACCGAAATGCAAATTAATTAATTAATGAAATCAGAACAGAAATTTATACATTCTACGCTTGCCATTTTACAAAAATATAAAAACTTTCGATTAAATTGTTTTTTTTTAATTGAAAATGTTCGTTAATTACGTTACTGAAATATTTATAGACTTACAGACATTTACAGAGTTGTTTTCATCAGATATCTAAATACCATAAACCACATTAAAAGCAAAGCTTGAAATCTGTAATCAAAAGCAAAGTTATCTCCTGGCTGAGGCAATAGGACTTAAAGCGAATTCCCTGTTACCGCAATGCTGACATTTATTTTATTTTCAGGATCATATGTTAACACGTTGCAGAGTTTTATTGATTTGTGTTTTTTGTGAATCGTCTGCTTACCACCCTGGTCAAATAGGAACCAGAAACATTGAGATTACTGGATAAACGTTTCATCCAACCGACATAGCCTAGCTTTATGTCATTGCTCTTAGCGGAAAATTCACCTCTGTGTACTCAATCAAAAATATGCCATAAGATTGTAACAAACCCACAGAAATATGTTAAAGAAAAACAAATCCACTGTTCTAACGCTCATTTATATTTTCATCAACAATTTGGAGAGTTATCGCTGGGACTGTGGTGTGAAGGCAACAAAAATTTCTGTGATAAAAGCCACCTATCTGATAGACACATGAGATCTACAAAGAGTTAAAAAGAGTATTGTAAAAATGAAAACCTCTGTGAATACTGTGCAGCAAGCACCTCCTTTAATATAGCAACAGAAAAATTTCTCTTGTTCTTTTGGTTCAATATTCATATCCTACTTTTCTTAATCAACAATATTATAACAACAATTACGAGTATAATGCCGAAGTAATAAGAAGTTGATAATAGCAGAGAGACTTTAACTAAAACTATCCGGTTTGAAAAAGACTGAAGTTGCTTTAAAAAATTGTACTCCGTGATATGCTACGTTAATGTTGACACATAGTTTCTGCGTTGACTCAAGATGAGACAGTACTGCTACCTCTCTCTCTCTCTCTCGCTCTCTCTTTTACTTTTTTCTCTCACTAACCATCGCTGTCACTCTTTCTGACTCAATCACTCTCTCTCTCTCCCTCTCTCTCTCTTTCACGTTTTTTCTCTCTCTCACCATCTCTCTCACTCACTATCGCTCTGTCTCTTTCTCTTTCCTAGTCTTTCTCAACCACCCTCATTCACCCCTTCTGTCTCAAAACAATATATTTATAAATAACAGTAACGCTAAAATGTTGTTAAATTTTTGTCCAATATTATCGTCAACACTTGTTGACGATACAATAACAAAAAAGCAAACGAGGAGAGCACAATCTCAATAGACTTGTTGTTTGCCGTTATTTACCACTTGTATGTGTGGGCTTGCCTTTGTTACTCTATCACTTGTGATCACTAGTGTACTTTGCCAGTCATTGTCATTGGCTCTATCCTATTCTGCACAGTAAACATTTTTAAGTAAGCGAAGCGTGAAAAAAATTTCCAGGCTAATCACTCACCAAGGGAGAATAGTATGGAAATGGAATTCAAAATTATAGCACATTGATTCTATCAGCCGTCCTTTCTCAAGGATACAAATCAATTATATCTTCCAACTGCAATGCAATCTTGACACTGAATTCATTAATTAAGTATTTTAAAATCTTTTTAAATGTTTGAAAATTATCAACAATAGAAGTAGAAATCTTAAACATTTTTGCTATTGTAACAAATTTTACTGATCGTCTTTCCATGAAAGCTGCATATTTGTCAAAAACCACAACCATCTTAACTGATCCTTGAGAATGTAGGTAAAGCAGGTATACATATAGAAATGTACCTCCAGCAATACGGGGACCATTTTGGATGTAAACCCAGTGTCAAGGAGACCAAAAATTTAGGGAGACCAAAATTAGGTTTTCTTAAGTCTTGGCGTGCTTAAACGTTATAAAACTAGACATGAAACAAAAAGGAATGATTCTATAGCATAGTGAATATAACATATTTTGTTTTAAAATTAAATTTCTGTGTTGCCACTTGATAACAAACTTTTAATTTGATCCTAAACTTTATGCCGTGTGTAAATACAAGTGATGAAACATCAGTTTTAAGGAGATGTTTACAATGGGTTAACATGAAATTGAAGAAAAAGACCATTTAGCATCGTAAACAGGCCTTTTTTCTAAAAAGATACATTATACAATATACAAATGGTCTCCCTAAGTGCAATTTTTAAGGCATGGTCTCCCTATGACTGGTTTCAGATATATATATATATATATATATATATATATATATATAACATTACATTATATATGTTACAGGCAATTTGTGTATTCACACAATTCGTGAATTGCCTGAAATTTTCAGGCAATTCATGAACTGCCTGTAGGGGTCAGGCAGTTCGTGAATTGACTAAAATTTTCAGGCAGTTCGTGAATTGCCTGAAATTTTAGGGTTCCTTGTTCACAAATTGCCTAAAGACGTTTTAGGCAGTTTGTGTATCAAAATATTAACTGTTTAACAGAGCCAGATATGTTAATTTCTTTCTTTATAATCGAAATAATTGCAATTAAGGCATGTACTTGGGGAAATATAATAGGGGGTCTTAGTATACGTGTCTTACCTGACCATGTTTCATAATTGCAATTATGGCCAGAGTAAAACATTGTCCTGTGGGGTCCAATTTCCGGAATAGGTCAATGGCCAATAATGTTTCTCACCGGAGTAGGGAATCAATTAAGTGGCCTATCACTTTCCTTCCAAGTTACTCCGAGGTTTAGGTCTTATACTATAACAGTAACAACAAGTAAATACCGTCGTTATTTGAAAGTAGGTGTAAAAATTGCAATTTAATTTCTTGTGATGAATTTAAAATTAAAACTTTTAACGGGCTCTGTTATTTCCAATCGAGTGAATTGCAAGAAAATTGAAGAATTTAATTAATTGCAAATAAACCTTTATAATTAAATACAATCCAATCTGTTGTGGGAGTTTACGGTTTAGAATTGCAATTATAAATTGATGTAATCGCTATTTAAGTATGGTGTTATGCCTTTTACTTGATACAATTGCAATTAACGGGCATCGGAATGCAGTGCTATTATGCAACTGAGTGCGTGGTAAAATGCACGCAAACTGATTCTTTGATTTACTATTGATGTAAAGGGAAACAGGACAATTCCCGGGGGGGACTTTTCCCGGGGGGACTATTCCAGCGGGAACTTTTCCCACGCGGACTTTACTCGCTGGGACTTTTCCCGCGGAGGACTTTTCCCGACCTAGGACATTTCCCGCGGGGACTTTTCCCACTTGCAGAACACGTTCTCAATTGTGTCCCTGATGTTTCTTTTTTCTATTGTCAAAAGTTGTAGTGGATTCTGGTGTTTCTCTTGTTGCAGTGGATTATGCTGCAGGAGCAGGGTATATGTGATTCAGTTAAAAGCAATTAAAATTTAATTTACAAATGTGTGATGGAGATTTCTCGATGTGCTAAAGAAAGAACACAGCGTTGCCAACTTGCTGATAACGCAGATGATTGCAGGTCATGAACCACCGCCACCACGTCGAGCTATTGTTGTTGCCGACTTTGCCAGTCGTTATGTTCTTGTTTTCCTTGGCGGAATTGCCCACAATGTGCATCTGTAGAAATGTTACTCTTAGTGAACTGATCACGTGCAAAAGACAGACAAATTCTATGATTGTAGTACGAATAAATATTAAGAACACATCAATAAAAGCTTGTAGAGAATATGTTTTGTTAGTTTTTTTTTCATCCGCGGGAAATGTCCTAGGTCGCGCGGAGAAAATTCAAAACTTGTTCAAGATCTCTTTTAAAACATGTTTCAGGCAATTCGTGAACTGACTGGTCCCTAATTTCAGGCAATTCACGAACTGCCTGAACATTTTAGTCAATTCACGAATTGCCTGACCCCTACAGGCAGTTCAAGCATGTAGGGGTCAGGCTTGAATACACAAATTGCCTGTAACATATAGATAATATTTTGTTTCCTCTTTTTCAAACTTCTGTCTAATTCTTTCCTCCCTATGCCGTGACTCGCAGCGTAAGTGGAGGAAATCGAAACTACTGTGGATACGAGATTTGAATAATGTGTGCTTTGAATTTTTGAATTTATAGTCCTATCCTAACCATAATTTGGTTTAACTTTACTTATAAATACTTACAAATAATTTTCTGATACATGTTGGCTTTTTCTAAAATATGTTCAAGATACTTGAACATTATATTTTAAAATATTTATATAAATAATGCAGTAATGTCTTTCTTAGTAGATGAATTCATGAAATGTATTAGTATTATGAAATGCAGTAATGTATTAGTAGATGAATTTATAAAATGCTTTCTTAATGCCATTCTGGACGTATTTATGAAGTATGTGTAAATGGACGACGGTGATGCACCTGAAGAGGAAGGAAAATGCAAAAGCTGAAACACTGAAAAAACTCGTCTATTACTCTGAGGCAATTTAATAATTCACATGTGAAGTGCTATCCTTAAAATACAAATGCGAAAAAAAATAGTGAAATGGTTCTTAGCACCGTCAATGACAGAAATGCTCAGAGGCAGACTTGAGTTTGAAATAAGAACCAAAGAAAACCAGAAAAGATGCATATCAAAGAAATGTAGTATGTTTTATAAATTGTAAGCCGTTTTCTTAAAACGCACTTGTATCTTTTCTTTCTACACAATAAATCCTTTTGCTTAGTTCGTATCTATCCTGGTTTATATCATAAAACATTAAAGCACAGGATGGGTTCTTACTGATAAAAATATATACCAGTTTCAAATAAGTATAAAACAGAGGGCCTATTATTATATTTTGCTAGTAATTTTATTGACGTTATTGCTTAGAATGGTGATAGAGTATTTTAGTATACACAGTGACTACAATCTCTCTTGTTCCTTCCACATAACTTGGAGAAAACTGATAAGAAAATATCAAGGTTCTGCGAAGCATTATTTTAAGGTCAGTAGGAGATTCGAATTTTTAAAGACTGTTTTTTTCTTTAGGCGGGGACACAACATTTCAGTAAATGATGTCACTCTTTTGTATCTCTATTTTAAGACCAATATCAGACAACTGGAATTTTGAGTGCAACGTTAATGTAACTGTAAATGTCATAATTTTTGCATGCTGTTCTTAATTCAGCAAGTCTGAAAGCATGCATAAAATACTATTCAACAAACATATAATAGTAAAAACCATTACCTCTTGGTTAAAATATCAACGGATATGAAATAAGTACTTTTCCATATTATCATTTCTTCATGAACTGGAATCACAATTAGACGTAATACAGCTTGAGAAATAGTCCATGCATAACACACAATTTAATATCTCTCAGCGGACTAACTCAGATTGAAACTAGCATCATCAATTTCTACATTTACACATTTCATGCATTAAGTTACCTTGAAAACAGCAAAATTGGTCGGGTATTGTAAAGATTTGACGAATGGTTCAGAATTGTATTCTTAGCTGATGATATTGTCTTTTCAAATTAAACAATATTTTGGATAGCAGAAATTAACCGCATATTTTGCTAAGATTACTTTCAACAATAACAATTGATATTAATTAATATGAAGAATGTAATTCGTGTACTTTCGTTTTCTTAATGATAGCTCTATACATATAACACTGAAATTGGAATAAATATCTATAATAATTTTGTATGGTGTTCTTAATTCAGCAAGTCTGAAAGCATGCATAAAACACTATTCAACAAACACATAATAATAAAAACCATTACCTCTTGGTTAAAATGTCAACGAATATGAAGTAAGTACCTTTCCATATTATCATTTCTTCATGAACTGGAATCACAATTAGATGTAATACAGCTTGAGAAATAGTCCATGTATAACACACAATTTAATATCTCTCAGCGGACTAACTCAGATTGAAACTAACATCATCAATTTCTACATTTACACATTTCATGCATTAAGTTACCTTGAAAACAGCAAAATTGGTCGGGTATTGTATAGATTTGACGAATGGTTCAGAATTGTATTCTTAGCTGATGATATTGTCTTTTCAAATTAAACAATGTTTTGGATAGCAGAAATTAACCGCATATTTTGCTAAGATTACTTTCAACAATAACAATTGATATTAATTAATATGAAGAATGTAATCCGTGTACTTTCGTTTTCTTAATGATAGCTCTATACATATAATAGATATTTATTACTTAAATTGTAATAAATATCTATAAGAATGCATATCAAAACTTAATCAATATCTACAAACTTCAATTATGTACACTTGGTTACAGCTGGACAGCAAACAGTGCAGAGTAAGCATTACAGCTAGCTATTTACTCTGCACTTAAACACAACTTTGTATATTATAATTGTGTACTGTAATGCGTTTAGTTATTAGAGTTGTGTTCAAAGATCATATCTTATTTAATTACTGAAATGTTATTAAAATTTTCATATTTTATAAGTACTTTATAAAGGTAAAAAGAGTTGTTCTGCGAAGACGATCTTATTTTACATGAAAAGTAAATAAATATAGTCATCCTTTAATTTCTCCACGTCTGCTCCGCAAAAAAACTAAATGTTTTTTTTTTAAACAATGCGTTAAATATAGCTTATATTGCTGCAATAATATATTTGAAAACAATTTTCAGTAAGTAATCAAACTATTTTCATTGGAAACCACTGTTGTTCATATATGAGAGGACAATATTTTTGCTAGTTGCAAGTTTAATACAAGTTCTACACTTATCCTCGCATCCTGTCCAACCAGTAAATCAAGTATAAATCCATAACTCAAGTTTTTGATTGGCCACCTCAATTGCAAATACACTTCAATGATCGATTAACTTACAGGAAACACCCAATCACCAGCGTGACAGACCAGCAGGGTCAATTGTCAAGGTTTTTTCTTACAAATGCAATAAAATTTACTTTGCTTCAAAAGCAATGATGGAATTAATCATTCTTTGCCTGTCCTGTGGGTATGGCAGGCCAGACAGACAAAATGATAGCCTTTCTATGTGAAAACTATCTCTGATTAAAGAAAAATTAATTAATTAATGAAATCAGAACAAAAATTTAAACATTCTACGTTTTTCATTTTGCAGAAATATAAAACTTTCGAATAAGTTGCTTTTTTAGGTGCAAAATATTCTTCAACTACGTTACTGACACATTTATAAACTTATAGACATTTATAGATTTGTTTTCATCAGATATGTAAATACCATGATGTTGTAAATGCATTAAAAGCAATGCTTGAAATATATTACCTAACGAAAAGCTATCGCCTGGCTGAGGCAATCGGACTTAAAGCGAATTCCCGGTTACCACAATGCTGACATTAAATTTCTTTTCAGAATCATATGTTAACACACTGCAGACATTTATTGATTTGTTTTTTTTTGTGAATCCTCTGCTTACCACCCTGACCAAATATGAACCCAGGAACATTGACATTACTGGATAAGCATTTTATCCAACCGACATAGCCTAGCTTTCTGTCATTGCTCTAAGTGGAAAATTCGCCTATGTGTACTCAATAAAAAATATCGCGTAAGATTGTAACTAACCCACAGGGATGTGTTAAAGAAAAACATATCCGCTGTTGTAACTATCATATATATTTTCATCAACAATTTGGAGGGTTATCGCTGGGGCTGTGATAAGGCGTGAAGTCGACAAAAATATCTGATAGACACATGAGATCTACAAAGAGTTCAAAAATAGTATTGTAATAGTATAAACCTCTGTGAATACTGTGCAGCAAACACCTCCTTTAATATAGCAACAGAGAAAGTTCTCTTATCCTTTCTTTGGATCAATATTCACATCCTACTTTTCTAAATCAACAATATTATAGCAACAATTATAATGCGGAGTTAATAAGAAATGGATAATACAGAGAGACTTTAACTAAAACTGTCTGGCTTGAAAAAGACTGAAGTTGCTTTAAAAAATTGTACTCCGTGATATGCTACGTTAATGCTGACACATAGTTTCTGACTCTTAGTTGACTCAAGATGAGACAATATTGCTACCTCTCTCTCTCTCTCCCTTCTCTCCCTTTCTCTCTCTCTCTTTCTCTCTCTCTCTCTCTCTCTCTCTCTCGCTCTCTCTTTCACTTTTTTCTCTCACTCACCATCGCTATCACTCTTTCTGATTCAATCACTCGCTCTCAGTCACTCTCACTCTCTGTCTCTTTCTCTGTCCTAGTCTGTCTCAACCACCCTCATTCACTCCTTCTGTCTCAATACAATATATTTATAAATAACAGTAACGCCAAAATGTTGTTAATTTTTTGTCCAATATTATCGTCAACACTTGTTGACGATACAATAACAAAAAAGCAAACGAGCAGAGCACCAAGTGAATAGACTTGTTGTGTTCCGTTATTTACCACTTGTGTGTGTGGGCTTGCCTTTGTTGTTGTGTCACTTGCGATCAGTAGTGTACTTTGCTAGTCATTGTCATTGGCTCTATCCCATTCTTCACAGTTAACTTTTTAAGTAGGGGCGTTGTGAAGCGTGAAATAAAATTTTCAGGGTAATCAGGCACCAAGGGAGTATAGTATGGGGATGGAATTCAAAATTATATCGGCCGTCCTTTCTCAAGGATACAAATCAATTATATCTTCCAACTGCAATGCAATCTTGACACTGACTTAATTAATCAAGTTTTTTAAAATGTTATTAAATGTTTGAAAATTATCAACAATAGAAGTAGAAATCTTAAACATTTTGACTGTTGTAGCAAATTTTATTGACCGGCTTTCTATGAAAACCACATATTTGTCAAAAACCACAACCGTATTAAGTGATCCTTGAGAATGTAGGTAAAGCAGGTGTACATATAGAAATGTACCTCCAGCAATACGGGGACCATTTTGACTAAAAAACCAGTATTGAGGAGACCAAGTATTTAGGGAGACCAAAATTAGGTCTCCTTAACTCTTAGCGTGCTTAAACGTTATGAAACTACACATCAAATAAAAAAAACGAGTGATTCTATATCATAGTGAATATAACATATTTTGTTTTAAAATTAACTTTCTGTGTTGCCACTTGATAACAAATTTTTAATTTGATCCTAAACTTTATACCGTGTATAAATGCAAGTGCTGAAAAATCAATTTTAAGGAGATGTTTATTCTCTTGCCTAAGTTGGGGAAATCGAAACTACTGTGGATAGACGATTTGAATTATGTGCAATTTGAATTTATAGTCCTATCCTAACCATAATTCGGTTTAACCTTACTTATAAACACTTACAAATTATTTTCTGGTACATGTTTACTATTTCTAAAATATGTTCAAGGTATTTGAACATTGTATTTTAAAATATTTATATAAATAATGCGGTAATGTCTTTCTTAGAATTTATGAAATGTATTAGTATTATGAAATGCAATAATGTATTAGTAGATGAATTTATAAAATGTTTTCTTAATGCCATAGATAATGCTTACATCTCTAAGATAAGTAGATGTCGATGCCATGTCGATGCAAATTAAATACTGAACTTACACTTGCGCTGACAATCGTGAAATGAAATTGCATTCTTAAAAGGTTGAATTCATATTTAATTATTTATTGAATATGTTACAGGCAAACTGCCAATCAGGCAGATTATAATCTGCCTGTAAATTTCAGGCAGATTGTAAAATTGCTGGTTCGACCAGGCACATTGTAATCTGCCTAAAATTTTTAGGCATATTGTAATCTGCCTGATTTTGGAGCCTTAAAATTTGACAATTTGTCTGAAATGAAAGGAACGGTTGTAATCATTGTCCACCCCATTCATAACCGGATGTTTCATGCGAGTTGGTTGTTACTTATTCAAATATGTGATCGTAAGAATAACAGGCGTTTGATGTGATCAATTGCAATTAAATACAGGAAAATATTCGGTCATGATCATGCATAAAACTGGGTTTTTAGTATCTTCTCACGCGTTTTATGGGATTTGGTGGTCATTAATTATAATATGTGATCGTAGGTATAAAAAGCGATTGATGTGTCTAATTGCAATAAAATAGATTCGAGTGGTCGGTGATTTGTTTACCACTTGATTTCTTTTATGCCTTTCTTTCTTGCTTTGCCTTGCTTTCTTATTACACCTGCATAATGCTATTGATACGTTTAAATGCATTTTCTAATTGCCATTTCTCGATTAAGTAAATGCGCGACACTTTTACTGATTGCTTTGTTTTATGTCTTGATTGATCACACTTTTACAATAGTATTGATGTGACTCCATGCAATTGGAAATTGCAATTTCTTGATAAAATAAATGCTATGATATAAATCTGAATCCAGCCTCCCCCACCCACACCTCTATGACGTATTATATTTTGAGATCAACATGCCAATGTAGCTTCCTAATTCTTACTCCTCCAGCATTTGAGGGGATTTTTTGTGCACAGTATAAATAGGGGTGTGAGAAATTGATACCTGATAAATACATTTACAGTGTTACATATTTTTTTCAGTTAGTACAATAAATGCAAAAAAATAATTAGCGTTTAATTGCAATCTCAAAAACTCCGTAGATCGATACAATTGCATTTCAATACATTGATGCAGTTGTCAATGAAGACATGCGAAAAAAGTAACAACAGAAAATACACGGCAATCAAATCGCATGAAACGCTCGAGCGGATCCATTGTTCACTCCCATTATTTGCAATTGACCACATCAATCGCCTTTTATTTCTACGATCACATATTTGAATAGACAACAAGCAAATCGTATGGAGGGATCATGATTACAAACATTCCTTTCATTTCAGGAAAATTATCAAATTTGTAGGCTCTAAAATCAGGCAGATTACCATCTGCCTAAAAACTGTTAGGCAGATTACAATGTGCCTGGTCGAACCAGGAATTTTACAATGTGCCCGAAATTTTCAGGCAGATTATAATCTGCCTGATTTGACAGTTTGCCTGTAACAGATATAGCGGTTACCTGTTCGTTAAGTATTTACTGCTTAAAACCGGTTGGATACGTATTAGTTCAAGTGACACAGAAAGACACTTGCAATATGAAACAAAAATTAAATTCTCAATTTTAATGGCACTGAATTATTTACTAATTGACACCTGTTGGATACAACTCAACTTCAATTCATACAGAAATACACGTTAAATTAATACAATAAACCCAACAAAGTACAAGTTTCGAACTGAGTGAAAAAATTCTGGCAGAAGTTGCTTGAGGGTAAACTCAGTAAATAACAACGCCAAAAAATAAAAATCTAAAATTCTTTAGTGTGGTTACAACAATTAAGTGAGAGTAATGCTTCGTGTTTTGGTTTTTGCTAAAAGCTTCTTTTGTCCGTGAAAATTGATAACAAAGCAATCAGATAAAAAGAATATCTAAGAACGCTTTCTAACCAACATTTACTGCCATCTTTGAGACATCTTTTTGAGGACTTACCACACACTGCCATGGTTGCTGACTGGGTTTATGACAAGGAATTGTAATAGCAGATGTACGTGAAGATAAATGGAAAGGTTCGCCCTGCTTCTTTTACCAAAAAGTCTTTACTTTAACTAAAGTGTTTACTTACTTTAACTACAGTTATGTGCAGATTATACATACTTTTGCTGACCCTGCTGAGTATAAGTTTTAACATATAGAAGCTTTCTTACACTTTTTATAATTGACTTTTTGTTTGCTGCCACGGTTTGATATTCGAGAATGTGAACCAACCGAATGATTTAGAATTTGATCTTGAATTATAATGGCCTTAAGAACTGGAGAAATATTGCATCATCGGCCAGGCGTACAACTTTTAATTTATGCACCTTAATATCTAAAGAACAGCTGCATTTCACTTCTTCTAAGCGAAACGATATGCTTAGAAACGTGTATAACTATCTGAATTATTAAAATTTTCTTTAAAACTATTAGCAAATTAATGTAATTATAACTCAACACGATAAACTAACCTGGTGTGTGTGCCGGGAGGAGGTAAGCATGTTTAGCCGAAGACCCAACCAAAATGGATCCTCCCAAGAAAACTGCTTAATTGCAAAAGAACTCTATTTAAAAAAAAATTGGTTTTTTGAAAGTTACAGGAAAATATAAGTAACTTGAAATTCCACTTCAGTTTGACAATTCGAAAACTTGGCTGATTTGTTTCTCTTTGTCTAAAACGGATTTTGTGGGTTAATTTATTCAAACATTCCAAACTGAGCCAGAAAAGGGAAGTAAGGGAAGGGGGTTGAGAATTGGTAAGAAGTTGCAATACAGTAGAATGGGAGGTGAGTGATTCAAAAATTATAACGATTTGATAAACTAAGCCACCAGCTGTATATAGATTCAACGAGTCTGGCTTAGAATGATACTAAAGCATTTAATGGTTCTTGAAATTTTCGGACTATAAAAACTGTTGCACGCAAAGATGCCAGTGCACTTTGGGCAGAGCGTTATACTGTCCGCGGATGAAGTGACAGCTATGATTGATAGCCATCAACGATTCAGCGTTAAACACTTAACACTTACAGCATAGGCTTCACTAAATTACGTCATGAGATTAATTTTACAAGAAAAAGAATCAGCACTGGCACGTCCCAGTTACACAAGTCAAGAGATACAACGAAGAATAACCTATCTATGTTTGTGTATTATCTTATACGAATATTACATATTTATAAATTTCGTCAAGAGATTCAATTTGATACAAAATTAATGAAATGTCAGTTCATTGGATAAAAAGTAGTACATTGTTTACTTAAGCATCTCTGCTCTCTACAAAGAGACAAGTATGCACACTGATCCGAGCCAATTTACTTAAAACCCTCTGTCTTGAGGACACGTAATTGTGTAATGTAGGGAAGAGTTTATTTAATTGCAAATTAAAAATAGCTCTTTTACCTCTCCCCGGTAAATTTTAAATAACAGCTTTGGTTGTGGTATGTATACGGCTATATGATTCCAAAATGCATATTTAGGATTTAGCGTGAGCATTGTCGGAAACGGAACAGAGCCACTCAAACTATTATCTATTATGACTTGTCGTGAAAGTCAATTTCCATTCTGTTTTTATGGTTGATTGTCCGCTGTAGTTGATATTTATAATGAATCGTGTTTAATATGGCCATTTTTCATATTAGGGAGTTATTCTATTCAATGTTCGATATGACCTAGAAAGATTTCATACTGGTTTTTAATATGACGCATTTAATATGGTCAATATATAATGTTCAAATATGTTATCCATTGCACTTGGTATTAATTATGGCCGCGATGGAAGTTATACTGTTCATTGATGATGCGGCGACCTGACCTTTCTAGCTCTTCTTTATTCTTTATTAAAAATTGGATGTGAAAGTTGTGCTGGCCAGTCTCTTTTGTGATGATACACTTAAATGAACCGTATTTAAACCGACATTTATGTTCACTTTGCACTTCAGTTTGTATTTATTATGTTCCTGCAGACAGAGTGAGTACTTGCAAAATATTAAAATCGCATATCCATATTGAAAGCCAAACATCCAACATACACAAACCATTCCAGTTATTTTTTAATTATTCTGATCAGACCAGTGCACTAGTCAATCTGCTTAATGCGAGTATGAAATCACAACAAAAGACAAATTGATGTTTAGTTTTAAAAGTCACTAAGATTCACTTTCCACTCTGGTTGATGTATATAAAACAGTCACGATAGTCGTCTGCCTTTATATTTTTAGACCACGTAGCTCTTAATGGACACAAAAAATCATTTACTGTGGTCATTCATGTTGATATGAGTAATATGTATGTGGTAAGAACACTTATCCTAATGTCAACACCAACTGATTTTTCAAATTCTTATAACTTGAAAGTGGATGGGTCATTCTATTTTTAAGGCATGGGGAACAAAGAACATAATAAACTTCGTCATTTGCGTTACAGTATCTAAGCCCTCCTATTATTTTAACATTTTCAGGACGCTTTTCAGAAGCACAAGACTGTTTTTCGCAATTGGATAAGCATCGTATTGACCTACTCGCCTATTCTTAACCTTGACCTTGTATTAGTTAATTGACAATTTAAATTGTACCTCAAAAGCAGGTAATTATAACAACTTCAAATAAAGAAGATAGCACCTGTGAAACTTGGTTCTCCCTGAACATGCTTAATTGTAAAGTCGTTTAGTATTCATAGGGATTTTATAATTTAGATAGCTAAAAATGTTACACTACAGCATAGATCCAACTACATCGTATTGTCTTGAAAGCCATGTCTGAACTAACTTTGAAGTCCATCGTAGGTACCCTTTTCCAGTACAATCGCTTAACCTTGACAATTGAAGCGATGTTCAGTCTCTTGCTTACCAAATGAGCTAACCCTCAACTCTTTGCCATGAAATACTTCAGGTTTTTTCTTAACTGGCTGGCCTTACGACTACGCTTTTTAAAATATCGTAGTTTAAATCCCTCTTTCTCTATTTTTCTTACTACGCACATTTTTACATGTTGTTCTGACTGTAATAAAGAAAGTGCGTGATAGATATCTATGCACAACCACGATGATGTTGCATCAATTACATATAACAGTACTATCTTCTTACTCACTGGTCATTTACAATTACTACGCTTGCTATTGGAATGATTATGCTCTCTTTTTGGCTTATTACTGCTAAGTCGTTTGATTTATAGTAGGACTAGGATTATCATTTGCAACTTTAAACACTCCAATTTCATTAAAGCGAAAACATCACAATTTGATTTTACAATTTTCCCAGCAGAGAAAATCAGAGTACAAACACAGATATCATTTGACGCAAATTCCGTGTGCATGCGCTGTCGTTTTGTTTTATTGCCAGAGAGTGACCATAAGGAAAACCGGAGCAATTAACTGATTGATAAGTAGTTAATTACATGTACACTAGAATAAGTATTAACTGGCAGAAGTTGAACTTGATTATATATAACCCATCTAGTCTGGACACACAATTCCCTGACATTTCAATACTTAAATTTATGTAGGTTATTTCAGTTTATGACCATCCTAATCACAATGACATTTATTACATTTATTAGTTTAAATGTCCAAATAAAACAGTAGTTTCAGCTGAAAAGTGCAAGTGTTATTCACTCTGATGCGGTTAATTTTATGCGATTTTTAGCTTGCGATCATCTTAGCTTGTACTTAGATTTACAGTTTAGTTTGTGTAGGTTTATTGATGTCTTTGGCTATTGTACATTTTGTTTCTGTAAAAAAACATGAAATTTAAATCGGAAAAGGATTATGACTGCTTCAGTTTCATAGAATGATAGGCAATTATTATACGGGTTGATTTTGAGTTTGTTTCAGGAGAGGCGATTTTGCTCCGGTTATTTTGTACCGTCGAATTATGTCCTGTTATCCATATAGTCATTTGCAGCTAGCATATAGTCATTTACAAGTAGTCCATAGACATTTACAAGTAGCATACAGTCATATACAACTAGCAATGCGGATCCTTGAAGTGTAACACATACATATTGACTGTCAATGATAAAATCTGTTATTATAACCAATAAGAGTTCTCAATAACAGTTAAAGCCAGACATCTTTGTGAAGTCCTATTTCAAGCCAAAATTTGTTTTACTTAACTTTACCCACTCCCCTTGTTTCTGAAATAAATATAAGACATATTATTGTTAAAAGCACCTTTCATTTATAATTACATAATTGCTTTGCTTATTGTCTTTTAAAAGGTAGTTCTGTATTAAACACTAAAATTAGGGAGTGTAAACCATTGACCTTAAACTTATAAAATTAAACTAAGTGAGTGGGAAAGGCATTCTGTTTCCTGCTGACTGTTCAGTGAGGATCTATCCTGCTTTGATAGTAGCGAAATTTTGCAGTCTTGTCTAATGGAAGTAAATTTTAAAAAATGAAAAAAAAATTAAACTAAGCGAGTGGAAAATGCATTCTGTTTCCTACTGACTGTTCAGTGAGGATCTGTCCTGCGCTGATAGTAGCGAAATTTTGCAGTCTTGTCTAATGGATGTAAATTTAAAAAAATGAAAAAAAAACTCGTTTATTCCTCTGAGGCAATTTTATAATTCAAAGATGAATTATTATCCTCTAAGAAGGATAACGGAAAAATAATGAAGTCATTTTAGGCACGATCAGGGAACTCGTTTTTTTAAGACGAATTACTTTTTTTTTAAATTAATCAAAAGCAGAAGCAAAGCAAGAAGAAACTAGAAAAACTGCATGTCATTAGACTATGTCGACAGTTTTGTAAATTAGAAGTCGTTCTTAAATGCACTTGCATTTTTTCATGTTTAAAGGTACTGCTTATTTTTTGTTTCTGTTTTTGTGTAGTATGTAGTACAGTATTTACTGATCTGCCTTTAATATTGATGGTTACCCCGATTCAAAACATAGTTCCCATCTATGGCTGATTGCGTATCATGTATTGTTTTAAATATTGCGTATATAGATTTAAATTTTAGCAGTATCTCTCAATGATAAACATGACTTTTAGACATTAAATTAGGGTTCTCATTGAGCTAAGTTGTGAGAGGTCAATGAGTTCAACTATGGCCGCAAATTAAGTGGATTCCGTGACCTATACTTCTATTACAATTAAAGCAAAGCACTCATATCAGTAAACGTTTACCAACAAAGTGCTAAAGCTTGTCTGCAACATGACTGTAGTTATTGGACTTCCATACTCTCTTTCTTTCCAAATTCAACTATAATTGGTCTCCAAAATAATACCATAATCTATTCAACAATTTTTTTAAATAAGATTACTAATAAGGGTACTGAAGGTCACCTTTTCCATAACTTAATTAAAAGAAAAAATAAGTGGGAGATGTAGCCCTCTGATCTTAAACAAGAGTGTTTTCTAGTTGATGAAATACGATCGTACTTATCTCGTCAAAAATTAGGTCATTGCAGCATACAAAACAATACTTAATGGCATACACAACAACGAAAACCATTGCTGAATTTAGCTTAATATTTGAAGTGAATCGTGCTAATTTTTACTTTCCACAACACCAGCTCCTTTTAACTGATCCCTAGAATGCAGGTCCTATGCTGTGGTTTCCTCAATTGTAGCGCTAAGCATGCGTCATCTGATATTGCTAATTAAAATTTTATATATGTTTGGAAATGTAGGCAACTTTCTACATTGTTAAAATTAACATAAATTAAAATTATCAACGGAATTCGAATCATAGTTCAGCACAGTAAGCTAAACTATGATTCAAATCATTAGTGAACTGAGTTGGACTTGGACCCAATCAATTTCAACTGCTATACTAGAGTAATTTATTTTTGAAGAAATACGATCCACAGATATTTCCTATGCCACTCTTGTAAAAAACACATAATTAGGTTTGACAACTTATGTTTTTGATTCAAGTTATTAAAAAGTGACAATGCGACTGCTCCATGACAGTTTCTTTAGGTATTCTCGTTGCTTAAATCTCAGCTGAGGTTGTTTCAAAGAGTATTCTCCAATGATTGCACAATCATGCTGCTCGTACAAATCACTTAATCCTTGTAAATGAACAGCTTTTTCATTGGTCGGCGGTGCCAAGTTTTGAGGGGAAAACAAATTCTACAGCAATATAATCAAAGTGTAACACCTTTCGATCAGGTAATTCTGTCGGTTACAACATCAACAAAAGGGGCATCCTGCGGCTACCATATTCTTACTATTTAAAGTAATTAATAATTCAAGAATTCATGAAGTAATAGAGATTTACCACAGTATTAATATTGTAATTCTTTTAGCAATTACATTATTTCTACGAGGTCATAAATGCTATCCTCAAAATACCTCTGAAGACTGAAATAATAGTTTTCCTGCAGATGACTTAAAGCCGAAAATATCAGCGCACCATGAAATATTATTTAGGAGAATTTCATTTTTATGGAGTGTTCTTACTTAGGAATGCTTCATATTTAATCAAATCACTGGTATTCTGATATATATATATTATTCATCACCAATATAAAGTAACTGGATTACCTAAGTGCAACTTACATTTAACTGGCACAAATTCAGAAAAAAATGTTCTGCAAGACATTCATAATTCAGCGCAAATCGTGTAAACACATGAAAATTCCACGCAATGAACACAGTAATGAAAATCATTAAGGGAGGTGGTGGGTTGCCTCAGGTGCTCAAAGCATTGGTCTTGTCACTCAAATGTTCCTAGTCCAACTGTTGCTAGGGATGGTGAGCAGGAGACTTGTGTTCTGATTGCCTCAGCTAGGTGAATGCGATGCTTTAGATTGTCTATCACGGAATTTGCAATTATTGCTCTTTCAGTTTTCTCCAATCCCTGCAAAATGTCAATCAAAAGAAGGGAAATACTGTTTTATTTTAGATACTGAAATCACAATAAAAATGAGTAATATAATGTAGGGGTTGAAAAATAGTCATGCAGAAACCTACAACTTAAACAAAGTTTGTCAAAATCTTATACCTTCATGAGTTTAGTTACTAGTACTTAGTTAGTTAGCTTAATTAACACTGCACTCATAATAGAAGCAATATTAAAAAAGATTCTCACATAAAAACCTAAAAATTAATCCTTGGTAGAAGGATTTTTGGGTTTATGAATCTAGTCAACAGGAGTATTTGGTGCGGGCATTAATGGTAATATAATTTGGCATTCTCATATTTAGTTTTCCGGTTTCATATGGTTTAGTTGTTTTAAGTGAATGCACTTGATTGCTTAACGTGGGAATGGGTATGTATAAGCGTAATGACACCAATGTGCCGAAAATCTCGTCGGTGTCATCAAATCAAAGAACTACAGTCGTATTTCATACAAATAATGTGCTATATGACTGAGTACAAAGTGGTTGCTAATTAAACGTTTTGATGCAACTTTGATACCAGTGTCTTTCTCATAAATCAAATAAACGTCAAGTTCAACAAACCTATGTGGCAGAACACAGAGCCAGCTAAAAAGTTTTTGCTTTAATGAAATCCGCTGTGCTTCAGAAGTATGAAGTAATCAATCCTTCTTTGCATTTTCGGGGGGGGGGGGAGGGGGGTAGGAGCGGATAATGTTGGGGTGATATAACAGGAAGGAACAATAGATATTTATGTTTTTGCATTTTTATACAGAATGATAAAACTTCAAAAATGGCGTTTTGAAAGATCAATCAATTTTAAAATAACCTTTTAAATATCTAAAAAATAAATATAGACTTATCCATCGTACCAAGTGAAAAATCTTGATAAACTGCGTGTCTTATATTGACTGTCCATCAGTATGTCGTCTTTTTACGTTTTATCCCGTGCCCTCTTTAAATGACTTTACCATGAAGGCAAAGATCGCACCCAATAAGTGGCGACTGGTGCTCTCCTTATTATAGGCGATAAAGTAACAAAAGCAAGTCCATGTATCTCACTGGATATGATGGAAACAGAGACCGCAGCTAGTAAGAGGCAACTGCTGCTCTATCGGTTACAAGTGAAAGAGTAGCAAAGGCAATTCCATACAACTCACTGCTTGTAAATAACGGCAAACCATCGGCCTTCTATCGGTATTTATAGCCATCTGTGTTGTTCTGGTTTTGAACTAACTTTCCTATTGCAGAGCACTAAGAACATCAATGTTACTGCAGGCTTGATGCTACTAACACTGCTTGCAAAATGAAAAGTGTATATTAATATATATTAAAAACAACATTTTTTACTTTTAAAAGTAGCCAGGAAAACCACCACTAGACTAATTATAGAAATGTTATGCTTATTGTATTGTATGATAAAGGTTGTGATCGGAAAGATCGCAAAAAAGCAAATATGTCAATAGCAACAATATCCAAATCCTTCAAAAACGATATTCGCCTTTAAAAAGTCAAAATCATCTGTGGTTTCTGTAAAATGCATAAAGATTAATAAATTATTGAAACATTAATATAAACAATTACTGTTTCTTAACAGAACATATATAAAATTTAAAATATAAAAAATGTAAAAATATAAAGCTTATCCAACGTATTCACTGACAACAAATTATTATTCTAAATTTGAAGTTTTGTGTCAGAGTTATAAAATGTGCTTAAAGCCTATTCTAAGTATGTGAGTCTTTTGCGATGTTTTAAACTGGCACGACTTTTATTTAGCCTTCGGATAACATAGCAGTGCACTGGCTACAATTATCAGTTAAAATATAATCTTTAATATTATTATTATTATCATAGACTCATTTATATAGCGCTTATAAATAAAGACTAAGCGCTTAGCAAATAAGCTAAAACCTACTAATAAGTAAATTTAATTATAGAACAGAAATAAACTGGTAAAAGCTTGTTTAATATTTATAGGTAAAGAGTTTCATAATTTGGGCTGAACAAAAGTAATAGATGTTTCATCATATTGAGTTTTACACTTGGGTTGAACAAAAACTGAACTGTTCTCTGATAAAATGGCTCTTGGCGGAGTGCACAGAGTGAGTAACTCCGTCAAGTACTCCGTTGTGGCATTTGTCAATGATTTGCGCACGAGATATAGATTCTTATATTCAATTCGTTGTTGAATAGGAAGTCAATGTGGGTCACTGAGAACCTGCGATATGTGATGAAATTTTCGGTGAGCGCTGAAAGCACGTGCCACTGTATTCTAAACCTTCTGTAATTGATTTATCTGAGTCGACGGCAATCCGATTACAATGACATTGGAATAGTCAATTCTTGAAATAACCAGTGAGTGGACTATGATTTTCACGACATCCTTACCAATGTATTTATGAATCTTTCTTACCCAGGCAATGTAAATAAGCATACACGGCAAATGTTTGTTACATGTGCATCGAGGGACAAAGTGCTACCAATAATGACACCGAGTACTTTCGCCATTTGATATGACTTCACATGCTATATCCATTTCTTTTATCGAAATTTTCCTCCGATTACACGGACTTGCATTAGTCAAAACTCTGTGCTTTTCTGGGTTTAACTTAAGCTTATTACTTCTCATCCGCGAGCTAATTTCTTGAACACGTGATGCTATATATGACAGTCTTCCATGCAAGAAGAAAATTTGACAAGTTTCGTAATGGTCTTGCCATCCGCATATCCACGAAACAAGAGTTGTAATTGTCTAAAAATTAACCAAATGGCTGTGTGTAGTGGGTGTACAGTCTTGGTCCCAACAAGGAGCCTTATAGAACGGATCGGTCCAACTCCATTGACTTGGAATACTTCCTCTCTACACACACTTGGTATATGCTACCATTCAAGTAAGAGGGGAGCTAGTTCAAATTTCGTGCCTCGAAGCCTCTTGATTAGGACAGAATGATTGACCGTATCAAACGCGGCTGATAGGTCTAGTAGGGTAACAGGAACAGCATTGCTTCCATCCATTTGTGTCAGTAAGTCATTGAAAATTCTAATGCCGTTTCGGTGCTTTGATTTTTCTCATACGCGGATTGATATTTTTCACCGATTTTATTTTCTGCAATATGGACAGATAGTTCACTACACACAGCTTTTTCTTTAAACTTACTGAGAAAGGAAAGGATTTAGACTGGTTTATAATTATTTGTTGTCTGTGGTAAAGTAGGTTTCTTGTGTAATGTTTTAACTTCAACCTGTTCATGATATTCCCGAACAACTCCATCACTTAGTGAAAGATTGATTCTTTTGTAATCACCGGTGTCAAGGCATTTGATCACATTTTTACAAAAATGGATCTGGTTTACAAAATTTATTCGGTGATGGAAATATCAATTTTTTAGTTTCATCAATAGTGAAATTAAGGAAACTGGTCAATCTATATATTTATGTTAGTTATTTATTGTTTTGTGCCAAATGTATTTTTTATTCCGATTTTATTCTCAGGTATATTGTTGCGATGTTTCGGGTAGCTTTACTTCCACTGAAACAGGAACCAGTTTTATCAAGTACTCTACAGCAGACTTAATCTCTTATCTTGATTAGCTATTTTTTCGACTTTTCTTTCCATAATTTCAGTTGCTTTGTTCTTAATCTATAACCACTCACAACAGTTGAGTGACTTACAGCTCGTTCATCAGAAGCAAACAATGCACAGGAACTTTGGTTATAAATAGATCCCAGTAATACCTTATTTATATTTACATCATTTTCAAGCTTTATTTTAACCTTTATCAAAAACAATTTAAAAGTAATGCAGTTACTCTGTGCTGGCAAATGACATCATGGAGAGATATCATAATTAAAATGTAGATTTCTAGGACAGAGTAGAGAAAAGGAATACTAGAGTATCTATGTGGCTAATGATAAACTGCCTGAACGGATGGACTGATCTGAAGAGTCCTCCTGCGGCATGTAGCACGAACCATAAAGGCGAATGTCAACCGTACACAAAATGAAAGGAGAATTAAAGAAGATCATTCCCCAAGTGAATGTAGTTATACTTTTATTTTTATTAATTTAGGTACAAATATATTCTCTTATAAATTAGATAACCGAGAATGTTTTTCTGTCACGCAGTTGAGGTGCTTTGGTGATATATACACTTTAAGTACTAATTATTTACACTTTTTAAGTACATACTTTAATTAATTCTTGGTGTGCCGTTTATTTGCTACTGGAAGAGCGGTGGATACAGCTGTGCAGATCTACTCTTCATATGCACTGCAAAAATTAATTCTCTTTTACTGTACTAGCAACCATGAAATAAAAACAAATTCTTAATTGGTTTCATTGACACACCTATTACGTTTCGAATTATGCAAAAATATTCTGGAAGAAGAAGCGCATGGATGAACTCGTTTAAGAGCAACGTTAGAGAATCGAGAACTAACATTACTTGCATGGTTACTGTAATTAAATGAGAATAATGGTTCCTGTTTTATTATTTATGAAGTGAAGGGGGCTATAATACCTATGAAAGTGGAGGAGTGATAATGATCCTTTCAAAAGAAGTACATAAAAACACTGTATTATCATAAAAACACTGTATTATTGGGACAAACACACATGCATAAATTCAACCAGCTCAAGTTATCTGCTGAAACTGCACAAATATTTGACACAGACATCTGTTTTTACGGATAATCTGGCTACTTTACCTATGTGAAATTTATTTGTGATGAATAGTTTCTTAATGGAATCTTATTTTATTTACTATATCCAGATAATTTTTCTTTCAAACGCACCTTCTATTTTATTTGATATTGTCTAATTCTGAATTTCACATTAAATTTCTCAGCTAACCAAATTTAAGACCAAATATTTAAAGCTGAAGTTGGCATTCTTGTGTGGGCATTTCAAATGCCAATTTAAAATATTGAGAAATATAAACTTTATATCGTGAGGCGTTTCAATGAGTCACATCTGAATTACTCCCCTCAAAGAAATATATAGGCAAAATTCTGAAGTGAGCTTCAGTATGGTCACTGACATAAATGTTCGGAGACAGAATTGGGTCTTTAAGATGAATGACTGCTTTTAGTCTTTTAATTAAAGCAAAAGCAAAGAAATAAATTGCTGTCCTGAGAAACTAGCACATCTTTTGATATCGCCAAAGGTTTGGTAAATTGTAAGTCGTTTTAAATGAATTACCTTCTTTCTCAAATTAAAAATTACTTAGCATTTTATGTAAAAATACAAATTGTCTTTTGCATTCATTTTGAGATATAAATTTCGGGAGATTAGTAAACTATTTACTTTCAAGAGTTTAAGAAATTATTTCTGATGAAGAGGTAGTTCTCAATTAAATTTTACAAATGTCTTTCAATGATAAACATGACATGTGCAATCATTTAGAGTGAAGGGGTAGCTTAGGATACTCATGTCTTTTGGAGTCCACCTAAATTTATAGAAAATTTGATACTAAATATGCTCTCAGTACTAAATAGTAGGTATACATTATAGTGTACTGGAGTAGAGTAAACATTCGGGTCAGGTGGGAGAGTGTGCAGACACAAATGTGGCTACAAAATTGGGTGGATCCCGTAAACTTCAACTTATTAAAATAATATAGCACTCCTCGCAAAATGCCCCGGTTGCCGCCTTGCTGTCACTGTTTATACGAATTATCAGTTGGGGAATTAGTAACGTAACAAATCTTGAAATAACATTAAGTCTTGAGTCTTTATTCTTTCAGGAATTTCTGAGTTAGTTTAAAAGCT
Organism: Protula sp. h YS-2021; assembly: GCA_949752745.1. Taxonomy (NCBI): domain Eukaryota; kingdom Metazoa; phylum Annelida; class Polychaeta; order Sabellida; family Serpulidae; genus Protula; species Protula sp. h YS-2021. The sequence goes on from OX457032.1 coordinate 42,156,648, forward strand.
CCCATCAACGGGACTCGAAATACCTCTGGAGAGTGATTGCAATCTCTCTAGTTGCCTGCATGTGGCTGAGAGAAAGCTGAAAGAAAATATCAACACTCCGTGAAACTTTGCGAGGTCAGGAGAGAAAAACTGAAGCTTTTTGAGTTTTCTTTCTTTGGAGTGGCTCATAATTTTAGCATATTACTATTAATCTGTTATATGTCCTTTTGATCACGTCCCATAACAGGATTATATAAAAGTAACTTTAACTGATCTAACTTAAAGTCAGAAAGATTTCCAATATTCGCATACTTGATTTGCTACATGTCTGAAAACATCAATAAACACTACCTTAATAAATAGACAATAACGAAAGCCGTTACTCTTTCCCGCAACTGCCATCAAAATAAACGTAAATACATTTCCATGTTGTCCTTTTTCATGTAAACTTGAATCGGAACTAAACGTAATAAAGCTTGGGAAATAATCCATACAGAAAGCGTGATTTAAATATCAATCGCGGAATGCTAAATCAAAGATAAAAGATATAAAGGACTTCTGCATTTCTATTATACATCTATTTGTTTAATAACCTTATAAAAGCACAAAATTCGTAGCTAAGAATTCTTGTAATATTGTATACTGCACACATTCTACCAAAGTCAAAGTAGTTTTAAACGATTTACTTTTGCTCATTTTCTAATTTGAAAACTAAATTAAGAAAACAATTGATCAGTTGCACTTGATAGTAAAAACCAATCGTTTATTGTGCTACATTAGCTTTCTCCAATAACAATTAAAAACCCGAGGCTGATTCTTTGCTCCGTTGAATAATTTCTTTAGATTGCTTAATCAACAGGAGTCTTCATGTTTAGATTTCCAATTTTATATGCTAGATTAAATTAGCTACGCGTGAGTTAAGTTAATTATTTCATATGAATGCACTTGATTGCTTACTGTGTGCATGTCTATACACTTCGTTGTTCTTCTGTTCTTCTTGCTGCTCCAGTCTTGTTGGTATCAGCCAACCAACGCACAAATAGTCGGCAAGGTCAGGAAAAAAAGAAAAGCGCATTCAACCTCTGCAACGTTCATGAGCAGGTGACAGATAAATGAAATCCACGAATGAAAGCCAAAAATGATACCAAATGCTTTTAGACAACAATTTAAGATCTGACAAGTGTGTAAAAAAGTGTACACTAGCAAGATATTTCAAAGGTTGTTAAAGGTCTGATTTGGCTCATTGAATAGGAATTGTGTTTTATTTGAATAGATTGCTATATGAGACAGTAACATGTTGATGCTAGTTGCAAGTTTTGATACCGGCTCATACATGTATCCCTGCGTTCTTCCTTAGGCCAACTAATAAATCAAATAAATGTCTACCACTCAAGTTTTTTATTGACCCAAAATATCACAAGCAGTCGTCAATGACCGGCTAACTTACAGAAGAAACCCAGTCAGTTGTGTGACAGACAACAGAGTCAATTAACAAGGTTTTTTGCTACTAATGTAATAAAATACATTGTGCTTCAAAAGCAATGAAGGAATCAATCTTTCTTTGCCTTTTCTGGGGGTATGGCAAGCTAGACAGACAAAGTGATAGTAATTTTTATGGAACTCATGTTTAGCTAAAACGTTAAGTTAGTAAAGTCATGAGTAATGTTGACTTTCAAAGTTTGCTTTAATCAATTTTAACACTGTTGTTAAAATGTATATTGTATATTCATATGAGGGAGGGAGGGAGGGAGAGAGAGAGAGAGAGAGAGGGAGAGAGGGAGGGAGGGAGTGAGAGGGTGAGAGAGTAAGAGAAAGAGTGAGAGACAGAAAGAGAAAATGAGAGATGAGAAAAAAGTGTCAGAGAGAGAGAGAGAGAGCGCGAATAAAAGATAGATAGATAGTTTTTATTTTCACAATTTAACAGTATATTTGCAGAGCTCTTGCTAACATAGGAGCCAACACCCTTGGTCCCATTTTTCCAGAATGAGTCAAAAGTATTTTTGATATCCTGTTTTGTTTGTGAAATGTCTGTCAGATAGAAATCTTGCATTGAAAAGGGTATTCCATCCATCTTTTGACTGATGATCAAGTGGAATACAAACACAGTTTTGTCAAATATAATCTTTGATCGGATTGTATGTTGGACATTAAACATCAAACGAAAAACCGGAATATCGTAGTGACACAAAGCAATTGTACTAAAAAATCTGTAATCGATAACTCAAACTCTCTAATCGATAACTCAAACTCTCTAATCGATAACTCAAACTCTCATATCGATAACTCAAACCCTCTAATCGATAACTCAAACTCTCTAATCGATAACTAAAAAAACAGGTGCAAGCCCTTCTCTAAAACAAATGAAAGCTCAGAAAAAGTGTCTTTGTCTTGTTTTAACTTATTCTCGCGGCTTTGTCATTACCTGATACGACTTCTTGATTAAGTGTCCAGAAGACAATTACCGCTATAGTGGGCCCCTCCCACTGTAGTAACACATTTATTAAGTAGTAAGTACTTACAGTAAATGTTAAGAACTTTAAGAAAATAAAAAGGCTTTGATCAAGCAATCTTAAGGGTTTTTAGTTGCAAGTTGCAATAATTTGATTAATTAACTCATCGTGATAGCCGTATCCTGGTTGCAACACGGTTGTCTTGATTGATACTTGAGACTGGGTCATAGCAAGAGATTAATTTGCTGCATATATTTCATTGCCTTCTTTTTCATTTCTTTTTTATTTATCTTCGTGTTTATTTCATTTGCTTGTAATGTTTTGCAAAGTAATGACTTCAAATATGGAACGCTGCGGTACTGGGACTTGGTCTTTGAAGAAAAAGCAGTAATTATGACGTCGTTTCATGCTTAGCATTATGATAGTTGCATTCTTAAATATCTAACAATGTCGCACCTAAAGCAAAAGCATATTGAATCTACCTTTTGTCATTAAATAACTCGTGTATTTTTGAAAAAGAATGACCGAAAACTAAGTGAAAAATTCTTAATTTCATGATAGATGAACTGACCCGTTTTATACGCCCAGCTGTGGTACTCGCAGCCATGGTCAATTTCTTGCTTGGTACTCCTTGTCATATTAAAACCTGGGACCTTGGTATAAATACACTAGAGCTTAAAGCTTTGTGTGTGTGCATACAATAACATTTATTTAACTGAGATGGCCGTCAGCATCCATATGTGTGTGCGTGTGTGTACTCTAACGCTTGTGCAAATGAGGTTACCATCGGCGTCCGAATGTGTGTTGAGGGCGTGTATGTATATATTAACGCTGTAAGCAACTGAGAAAACCGTCGGCGTCCGTATTTGTCTGTGCGTGCGTGCGCGTGTATGTGTGCATACCAACTAACCAACTACGGTAACCGCAACCCTTTTCAGTGACATATAATTTATTTTCTCAGCATCATGATGATAATGTTTTCAAAATTTGGTTGTCTTAACACATGTCAACACATTTTTCTCGAACATGTATAAAAATTGTCTTTGAAATCCTGCTTCCTCAATTTAATTTTTACATGGCTTTTTTAGCAGTGAAAAAGTACGTGCATGATATCTCTACACGTTCACAGTGCTATTTTTTGCAGTAATTCATTCATTTGATTCATTTCTTTTGCACCCATTTAGTTCAAACAGCTGAGCAAACCGTAATAAGTAACAGCCATGTCGTATCCAAATATTTTCTAGACATCCATATGATATCCGTATACTAGTGATAATTTATGTATACACAAATAATTTTTGGCCACTTTTCGGCAATGATTTTTAACTAATGCATTTATTTCATTGAATTATAGCTAAGTTGTTCAATTTATTCAAGTATTGCGCATAAATTTTAAGCAGCCTTCGGATGATTAGACAATCTGTTGGTTATGATCACTTATATCATAACCTATGTTCAGGTATCCAAATATATTTTGATTGCGTTTGTGTGTTTTTAGGCTTGCACATATAACAATGCAAAGTAGCTAACTCATGATTATTCCCCGAGTGCAATCACAAAAACCAGTATCTTTTGGCATAGTTGATTAATCATGTAGTCATTTACAACTGAGACTGCGGTTCCTACCAGGACTGCGGACTGTGGATATATAATAAATAAAAAATATATACACATCCTCTATCCATAACGATCAGTTTATAAAAACGACTTAATTATTAAGCAACATCTTGCCCTCCCTCTAAGCATCTATCTTTGTATTAGGTATTATTGTTTTTAGCCGTATTTAATATCGAACACGTCATGATACGAACTCTTGGAAATTTGGTTCTATCATTCTATGTTAAACTACTATCCCTGATTCTTGCAAAATGAGACGCAAACCTTTTAAATTATTCGAAAGAAGATTTAATCTATTATTTTGAGCAAGGTTCAATTGCAAGTTTGTTTATGAATTTAACTACCTTCATTTTCCTTCGTTTTCAGTCTATGACCACTCACAATAGATGTGCCTGGCAGCTCGTTAAGTTTCAAAGTTATTACGTCAGAAAACCAACAAAATGCAAGAACTGTTGTTAAAAAGAAATCTGAGTAAAGAATGATCTGAGTTAACATGACTGCCATGCCCTATTTTAGTCATAATTTGATTTCACTGTACGTACTAAAAATTCTTGTAAATATTATTAACTTAAAAAACAGGTTTAACGTACTTGAACAGTATATTATGAAGTGTTTATAGTTATAATTAAAAAGCTAATAATGATGCAGTTGTTACATGTTAGCTGATGACGTCACATAATGTATTCTTTAATTAAAAACAGCTCAAAATGTACATTTATAAGGTACGTTACAGAGAGCACTGCGTTGTGAATGTGGGTATGTAGTATGAGTCTGAAGTGAGACTAATAACAGTGTGCAAATATTAGGAAGGGTTTGTGCATCAACTCCCAATCGAGTTGATTTTATGTATATTTTGTGATTTTTTTGCAAAAAAAAGGTTGTCTTATAAATCAGTTTTTTACTATCTATGCGTTGTTTTCTAATGTAGCTATGCTGCTGCTATAGTGATGTCAGTTATACACTTTAAATTAAGAATTTACTACTGAGCATCGGTTAAATACCAGTTACTTTCAAACGATACGTAAACATCCGTTAAGCAAATAAGTAAACGCCATTAAATTCAAGCTTCTGATCACGTAAAAACTGCCTGGAAGAAAAGAGGATGAACCCGGCTGAAAACAGCGCCAAAGAAGCGAGAACTATTATTTAGAGTGGTTACTGCAATTACGTGAAGGTGATCTTTCGTATTTTATTTATTTATGAAGTATTTGCATAGGGTATGATGATGTATTTGAAAAGAGGGTGGGGGAAGGAGGCGATTGGTGGTGGTCTCTCAATATAAACACTGTATTATTATTAGCGACAACGACAACCGCAAGCCAAACTGGCTCAATTTGTCTGCTGAAAATAACACAGACATTTGACATACTATTTATGGTTAATGTTGCTACTTTACCTGTGTCAATTTTATTTGGTATGAATAGTTCCTTAAAATCTTGCATCATTTTACGTGCTGCTTTGGTTATTGTGTTAATACAAAGATTCTCTCTTGCGAAATGCGTATTTCATAAATAACTGGAAAATTTTCTTATTTATGGTCTATCCTAAAGTACTTCTGTATTGAACACAAAAAGAAAACCTCAGATGACCATAGCTACTATTAATATACTTCACGTTAAACCACACGTGAGGTAAAAAGAACCTTCTCGTTCTTTGCTCGTTTTTTATCCCATTGCGTTAGGAGTAAGGAAATTTGCATTCTTGTTCAATTGTTGTAAAATACGTTGTTGTGTCTAATTGTTACGACTGTTACTCCCAGGCAATTCACATTCACAGACGAAGTGCTATTCTCAAAGAAATGCAACTACAAAAGGAAAAACTAAACTGATGTCAAAAGGTCATTGGCATTAATGCTCGGAGGCGGACTTGTGTTTTTAAGATGAATGACTTTTGTAATTTATTAACCAAAAGTCGAAGCAAAACAATAAGGTATTTAAAAATCTACCGAATGTTTTGTAAATTGTAATTTGTTCTTGAAACGCATTTGCATTCCGGCCGTTTTATGTAAAAATCCAATTAATCACGTCTGTGATTTTATTTTTTTTTTTGCACTTTGTTTAAAAGAAATGACTTGTTAATTTAGTAAACTGACTAGTAATCTTATTCTGTTAATTTTCGTTATTTTAATCAGAGAGATAGTTCCCAATTTAGTAGCATCGATTGCCGATTTTACATCTACAATATAAGTAACCCTCGAAATTTTTTTGGCACGTTGGACACTATATGCAATTCTAAGTATTATGGGTACGTTTTAATGCACTGTTTCAGGGTAAGCCTTTGGGTTAATTGCGACAATTCAAAGGCATGAAACATATGGTTATTTTGGTAAACAGTAAGTCAGTCAGTTTATTAATGTTTCAAAGTACGAAATAACAGCAGTTTCTGTTGCAACAATATTCCAAGCTTTTTCCCATGCCATGCGTGCTCTTGCCTGCTGGTAACTTCAATATCTGTAAAGCACATTAGCAAGAGTGGCATAGGTAAACAGACAGATGGACAGATATATATGCATACAGACAGATAGAAGTTCCGACAAGTGTGCAAAGAAGTGTACACTTGCAAGATATTTTAAATTTTATCCCAGTTTGTGGTATGTTCAAACAAACTAGCATATCAGAGAGTAAAAGGTTGATGCTAGTTGTAAGTTTTGGATACCAAATATCCTTGCATCCTCCCCTTGGCCAAATAATAAATCCAATACACGTCCACCACTCAAGTTTTTAATCGGCCAGAGGTATCACAAGCACTCTTCAATGGTCGACTAACTTACAGAAGAAAACCAGTCAGCTATGTTACAAACAGCAGGGGCAGTTAGCCAGGTATTTTGCTAGGAATGCAATAAAATACATCGTGCTTCCAAATTTATGAAGAAATCAACAAATCTTTGCCTTTCCTGAGGATATGACAAGCTAGTCAGCTTCTTTATGAAACTCAGGTTGGGTTAAAAAGTCAAATCATGAATAATATATAGACATTTCTAGATCTGTTTTAATGAATTGCAAAATGGCTATTTTTGCATGCTTCATAACGTGATACAAACAAGCACTGATTTTCAGTGAAAGTTCTGAAATGTCATCACAGACTTTTTTATCGTATCACGTGATCAGTCTTGATTTATTGTGCATCTTTGTTGTATATTAAGCAGTCTATCGTCTTTTTATGTTTTGTGCCGTGTCTTCCTTAAATGGCTTTACCAAGGAGATAAGTATCAAAGCCAATAAGTGGCAAATGGTGCTGTCGTGATTGCCAGCAAAAGAGTAACAAAGGAACAAAAGCAAGCCAATACATCTCAAACAATCAGCAAACAATCAGTCTATTATCGGTATTCGCAGCTCTCTGTGTTGTTCTGGTCTTAAGTTCACTTTCCTATTGTCGCCAGCATAAAACACGATATGTTGCTGTGTTTTATACAGTGTTGTTAAAATGTAAAATGTACATTAACGTGTGTATCAAAACCATCATTTTTTGTTGATTTTAAAGTAAACAAGCAAATCCGTCAGTTCACTACTTGAGGAAATTTCATTGCATAATTATATAACAGAACTAGTAATGTGCGAAATAACAGCGTTATCAACAGCAACAACATCTCGAATCTTCTCTGCCCAGGAATATGCGTAATCTTCTCTTTCACAAAGTAATGATTTAATCAGATGATGTTAAATGCATGAAGAATGTTACTGAAACAACAAAAGATAAAGTGAATGTTTCTTCACAGAAATGAGGATTTTCTCCCTATTAAGCAACAGTTTGCTCGCCTATAAAGTGATTACAATAGATATCCTGTCCAGCACAAAACGATATATCTCAATCTATGTAAAAGTGAACTGCTGGCAATAACGTCACCTTCTGCAAGATGCCTTTTATGTCTACAAAAAGTGTTAACTCTAGAAAGCTGTATTGGACAGAAAGGGAGGGAGGGAGGGAGGGAGGGAGGGAGGGATGGAGGGAGGGAGGCTGTGCCACTACCTGACAAGCCCTGGGCAATGATGCACCAACAGCACATGAACCAGAAACGTACTGAATCTACCCTTTGTCATTTAACACTTCTTTTAGGAAAAAGGATGACTCGAAAATCTAATATATATCATGATAGGATAGGTCAACTGGGGCGTTGCATACGCTTAGCTGTTTCAGTGGGAGCGATGGTTCATCCCCTGCTAAGGCTCTAGCCAATTGAAAAAACCATCTACCATTTCCATGATTTATATAGTTTTTTTCTATGTTAGCATCGCGATAATGCGTTTCTAAAATTCTTCGAAATTTGGTGGTCTTAACACCTTTCAATCCCATTTTTTTTAGAAAATGTAAAAAATTTGTTTCGGAAAACCTGCTTCTCAGTTTTATTATTGCATAGCATTTTGACAGTAAAACGTATTGGATGATGTCTCTACATCCTCACAGTGATCTTTAGTCCTTTATTCAGCATTTCATTTATTTGCGTAATTTCTATTGCCCCGAGTTCAAAGCAGTGAGTGCACCAAAATAAACAACAGCTATGCTGTATCCACATACATTCAAGAACTCCATATGATATCCGTATACTACTGATAATTTTTGTATAAAATCATTTTTAACTACTTACTGGTTAATGATTTCTAACTAATGTTCTCGTAAATGACATTATTCAAATTCATTGCAGTGGATTCACAATTTAAGCAGCCTCTGGATGATTACTCAGTCTGCTGGCTACGATCATCACTTATATCATAATCTACATTTAGTTTTTCAAACATATTTTGATTGTAATTCTATATATATATATATATATATATATATATATATATATATATATATATATATATATATATATATATATATATATATATATATATATATATATCTCTCTCTCTCTCTCTCTCTGTGTGTGTGTGTGTGTGTGTGTGTGTGTGTGTGTGTGTGTGTGTGTGTGTGTGTGTGTGTGTGTGTGTGTAACTTTTCACTTATCAGTTCTAATTGTCCAAACGACTTAATTATTAAACAACACTTTGCCCTCTTTCTAAGCAACTGGCCTTGTCTTAGGTGTTGTTGTTTTTTTATTAGCATTCCAATATCAAACACGTCATGAAACGAACTACTGGAAGTGATTACAATTCTGTGGTTCTATGTTAATCTGCTCTAACCGTTCTTAATTTATAACGACTTACAATAGCTTTGTCTTGCAGCTTATTCTGCTCCAAAGTAATTATGCTAGAAAGCCAACAAAGTACAGGAACTTTTATTGACTGGTGGCTGATCCTAATAATCACCCGCACACTGTAGCGCTGATATCATGAGTCTGAAATCAGACTGAAAATAATGTGCAAATATAAGGTAGAGTTTACTTATCACTCCCAAAGCGAATTGGTCTGATGTTTATTTTATTAGTTTTGCTACAAATATATTGTGTAATAAATTAGATTTTTTGCCTTCCTGTGCGTTTTTTTCTGTAGCCCAGTTATGTTGCTATTGTCAGATATACCTCCTAATTATTTTTCGAGTGATGGTTTTTATACTGTGTGCATTTATCCGTCATATCCAATGCAAAAGTGCCAGTTTCCTTTCCTGGCAATTAATAAATAAAATTAAGTGTTTACTACTGATATGGGTTACATGTCAGTTCATTTCACAGGATACCTAAAAATCCGTTAAACAAATAAACAAGCGCCACTAAATTCAAGTTTCCAATTGCACAAACGCATTTAAAAGAACAAATATAAGGACTGAATATAAGGGTTATATTCAGTTTAAAATCAGGAACTAACATTGTCTAGTGTCATTACTGCAGTTAAATGAGAGTAATCTTTCGTGTTTTATTTTTTATGAAGTTTCTGTGTAGAATGAAAAAGGGGACGGGCGAGGGGGGAGGGGTCATGGTTTTTGTCGATGAAAACACTGTACGTCATCGTCTTTTCGGGGCAACGACACACGCATAAACCAAACTCGCTCAAGTTTCCTGCTGACAATGACAGAGGCATTTTACATCCTGTAAGGCACAAACATCAAAATTTATGTTGAATGTTGCTACTTTTTCTATTTTAATATATTCACCAGGAATAGTTCTTCGGGGAATGCATCGTTTTACTTGCTGCATTGGTTATTTATTAAAATGAAGATATTCTCTTGCCAAAAACATCTTTCATATACAGCTGCAATTTTTTTATTTATGGTCTATCCTAAGGTAGTTTTGTTCTGAGCACCAAACAGGGAGTCCTCAAATGACCACAGTTAACCTCAACAAATTAAGTTAAAAAATTTGATATGTAAAAAGAGCGTTCTCGTTCTTTTCTCGTTCTTTCTTATCCTATGTTGGTGAAAGTGCATTGAGAATAAGGAACTTTGCATCCTGTCTAATGGATGCAAAAGAGTTTACCTGTCTTGTCTAATTGATACTTCTATTACTCCGAGGCAATCCAAAAACTCACAGATGAGGTACTATCCTCAAAGAAGTACAGCTGCGAAAGAAAAAACAAAACTGATTGAAAGAAGTCACTGACATAAATGCTAGAAGGCAGACTTCTGTATTTAAGATGAATGATTTTTTTATCTATTATCTAAAATTGGGAGCAAAACAGTAAGGTATTTCAGAAACTGCAGAAAGTTTTCCTTGAACGCATTTTTTATTATTTTTTATCTTCAGATTTCAGCCTTTTTATAAGTTTCTTTTATATAAAAATCCAACTAATCATGTCTTTAATTTCATTTTTCATTTCTATTGATGTTTTCTATTTCAATTAAGGGAACAGTCCCCAATTTAGTAATACCCATTGTCGATTGCACAAATATGAAATGCGTCTTCATCCTGTAAAATTTTAAAAGGCTAGGTAATTGTTATATGCAGTTTAGGGAACCCATCTAATGTTTTATACTAAATATAAAACTGTAAGTATTATTGTTACGTTTGAATGCCCTGGTTTAAGGCACGCCTTGGGTTAAAGTGTGATATTTAAAAGAGATGAAATATTTTTGGCATAGCAGTATCTATTACAACAATATCTCAAGCTTTACATTTCGGGTGTAATATGCTGAAAACTCTATCAGTTGTTGTTTCTGTAAAGTACATAAAGAGATTTTATCGTCACTAAGCAACAGTTCGTTCCCCTATAAAGTGATTACAATAGATATCCTGTCAAGCACAAAACGATATATCTCAATCTGCGTAAATTTAAACGACTGGAAATAACACCATGCCACTGTAAACCGGAGTTGTTATTCTCCCTTGAAAATGTGCTGGCTAGAAATCAGCGAAATTGTTACCGTTGCTTCTGTCTACCTTTCAGTGCTTGGAGAGATGCTAATAGCCAGAGACAGTAAGAGTGAGATAAAAACGTAAGCAAAATATTTGCCTTTATTAATATTTATATTTCAATATTTGAGAGAGACGGATAGAGTGAGTGTAAAGGAGGGAGAGAGTTGAAGAGTTGAAGACTGAGAGAGAAAGTCAGACAGAGTGAATGAGTGAGTATGAGGAAGAAGGAATGAGAGAGATATGATGAATGAATAAGAGAGAGAATGTGAGTGAGAAACAGTGAGAGAGAGAGAGAGAGAGAGAGAGAGAGAGAGAGAGAGAGAGAGAGAGAGAGAGAGAGAGAGAGAGAGAGAGAGAGAGAAAAAATCAATTTCTTCAAATATTTTCTTATCAGTTTTCTCAAAGTCATTTGTACGAAATTAGAGAGATTGTAATCAATCTTCAGATGTACTTTGAGGATGGCATAGATGACATCTTTTGAAATAACACAGTTCTCAAAAGAATTATGACTTGATATTGCGGTAAAGCTCTGCTACTTTACTAATTTTCCAGTTGTTAATTTTGCTAAACAATAACAGTAACAGGAAAAAACTTTTTCAAAAGTGGTGTACGAGATATGAATCGTATGTGAATCGTATTTCTCCTTTAATCTCTAGTACAAGAGATTAAGCTTTGTCATTGAGGCATTGGCTTTTCTCTTACTCGATTTATGGAAAGCGTGCTGTTGTTAAAAATGTTGAAAGTATTATCAGTTCGTAGGAAAGATCAGTTGGAGTAGAGTTTGAGAAGAGAGTAAAGCAATCCAATTACTATAGCCATAGCTCTTTTACTTGTTGGTAGAAGTCTAGTTTAGAAGACACTCCTGACTTTGTAGCCATATTTTCTCTCTATTGACTGGCTCTAGCATCTAATGTATAAAGATGTAAGTTTCCTAAGCTACATAACTAAAATGGTTTTAGGTAAACAGGCTGTAATGATGTTTCAGAACTTTTATGGGAACCATTAATAGGTTGTATTACCTTTAAAAGCTTGCAGAATGTAGAATACATAATGTTAAATGCATTGAAATCTATTACATTCACGGTTTGACTTAAATCACTTTAACGAAGCCACAGTATGACATAAAAAGCCTATAATTTTCTCTGCCGAGCTTGATATACTCCCAGGACAGTAAAAACGGATTGATTCCTTTGTTACCGTTGAAGCACAGTAAATTTTTCGGATTTAGCAAAAATAACAATTTGTTAACTTCCTTCCTGTTCTGACGTGCTTTCTTCTGCAAAGGCAGCACTTAAGAATAAGTGTACTACTAGTAACAATTTTTACTTTGTCATATAGCAGTTTATTTGTATTAAATATATTTCACATTCAATAAGCTAAAAAGCTACATCAGGCTTTCAACATCAGGATGTTGATTCATCATTGATATTATCTTAACGCATTTCTTGTCCATTTTATAATTTATGGTATTTATTTGCCCATCACCTGACCACGAATGTTGCAGCGGTTGAATATTGGTTCTTTTCCTGACCTGGATAAGTATGAGTGATTTGGTTGGTTTACTCCGACGATAATATGCGGAAGCACTTAACTGTGAGTCTCAAACACACCTAATATGGTAACCAATGTACAGTTATACACACCTTAAACAGTACATTTATTTAAAAATAAATTATTTGGCGTTTATTTACACGTAATTATCCGGAAAACTAGAACTCAATCTCTTACAGAACATGCCATTCAATCCTCATGTTGTTGTCGATTCAGCAAACTGAAGAAATTAATCATTAGAGTAAAGAATCAGTTCATTTTTAATATCAGAATGTTGACATTGCTTCAATTAAGACGCTAATAATGAAAGACATAATTCAATACACAATTAAAAAATCAGTTGCAATATTTTAGCTCTTTTCTCTGAACAACTTAAGGTTCTTGTAATTTTAAGCACAGCTTTAAAAGGAATGGCCATGACAGTCGCACACACTTACATGTATTGCGCTACAATTAAATCCATAACACGGGAAGACATTCGTGGATCATTTAATATATATTGAACAGTAATCGATTATTTTTTGCTATGAAGTGGAATTTTGAATTTTTTCTAAATTATTTTTATTCAACCGCTGGAAAGTGAATTGGTGAAATCTTTGCAACAGTCGACGAATTTCGTGATTTTATAAGGTAAATAAAAAATAAATGCATGTATGGTTGAAATACAGGTATTGCTGATGTCATTTCCCTCTGACTTAGCTCTCCTCTGAGTGATATAAAATTGTGCTTCAAAGATAGCTTACATCCCAAGCTTATTATGTTTAATTGTGGTTGTAGTGTTCATGAAAGAACATAGAAGTGCATTTATGTTCTCGCTGTTGACATTTTCAACAATAGTTTTTGTTATTATGTGCTTATTAAGTATTGTTTTTGCATGCTTCAGTGATCTAATTATGTTTCATTAATGCGTTCAAAATTGAGATGCAACAGAGTAGTAATGTTCTGTCAAAATAATTAGTCACGATTTAAAGGTAATACACAGCTTTGATATTTTCTTATCAGTTTCCTGTAAGCTACTAATAGGAAACTAGAGAGATTGTCATCAGTCTCTAGAGGCTGGCGTTGATGAAATCTTTGAAACAGCCCAATGCTAGAAAGAATTAAGATCCTTAATCTTATAATAACGATCTGTTACTTAAGTATTCTCTATTTGTTTATTCCTATAAATGCATATAAATAGTCAGTCAGGCGGCGGCAAGAACAGTTATTGTGGGTGTCCTCACCATTAGAGTGATCGGATCGAAAGGCATTGCACCGTGATGACATCGCTGTAGCTCTGCGTGGTCCTCGTAAACAAACATGGCACACTCAACTCAACGAACGGAATGCTATTCATTTCCGAGAGTTAGTTGGTTGGCTCCAGCACCACGGCTGTGTAATCACTGGAAAACCTTTAGAATCAGACCACTTACATAACCATGTATTGTGTTTTGGCAATAACAAGGTTGTGGGTCGTATTTCTCCAAATACAGCTACTTAAGTATAAATTTAATTGTTACTCTATACATCGCCTAAGAGCTTACCAATTATTGGTTTATTTCTTGCTTATGTTATACGAAAAGTATTAACCTTACTACCGTTATTAGACATTGTTAACGAAAATGCTGAATACATTATTTTTCAAGGAAAGCCAATTACAGTTCAGTCTGAGAAGAAAGTGAAGCAATCCAAGTACTACAATCATGCAATAGCCATAGCTACAGTACCATGTTGGTCAAGGTTTGATAAGGTTTGTCGGATTGGCACTTCGCCTATATTATAATAAAAGTGTAGTCCATAGAATCGGCCTAATATTGTAAACACATTCACTCTGGAAACTGTCATGCTTGATCCCAAGGCTTGACCTATTCGAGTACGCCAAAACGTATCTCTACCACTTAGAACAGACATATATTTAATATAACTTTAGGCTGTCCCTGGAGGTTTAGCTATCCTAAACGTGAAGTACTATGTACTATATAATATTTATCATTGAAAGATATCTGTTAAACTATATAACCTATATGTAGGAAAGCAATGTTTATTTCGTAGTGTAGCTTTTCAATTCGAGCTCAAGTAGCAACAGTTATGCCTAGAAAGCTAGTTATCCAACAACTTTAAAAGTAAAGGTAACTGATGTGATTACAGTGTGTCAGTGGCTGTACACCACCCAGATGTGCAACGCCTTAAAAATTTAAAATATATTTCCACTATACCGTCAATTTTAGGGAAACAACAAGAAAAGTAATGCGCTAATAGCACTTCGTTAATAACCGTGCATCACAATTTAGTTTGTTTACAGACTTTCTACTTTTCTGTAATAGTGGACTATTGTTTTCTTAGGTTTGTAGTAGAAGTGATTTGGGAATGGTAATAATAAGCGTGATAATTTCTGCTTAAATATGCATGCATGTTATACGGTTTGATTTTGAGGTTGGGGTTGTAAGCAAGGAATCTACGTTCGCTCCAGTTGGCTTAGCTAATGCTTCTTCTCCAAGCTTTGATTATTTTTATACATTTTAAATTTAGCATAGTTGTTCACAAAGTCGTTTAATTTGATCCTAAACTTTATGCCGTGTATAAATACAAGTGCCGAAAAAGCAGCTTTGAGGAGATCTGTTTTTATTTAAAATTCGCTATATATCATGTATTAAAAATTTAAAGCAACCAATATTTTTCCTCAACTGTTCAAGATGTTTACACATAGTTGTGCACGAAATTTAAGAAAAAGATCATTTAGCAAAGTCCTCAGATTTTTTTTCAAAAAAAGATACATTATGCAGCATACAAATGGCCTCCCTAAGTGCTATATATAAGGCATGGTCCCCTATGACTGTTTCCAGATACTTCTCTCTCTCTCTCTCTCTCTCTCTCTCTCTCTCTCTCTCGCTATATATATATATATATATATATATATATATATATATATATATATATATATATATATATATATATATATATATATGCTAAAATTTAAATAATAACGATATATCATTTTCAAACTTTTGATTCTGTTAAATAAACAGAAATCATGAAATATTGGAATTTTTTATGCAAAGACTTAAAAAGACCATAGTTTTTATAGCAGTAATATTTGTGTACCTATAACTCTTTCATGAAACGTAACTGTTTATTAATTTTTCGTTGACTGTTATGTTAAAATTGCTCTCCCCCTTTCTTTGTAGTTGTAACAGTACACGGGAGGCATTACGTAGACGTATTAAATATTCCATTTGTTTTAAATTTCCAGCGATTCCCCATGTTTTCTATAAAATGGAAGTTGTTGTAATGTAGGAAACTTTAGCTGACACAGGTTCACAAGAATATGCAATCATCGTGGTATTGTAAGAAATGCATAAAAAGTGTCATTTGAAAACAAATATTATTGTACATTGAACGTACAATTTAAAAAAGTACATTCTATAAAGCAATATCATAGGAATATTGATGTTTAAGTCAACAAGTCCACAAAGTCAAGATACTCCACTGGGTCTGTTTGTCGCATCTGAAGCTGAGGCGTCGAATCGTCTCCTGTCAAACTGAACAGCAAGAAAATATCACCAGTCAGGCCCTGTGTGTAACGATACCTTGCTGTTTTCCTTTATTGTACCGAGTTTAAAAAATTATGATTATTGACTGCAAATCCGTCGAAAACTCGAAATGTGAACATCGCTTAAAAAGTGCAAAGATTGGCTATCCAAGCGTTGAAAAAAGCTCATTAGCGATCAAGGAAAACGTTATAAGACTGTAAGAATAAACACAAAAAATCGTCAGCAGCGCCTGAGCTTTGTCGAGGTACAAGAGCGTAAACAACGACTGTTCGTTTGGGAACAGTGGCTCTTCGATCGTGGCCACCGACTTCAAGATTGTGAAGAGCAACTTCGAGATATAAGTACGCCACGTAAATTGCCGTTGCTGACATTGAAGGCACCTACGAATACGATACTTATGTGACTTCATAACATGTTCAGCCCAACTTTTGGATTAAAGTCATTAATTTGCAAACTCAGTTTTTTTCATGAAATACTGAGCACACGTAATTTTGTGCCCTGAACATTTATTGCAGTGAGAGTAGCAAACCAGTGCATAAAAGTAGAAGTGTTTGGCATAGTTTCACTACACCGTTTCTTGTTAACTCTTTTTAATTTAAATGTCTTAACTTGTATATAAATAAGAATTATAAGCTGGTTTAAATTTTTTTTAAAATTAGAAACAAATGAGCCTAATTTAACAATGTACAAATAAATTTGTTTTGTTAAAAATCAATTCAGATTTAAAAACAGAATTTGTTCTATTATTTACTCTCTTCTAATTTGTAATCATGGTACATCAAATGGCAATGAATTAGGAAATGGCATTCAAGATTCTTTGTATTTTCTAACAGATTTTTCGCAGACCAACATCTTTTTATTTCCTTTTTGGCTGTTTTCTAAGTTTTTATATTAAATTATCTTGAACATTTTAAGTTCTACCTGCCAGAGATTTTAGTAATAAAAATACCTTTTATTGCAGGTAAAATTTTGCTAGCCTCATATAAATGAATACTCTATTAAATATTGTAGTTTTTCAATGAATTAATCAATATTTGAAATTAATTTATTGAAAAATTTCCTATTTCTCAATGCACAATAAAAACGGATGTATTTAAAGATTTGTTATTTTACAATGTACAACAAAATAAGACAGACACAGCCGTTAATAATTCCAGACGGCCTCTAATTGATCAAGAAAGTCGCCAGCGTAACCCTTGATAAATTTCATTGGTTCCGTGTAGCCGATAACAGCATCGCAACTGTAAACATCGTCGTCTTCCCAAGTGCACTCACCATGTGGTCCCCATCTAAGAATGAAAGAAAATCAATAGAAATATACCGTTGAAAAACATAGTTAAGTGATGCTTTTTCTAAACAAGTTACAGCGAAATACATCAAAGGTCATTATAACACTGAATTCTGTTTTTGCAGAAAGGTTGATTTGGTTGCATGAGCTTTCTGTACAAGGTTTACAACTGTAAAAAAACAAAGTAATTGCTCTAAGCTGCTCTACACAGTGATCTTTTTTCGGATCTAGTATCGAAGAACGGAGAAAACACAAGGGGAGACCTCGACAAAGACAGGAATGCAGTGTGAAGCATTTTGGATAAAACTTTATAATAGACAACAATTGTAATTAAATTCTGGCATTGACTGATAATGAAAAATGTGTACTCATACAATCTTCCATCATTTCCAAATAAAAAATACTTACACATACAATATGTTATCAATTAAGGATAACAAAAAATACGTACTCATACAATACGCCATCGGTACCAAATATCCAAAAAATGATTCTGCAAACATCAAGATCACCATCAACTTTGGCCTTTTCATACATTTGTATACCACCAATAAATTCACCTTCCACAAGTTGGTGCGTAAGTTCTACTCCACCTGAGCCTCCGTACCAAGGGGCTTGAAAGTCTCCATACCAAAACTGTATGCTGCAATTAATTAATGGTATTTGGGATGAGCCTCGACCAATACATTTATTTGAGACAGTGTTACTGTTTGGGATCTTACAGATCTCTTAAGCACACAACAATGCCTGGATTTTACTACCAGACAACTAATAAAAAGCAAGCAATAATTAAATATAGACACACCGCGAAATATGACAATTTCCGAAAATTGAATGCAACTTTCTACTAATACGAAAACAAATTATAATTGGACAACACTAGCTGTCGATAAAGTATTAATAGTGTTTGATTATACCGAGTTAAGAGTATCATTTAAAAAGTAATATCTAAAGCTTTTTACAGAACAAAATATAAAGAAGTGGGAAATCAAGATTGGAACAAATATAAACTTAAAAACACAGAACCGGTTTAAGGCTGCCATAATGAAATACACCAAATTAGCAATGAGGCGTTTATATCTGTTATTGTGCCAGATGCTTGCTGCTAAAATAATAGGATTTAAAAGGAAATAACAAATTGTGTGTCTTTTCAATGCTATCGAAATTAATTATTTTTCTATAAAGCATAGTAAAAAATAGTAGAATTTAATTTAAATTTTAAATATTTCTTGAAGTTAAAAGTTAAAATGCTTCTTAAAGTTTACAACTATTAAAGCCGATTCAGCTAAAAAGAACTTTTCTTGGTAAATTCAAGGAAAGGTACTTTTTGCTTGCATTTTTATTCTTTCTCTATTATTTTCGCGTTTGCTATAATTTTATTATGTGATTTTACTTTGAGTTTTTGTGAATTTCGTTTAAATTTGACATGACAACGTTATAATATAATCAGTGTGTGTCACTTTTTAATGCATAAGTTTGCTCCTAGGTCTGCGTTAAAACGTTAGAAATACAAACAGAAATAAAATAAATAGTTAATATGTTTGATAAATAGGATTCTTTCTACATTTTAAGTACTGATGCCGTTTTACAATTAAAACAAATTCAGCAAAATTCTGTTTCAATCGTTGTTCATTAAACACTCAAAATGTTGCCTTAAGGTTTGCAGTCCCCTAACTACTTCAAAATAACAACAAGTTTCTTACGCATCAACTACTTCGCCTGCTCTAATAGAAATCCTGCTTGGGTAGCCATGTTCCTCAAAATAAATTAAATCATCAAAGAAAACTCCGCCAGGTTGGCCACAAGTTATACTGTCTACAAAGGCTGTATTGTTATTGGAACCTAGATATTGATAAAAGAATTATAGATATTCTATAATGTAAAGAAAAAATGAAGAGTGAGATACAAAAAACTCGTAGCAGGCTTTTAAGAAAAACAAATGAAAAATGTTATGAGACAGATTAATTAACGTAAAGTTCAGAAAAAATAACATTGCATTGAGTTTGTAATTTACCTACTTTGGTTGCGTCACATGTTGTTGATAATAGTAAAATTATAACAAATGCAAGGAATGTTTTACTTTCCATAACTATGCGTTCAAACCAAAAAATAAGCTACTTATGTACACCAATTGTAACGAGCAGTTATTTCTGTGAGGATCGTTATATAGTGGACCTTCTTGTCTTTGTACCAAAGTCTATTTTTTTTGTTATTCTGATTACTGAATGAGTGGGAATATTTGCTTGTATAAACATGTTACAAACGGCTCTTATCATTTCCTTCCCGTACTTAACACTTCGTGCATAAGTTGTTGGTTGATAGCTTATCGGTAGATTATTTGTCACGTATTTATGATAATTAACATAATTTTATGTCACGTTTTCCAAGATAATCTGTGAAGTTCTTACTTGACTTTTAATACCGTCTGTGGCAACATTACATCTCTTTTGGAGAATGTTTTTGGGTTAATTCAGTTGCATTCGACTGCCATGAAATAGTGTGATGCAGGGTTTAAAAGGATCCCCTCCCTCCCCATTCCTATCCCCGGTTCAGATAGTAAACCGAGGTTAAACTCAAGTAAATAAAGCCCCGTATAAGCAATGCAGTCTAGGACGTTAAACGGATTTCTATGCCAAAAACTATATTGATTAAGCCACTGATCCTAGAGAACCGCTTTACCGTTTCATGTGTAACCGAAGCCTGGCTTAAATCAGACGATGCTTTTATTCCTCACGAGTTTACTCCTGGTTTTACCTAACCGTACCGGCTCGCAGGGTGGAGGAGTTGCGATACTATGTAAAGACAGCCCAAAGCCTAAAACAGTCGCCACAAAACCCTATTCTTAGTTCGAGCATATCTTGGTTTTGAGTATTGTGGAAACCAAACAGTGGCCAAACAGTTCGAGTATTGTGGATTTAAAGGCTGCCTGCGTCTTCCAACACTGCATTTTCATATGAATTTACTGACATTTTAGAGAACTATAGTTTAGGAGGGTGCCCTTTAGTAATAGGTGGAGATCTGCATATTCAGTGGAATGCACAAACAAACAGTTTTTCAAAACAATATAGTAAAATTACATGTCATTAGACCGTGATACTTTAGTCATTGCTTACAATAATGAATTACGCGAATTACTGGATGCTCATGCACAGCTTATTGTGCGCAAATCGAGCTCCACTTGTAGTGGGATATGGGAAACGAATGAAACACGTGCGACTAGATCGTCAATGCGCGCTGCTGAACGCAATCTTAACAAGATTCATGATCGAGCCCGCTTTTTCGAGTTACGCAATAAATTTAGGAAAAAGGCACATAAGGCTAGTTCTGACTATTATAATAACTTGATTGCACAGTGTTCAGACCAGAAATAGCTCTTTGAGACTGCTGATATCATTATGCACAAAAATAAACAAAACCCGCTTCCTTACGCTGACTCTCCTGTAGCATTGGTTAACACTTTTAACCGATACTTCAAATAAAAAAATTGACAATTAGAGCCTTCTTTAGCTCAGCAGATGATGATCCTTTTTTGCTTTGATGGTATTTCGCTCATTAATTTTAGGCCGCTCGATGAGGAAACCGTTCGGAAAATAATAATGTTTTCATGTCCCAAGTCTTGCGATAGCGACCCAATCCCAACTTGCTTGCTCAAAGAATGTATCGATCAACTCCTCCCTATCATTTGCAGAGTAATAAACTTATCAATTTCTACTAATCCTTTTTCGGCCACTTTCAATCAAGCAATCGATTATCCTCTTCTAAAAAAGCCAAATCACGATACTATTCCGTAGAGCTATCGCCCGGTTTCCAATTTATTCCTTTGTATCCAAAATCATTGACGAGGCAATATAGTTTGAACGAAAAGTATTAATCAGCTTACCGCAAGTGTCACAGTACTGAAACTGCCCTTATTCGGTTGTTCAATAACTTTCTGATCCAACTGGATTACCGCCAAGCTGTGTTTCTCACAGTTCTCGACCTTTCGGCCATGTTTGACACCGTAGATCATGAGATCTATCTACGGACTCTGTTACCTTGGATTGCGCCCTACCCCAAGGTTAAAAAAATGGACCACGAGAATATTCTCAATATACCAAGCCATTGGGTTCTCTGATAAAATCGCTTGGACTACCGCATCATTTTTATGCGCATGATTCTGGTCTAGATAACGCCATCAATCCACGCTCAGTCTCAGAACACGGCACTGCCTTGGCTCAAGTTCCTGACGCCATCAAAGATATCGGGTCCTGGATGACCGCTAATAAACTCAACTTGAACAAGGACGTTTTGACTCATAAAGCCCTCAACAGTTCAGTACCTGAGTATATTACAGAGCTCCGTTCACCTTATACTCCATCGTGTAGTCTGAGGTCGTCTGATCAGTATCTTTCCGAAGAGCGTCGATCTAATCAGCACTACGGGAAAAGAGCGTTCCAAAATGCCGACTCCAAATTATGAAACCCATTTAGAATAAGGCAAGAACGTCATATTTTAGCTTTCAGAAAATTACTTAAAACTCACCTTTTTAGACTGGCATACAACTAATGTGTTAATTTCAATTTTATCTAGTTTTTTCATTTTTTTTTATTTTTAATTTTTAATTTCTCATTAGAATACCTGTTTTGTTGAAACTCAGTTATGCCATTGTAAGCGCGATATAAACGTATTAATAATAATAATAATAATAATAAAAAAATAATAATAATAATAATAATAATAATAATAATAATAATAATAATAATAATAATAATAATAATAATAATAATAATAATAATAATAATAATAATGATTACTTTTTAATGACGACAATTTTGAAGGCTTTCTTTCACATCAGATAAACAAATTTTCATTTGAACCGAAATTCGATCTACCACACACCCAATAGCATTTAAAATCTGAAATTAAATGACTTTACTCTTTACTTTACTTTTGACACCGAGAAAGATGCACTTTAAATATCGATAATTTAACACTTTGACTCACCTCAACTCAACGAATTTTTATTTGCACCGAAATTCATACATTTTTTGGATACCTCATGATTTTACAATGTTTGGCACCTAAAAACGATTCAATTCTAATGACGACAATTTTGAAGACTTTGACTTCACGACAATTATCAGTCACATTCATGTTCGGATCCTCGACTAAAAAGATTTTTTTCACTAAGATAAGTTGATGAGGATAGTTGATAGTGACTAAAAAAATCTCACTAGCATAAGTGGAAGATGATAGTGGATAGTTGACAAAAAGATTTTTTTCACTAGGATACGTTGATAATGATAGTGGATAGTGGACTGAAAAGATTTTTTTCACTAGGATAATTTGAGGATGATAGTGGATAATTCAGCAACGTAACGGGGAATACGCAAAGGTTGTTCAGGGTTAGCTTTAGGCTTTACTTCCGGATAAGACTCGGAATCTGCATTTTCTCTCTCAAACCACTAATGCAGTTTCCAAGTCTGATCCGACCAGCATGTATCCGTTTGTTGACTCACTTTGATTATTTTCTCGTCCAAAGCGTGTGAAACACAGTAATGCTAATAAAAGCTGACGTGAGTAATATTAAATGACAGTCGGCAGTAGGTCAGGCAGTCCAAATGAATTGAAGAACTCCACTAATTGGAACAAGGCCCATGGGGACATCAAAAATTCCCAAGTTGGTTATGCACAGAAACACAGACATACATTGCAGGACAGATAGAAAAATACGTTTCTTGTACTCCTCGCACAATAATATAAAAGTCACCATATAGCCAAAAAGAAAAATAAGACCCTAATCAAGGATGACCCAAAATAAAGCACCTATCGCTCAATTCAAATTTAAAATTATGACACACGAGTATACACACAAGAGCACATTCGTTTTTTATTCTATGCTGAAAAAAGTGTTATTAAACGTCAGTACACCAATACAACACAGCACACTTGGTTCTCGTACGATTGCAGCAGAATATTATAAGATAACAGAGAAAAACAGACATGCCAGGCTACATAACTTGTGAAGAGGTACCGACGAACACAAATCAATACAAAAGGAAAGCTCGGATGAGGTGCAAGAGCCAGAATTCGCAGTGCTCAAATGGGCTACGACGGACCAGGATGGTATACTAAGTCCAGGACTGGTATAATACTCGTATGAGCCACACAGGCCAAGATGGGATCTTGGGTTCAGTATGGGTACAGTGCTCGGACGGACCACAAAGGCTAAGATGGGTCTAGGTCTCGTATGAGTCTTACGTGTCAAGATGAGACAAGACTGCTAAGATAGGGTGTCACGGATGCGATCCGGAGTTTTGGGCCAGATGAGCAAATGAGTGGCCGGTAGTCAAGAAAACACAGTGACAAAGGCAGCTATTCAAACAACAAGGACTTTATTTATAATAACCACCAATAAATATGACATGATCCATCCACTTGAACCAACATTATCACAGGCCTGCCCACAGCACATGCTAGATAAATAAATAAATACTTAAATAAATAAATACCCACAAAATGTCTCACACCCTGCGGTGCATCTGACACTGTTCCACGGCGAAACTCCCACAAATCGCCCGATACGCACAGTACTTGACCCGAAACTTCACGGTAGCAAGGATGTAGCGCCCAACGCGTACAGGACCGTGAAATGCTGATTCACCAGAGAAGAACGCATCCAGCGTCCCAGACACGCACAGTACCTTGACACGCAGGCTCGCAGCACGCTAACCTGTAACGATCACTCTGCTTGGCCAGCGACTGTTCAAAACCGATAGCGCACTGCGATATGCGACACGTTGTTACTGCTTCAATGCAACTGAAGTATCATCACGAACAGCTAGGCGGACGGACGTCCAGACAAGAAACTACATCAAGACTTCCACAGCATTGCCTCCACTGCTACCAGGAACACACGGCCAGGTGCTACAAATATACATTTACCTCACTTTTACCACTCAAATAGCACTTCAATATATATGCATGCAAAACAATTACTCGAAGCCAGTTACAATGAATCGACCATACACAGAAATCCATTCGAAACACCCCACATATCGAAAGCCAAACCAACGTTCTTGGACAACTTCTGACAGATAATGTGTTTACGATGTGCCTTTAAACCCGTGCCAGGCATTCATGTCTCAATCCTCACAAAATTACATGTCATAATTGGCATTTCTTCACGCTAAATGGCGTAGCAAAAAAGCATTTTACACGAATTGCCTTAACACATCACGAGTTGCCCCATGTTTTGTTTACATTCTATAACCAGACACTAGCTAATTTAATCAACACAGAAGGAAATAAATACCTGATATCTTCTTCACAAGAGTTTATATTTACATCCTTTACATAACTTTACATGTCTCGTGATTCCAACGAATAACCCTCACTTTCATTACAAAACCTTTTATTGATGACTTCCTTGAACCTGATTCGCCAAGGTTGCATTTGTTTGCCGTTGTCATGAATACCACACTGCGACTCTGCGAGGCTGCCGGTAATGTGGCAGGTTACCATACATCCCGAATCTCCCGGAAATTTAACAAATTAATTAATACTCATAAATTAATATTTTTGTCATATTTGACACAAGCCCCTTCTGAAGATTTTTATCTAATAAAATCTCAAAAGCTCCCCTGTAAGTCATTTGTGGAATAATCAACATACATGCATTCAACTATTTTGCAATATTAGCAACCAACATTCAACCACATACAACTATATTCTACTCAAATAATCTGCGCCTACATTATCGCGACCAGGGATGTCCTGAAACACAATACTGTATGGTTGCAACAAGATGGACCATCTCATGATACGATCATTGGTATGCTTTGCCGAATTCAAGAACACCAACGCCCTATGATCCGTTTGCAAGATAAACGGCTTCCCTATCAGATAGACCTTAAACTTATCCACTGCCCACACGATAGCTAAACATTCACGCTCATATATCGAGTATCTCTGCTGTCGGGGCAATAACCTCTTACTAGCGTAAGCTACGGGTGCTAATATACCATGTTGCTCTTGTAATAAAACTGCACCTAGACCTACAGAAGACGCATCGGTCCTCAACACAAAATTCTTGTCTACCTCTGGCAGTTTAAGTACGGGTTTCTTTGTCAACATCTGTTTCAACCTATCAAATGCTTCTATTGCATGAACATTCCACTCAAGCTTAAATGGTAACTTGGCTTTTGACAAATCAGTGAGAGGTGCCGCAATGCTGGCAAAGTTCGGGCAAAATTGCCTATAGTAGTTAGCCAACCCTAAGAACGAACGAAGCTGAGTTTTATTTTCCGGCAACGGAGCATTCTTAACCTGTTCAACCTTGTCCTCTAAAGTACTTAGTTCACCTTGTCCTACTTTATGACCAACAAAGTCCAACTTCTGATAACCAAAGAAACACTTGGATGGTTTCACTGTCAAACCAGCCTTCAAGACTCTTTCAAAGACACTTTCGACAACCCGCAACTGCTCTTTCCACAAAACTGTGTAAGTCAGAACATCATCCACAAAGCTATCAACCTGTTCCAAACCATAGAGAAGCGTTCTCATCATTTGGTTGTATTCACTACCCGCGTTGACATAGCCAAAAGGCATGAATCTGTATTGATATAAGCCAAACGGAGTACAAAAAGCAGTCTTTTCTTTTGCTGCTTGGGTGAGAGGGATTTGGTAATACCCTTTGGAAAAATCCATTTTCGAAAGATAATTGCACCCATGTAATCTCGCAAATATTTCATTTGAGTTTGGCATTGGTTCTGCATGGAATTTCGTAACTCGATTTAACGCTCTAAAATCTGTGCAGATTCGCAAACTATTGTCCTTTTTCCTAACAATAACTATTGATGCACGATAAGGAGAGTTGGATGGTTCTATAATGCCTGATTGTATCATCTCTTCTATTTCCGATTTACACTCGTCAATCATTGCAAAACGTATTGGGTATTGCTTCGTCCTAATTGGTTTGTCTGTTGTCAAAGTTATGCCACAAGTCCACATATTGCATTTCCCTGGTTTTGATGAAAAGATCGCTTCATATTTCTTAATTAGTTGTTTTAGTTCTTCTTTTTGTTTTGGGTCTAAGTCTGGATTAATATTTACGTCACGATAGGTTTCTTGGTCCTTTGTCGGATTTGTCCACATTTGATTGTCTTCAAGTGTTGTTTCGGTTTCATCCTCCAGTATTGTACCCACCACACAACCTAAACTTGACTTTTGACCGTCATCTTCTAGCGAGTAGAATTTCTTCAAAATGTTGATGTGGTACAGTTTGTCTTTGCCATTAATTTCGATCAAGTAGTCATTTAATCCTTTCTTTCCTTTCACTGGATATGGGCTTTTCCATTGCAGTAGCAATTTATTGTGATCAGTCGGTAACAGTAACAAAACTTGGTCTCCTATTTCTAACTTCCGAGGTCTAGTCGATTTGTCAAAATGCTTCTTATATGTTTCTTGTGCACTTTCTAACTCCTTTTGAGCTAATTTGCATGTTTCTTCCAATCGATTCCTAAGATCTATGACATATTCGTATGTCGTTTTCACTTCACCTTCACATGTTTCGTTCGTCCCCAACTCACGCAAGATATTCATAGGTCCCCTAACCGTACGTCCGTACAACAACCCAAATGGCGAAAACTTTGTGCTAGCTTGAGGAGCTTCCCGATACGCAAACAACAAGGGTTCTATGTACCTACACCACGTTTTGGGTTTGTCTACACACATGCGTTTGAGCATTTTCTTCAAAGTACCATTGTACTTTTCGCAAAGACCATTCCCTTGACTATGATAAGGAGTTATGAACAAGTTTTGGATCGACAATAACCTTGAAATTTCTGCCATCATTTCAGATGAGAACGACGAACCATTGTCTGAAACTATTTGCTTTGGTACACCTACCCTAGGGAAAATTCCTACTAAAGCTTCTGCTACGCGAATTGTCTCTATGCTTGGCAAAGCTACTGCTTCTGGGTACCTCGTTGCATAATCTACACAAGTCAGGATATATCTATTGCCTCTTTCACTAACCGGAAAAATTGGTCCTATTATGTCTATTGCAACCCTTTGAAACGGAACATCTATAAGCGCAGGCTTTTCCAATGGAACACTCCTAACCAATCCTTTCGAGACAGTTTTCTGACAAACTTCACACGATCTACAATAGCGAACTACGTCTGCTCTAATGCCAGGCCAAAATAAGTTTTCAGCTACCTTGTTGTAAGTTTTCTCTGCATCTAAATGTCCTGCCAAAACAGATTTATGAGCCAATTCTAAAACACCTTTCCGGAACTTACTGAGTACCAACAGCTGAACGAACACTTTGTCGGGCTCTACTTTCGCTGAGGTGAAACATCTGTACAAGTAACCATTGCGTATTTCAAACCATGTCTCAGTATTGCCTAACTTTCTTCGCTTGTTTGATTTAGTATCCTTCCATGCTTTGTCCAACGACTTGTCGCTAAGCTGTTCTGCTTTAAACTCTTCTGGTGGAATACTAAGATTTAAACTACTTTCAAGTACCTTCAAAGGTTTGACCGGCTTAAACGAGTCTTTGACCATTGACCTTGTCTGAACAAAAGAACAGCACTCACTTTGTTGGAGAACTCCCATCACCACATCACATACTAACGTATCTAAGGATAAAGCCTCTATCTCACCAACAAACCATGAACATTCCAACTGAACCTTATGTACCCTTGCGTAATCGGATGAACCATTTATCATGAAGTACTTTCTTCTTTCACCTGTCCATTGATTGTCTGTCACAAATCGAGAATGAACAAACACTGTTGTACAACCTGTATCCCTCATAACTTGTACTGGGATAGAGTTAAGTTTTCCTGGTTGAATATCTAACCTTTGCATCAACTTTGGATCCATGTCATGACATGCTAGATATCCTAGTCATTCAACACGCTCAAAATTTCCACCACCAGATCTACCACCATTCTCAGAAACAGCTATGTTGCCCAAACCTTGTTTCTTATTTGGACATCTGTCCTTGATGTGTCCTAATTGACCACAGCCAAAACACCTTTTGTTTGAAAAGAACTGTCTAGAATTTGATGCATTACTAGAACCTTGATCCGATCTATTTCTCTCAAAAGACCTGTTTTCCTGAGGTTTATTGTTAAATTTATTTCCTCTGTATTTGCCTTTCTGAAAGGTTTGACTAGAGTTTTGATAGGACCGTTTATGAGACCGTTCGTACAGATCGGCTACATCAACCATGCTTTCCATACTTCCAACCTTATGTTCGCGAATGAATGTAACTAATTCACGATCTGAGTTTTGCAAACAATGTTCTCTAACGATAAAGTCTTTCAAGCTCTCGAAGCTTTGTTCGACTTCCACAAGCTCCACCCAACGTTCAAAATAATTTAAACGTCGAGCTGCAAACTGAGAAAAACTCTCATCTTTCCTTTGCTTGACACTGTTAAATTTTGATTTGAATCCTTCTTCATCTAGTTGGAATCTTTGAAGCAATGCCCCTTTCAACTTTGCATAGTTGTTTACATGCTCATCAGGTAATCTAGCATAAACTTCTAAAGCCTTTCCTTCAAGTAACGCACCTAAAGATACACACCACCTATCACGAGACCAACCCCGAGCTGTAGCATATCGCTCAAACCTGAGAATATAAGAGTCCATCAACCTTATCACAATTAAATTTTGGAAGCTTTGGTAAAACTCCATTTGAACTGAATTGCTGCATCGTACCATCAACGTGAGAAACTCTAGCTAATTCTAATTGCAATTCACGGTCCCTCAATTGCATTTTTAACATGGCTTTCTCATGTTCAAGTTTTTCTCTCTCTAAAGCCAAAGCTTCAAACTCTTTTTCAACCGCACGACGACTTGCCCTATCTTCTCTTTCAACAGCTTGTTGATCCTTTACAAAACGCACAAGAGACTCGCCATCTTGATTAGCCTGCCTACCTAGTTCCATAATTTGATCTAGAGTCATTCTCGACTCAACTACTTTCTGACCGAAGCCCTAGGCATCATCCTTTGGCGTTGCCATACCTAATGTTTCAAACCACTTAAGCACAGGCTTAAGCAACAGCACACTATCACTAGCTAAAACAACTTAGGGCAACAATTAGCCTACGCTTACTAATAGACTAATCAATAACCACTGCAGTCCCTAGACTAATCTAAGTCACAGACTAACAGAAAACCACCTGGCCAAACCAGGCAAAACCATGTACCTGTCACGGATGAGATCCGCAGTTTTGGGCCAGATGAGCAAATGAGTGGCCGGTAGTCAAGAAAACACAGTGACAAAGGCAGCTATTCAAACAACAAGGATTTTATTTATAATAACCACCAATAAATATGACATGATCCATCCATTTGAACCAACATTATCACATGCCTACCCACAGCACATGCTAGATAAATAAATAAATACACAAATAAATAAATAAATAAATAAATACTTAAATAAATAAATATCCACAAAATGTCTCACACCCTGCGGTGCATCTGACACTGTTCCACGGCGAAACTCCCACAAATCGCCCGATACGCACAGTACTTGACCCGAACCTTCACGGTAGCAAGGATGTAGCGCCCAACGCGTACAGGACCGTGAAATGCTGATTCACCAGAGAAGAACGCACCCAGCGTCCCAGACACGCACAGTACCTTGACACGCAGGCTCGCAGCACGCTAACTTGTAACGATCTCTCCGCTTGGCCAGCGACTGTTCAAAACCGATAGCGCACTGCGATATGCGACACGTTGTTACTGCTTCAATGCAACTGAAGTATCATCACGAACAGCTAGGCGGACGGACGTCCAGACCAGAAACTACATCAAGACTCCCACAGCATTGCCTAAACGGCTACCAGGAACACACGGCCAGGTGCTACAAATATACATTTACCTCACTTTTACCACTCAAATAGCCCTTCAATATATATATGCATTCAAAACAATTACTCGAAGCCAGTTACAACGAATGGACCATACACAGAAATCCATTCGAAACACCCCACATATCGAAAGCCAAACCAACGTTCTCGGACAACTTCTGACAGATAATGTGTTTACGATGTGCCTTTAAACCCGTGCCAGGCATTCATGTCTCAATCCTCACATAATTACATGTCATAATTGCATTTCTTCACGCTAAATGGCGTAGCAAAAACATTTTACGCGAATTGCCTTAACACATCACGAGTTGCCCCATGTTTTGTTTACATTCTATAACCAGACACTAGCTAATTTAATCAACACAGAAGGCAATAAATACCTGATATCTTCTTCACAAGAATTTATATTTACATCCTTTACATAACTTTACATGTCTCGTGATTCCAACGAATAACCCTCACTTTCATTACAAAACCTTTTATTGATGACTTCCTTGAACCTGATTCGCCAAGGTTGCATTTGTTTGCCGTTGTCATGAATACCACACTGCGACTCTGCGCGGTTGCCGGTAATGTGGCAGGTTACCATACATCCCGAATCTCCCGGAAATTTAACAACTTAAATAATACTTGTGAATTAATATTTTTGTCATATGTGACACACGCCCCTTCTTTAGATTTTTATCTAGTAAAATCTCAAAAGCTCCCCTGTAAGTCATTTGTGGAATAATCAACATACATGCAGTCAACTATTTTGCAATATTAGCAACCAACATTCAACCACATACAACTATATTCTACTCAAATAATCTGCGCCTACATTATCGCGACCAGGGATATCCTGAAACACAATACTGTATGGTTGCAACAAGATGGACCATCTCATGATACGATCATTGGTATGCTTTGCCGAATTCAAGAACACCAACGCCCTATGATCCGTTTGCAAGATAAACGGCTTCCCTATCAGATAGACCTTAAACTTATCCACTGCCCACACGATCGCTGAACATTCACGTTCATATATTGAATATCTCTGCTGTCGGGGCAATAACCTCTTACTAGCATAAGCTACGGGTGCTAATATACCATTTTGCTCTTGTAATAAAACTGCACCTAGACCTACAGAAGACGCATCGGTCCTCAACACAAAATCCTTGTCTACTTCTGGCAGTTTAAGTACTGGTTTCTTTGTCAACATCTGTTTCAACCTATCAAATGCTTCTATTGCATGAACATTCCACTCAAGCTTAAATGGTAACTTGGCTTTTGACAAATCAGTGAGAGGTGCCGCAATGCTGGCAAAGTTCGGGCAAAATTGCCTATAGTAGTTAGCCAACCCTAAGAACGAACGAAGCTGAGTTTTATTTTCCGGCAACGGAGCATTCTTAACCTTTTCAACCTTGTCCTCTAAAGTACTTAGTTCACCTTGTCCTACTTTATGACCAACAAAGTCCAACTTCTGATAACCAAAGAAACACTTGGATGGTTTCACTGTCAAACAAGCCTTCAAGACTCTTTCAAAGACACTTTCGAGAATCCGCAACTGCTCTTTCCACAAAACTGTGCAAGTCAGAATATCATCCACAAAGCTATCAACCTGTTCCAAACCATAGAGAAGCGTTCTCATCATTTGGTTGTATTCACTACCCGCGTTGACATAGCCAAAAGGCATGAATCTGTATTGATATAAGCCAAACGGAGTACAAAAAGCAGTCTTTTCTTTTGCTGCTTGGGTGAGAGGGATTTGGTAATACCCTTTGGAAAAATCCATTTTCGAAAGATAATTGTACCCATGTAATCTCGCAAATATTTCATTTGAGTTTGGCATTGGTTCTGCATGGAATTTCGTAACTCGATTTAACGCTCTAAAATCTGTGCAGATTCGCAAAATATTGTCCTTTTTCCTAACAATAACTATTGATGCACGATAAGGAGAGTTGGATGGTTCTATAATGCCTGATTGTATCATCTCTTCTATTTCCGATTTACACTCGTCAATCATTGCAAAACGTATTGGGTATTGCTTCGTCCTAATTGGTTTGTCTGTTGTCAAAGTTATGTCACAAGTCCACATATTGCATTTCCCTGGTTTTGATGAAAAGATCGCTTCATATTTCTTAATTAGTTGTTTTAGTTCTTTCTGTTTTGGGTCTAAGTCTGGATTAATATTTACGTCACGATAGGTTTCTTGGTCCTTTGTCGGGTTTGTCCACATTTGATTGTCATCAAGTGTTGTTTCGATTTCATCCTCCAGTATTGTACCCACCACACAACCTAAACTTGACTTTTGACCGTCATCTTCTAGCGAGTAGAATTTCTTCAAAATGTTGATGTGGTACAGTTTGTCTTTGCTATTAATTTCGATCAAGTAGTCATTTAATCCTTTCTTTCCTTTCACTGGATATGGGCCTTTCCATTGCAGTAGCAATTTATTGTGATCAGTCGGTAACAGTAACAAAACTTGGTCTCCTATTTCTAACTTCCGAGGTCTAGTCGATTTGTCAAAATGCTTCTTGTATATTTCTTGTGCACTTTCTAACTCCTTTTGAGCTAATTTGCATGTTTCTTCCAATCGATTCCTAAGATCTATGACATATTCGTATGTCGTTTTCACTTCACCTTCACATGTTTCGTTCGTCCACAACTCACGCAAGATATTCATTGGTCCCCTAACCGTACGTCCGTACAACAACTCAAATGGCGAAAACTTTGTGCTAGCTTGAGGAACTTCCCGATACGCAAACAACAAGGGTTCTATGTACCTACACCACGTTTTGGGTTTGTCTACACACATGCGTTTGAGCATTTTCTTCAAAGTACCATTGTACTTTTCGCAAAGACCATTCCCTTGACTATGATAAGGAGTTATGAACAAGTTTTGGATCGACAATAACCTTGAAATTTCTGCCATCATTTCAGATGAGAACGACGAACCATTGTCTGAAACTATTTGCTTTGGTACACCTACCCTAGAGAAAATTCCTACTAAAGCTTCTGCTACGCGAATTGTCTCTATGCTTGGTAAAGCTACTGCTTCTGGATACCTCGTTGCATAATCTACACAAGTCAGAATATATCTATTGCCTCTTTCACTAACCGGAAAAATTGGTCCTATTATGTCTATTGCAACCCTTTGAAACGAAACATCTATAAGCGCAGGCTTTTCCAATGGAACACTCCTAACCAATCCTTTCGAGACAGTTTTCTGACAAACTTAACACGATCTACAATAGCGAACTACGTCTGCTCTAATGTCAGGCCAAAATAAGTTTTCAGCTACCTTGTTGTAAGTTTTCTCTGCACCTAAATGTCCTGCCAAAACAGAATTATGAGCCAATTCTAAAACACCTTTCCTGAACTTACTGGGTACCAACAGCTGAACGAACACTTTGTCGGGCTCTACTTTCGCTGAGGTGAAACATCTGTACAAGTAGCCATTGCGTATTTCAAACCATGTCTCAGTCTTGCCTAACTTTCTTCGCTTGTTTGATTTACTATCCTTCCATGCTTTGTCCAACGACTTGTCGCTAAGCTGTTCTGCTTTAAACTCTTCTGGTGGAATACTAAGATTTAAACTACTTTCAAGTACCTTCAAAGGTTTGACCGGCTTAAACGAGTCTTTGACCATTGACCTTGTCTGAACAAAAGAACAGCATTCACTTTGTTGGAGAACTCCCATCACCACATCACATACTAACGTATCTAAGCATATAGCTTCTATCTCACCAACGAACCATGGACATTCCAACTGAACCTTGGCTACCCATGCGTAATCGGATGAACCGTTTATCATGAAGTACTTTCTTCTTTCACCTGTCCATTCATTGTCTGTCACAAATCGAGAATGAACAAACACTGTTGTACAACCTGTATCCCTCATAACTTGTACTGGGATAGAGTTAAGTTTTCCTGGTTGAATATCTAACCTTTGCATCAACTTTGGATCCATGTCATGACATGCTAGAGATCCTAGTCATTCAACACGCTCAACATTTCCACCACCAGATCTACCACCATTCTCAGAAACAGCTATGTTGCCCAAACCTTGTTTCTTATTTGGACATCTGTCCTTGATGTGTCCTAATTGACCACAGCCAAAATACCTTTTGTTTGAAAAGAATTGTCTAGAATTTGATGCATTACTAGAACCTTGATCCGATCTATTTCTCTCAAAAGACCTGTTTTCCTGAGGTTTATTGTTAAATTTATTTCCTCTGTATTTGCCTTTCTGAAAGGTTTGACTAGAGTCTTGATACGACCGTTTATGAGCTCGTTCGTACAGATCGGCTACATCAACCATGCTTTCCATACTTCCAACCTTATGTTCGCGAATGAATGTAACTAACTCAAGCTCAACCCAACGTTCAAAATAATTTAAACTTCGAGCTGCAAACTGAGAAAAACTCTCATCTTTCCTTTGCTTGACACTGTTAAATTTGGATTTGAACCCTTCTTCATCTAGTTGGAATCTTTGAAGCAATGCCCCTTTCAACTTTGCATAGTTGTTTACCTGCTCATCAGGTAGTCTAGCATAAACTTGTAAAGCCTTTCCTTCAAGTAACGCACCTAAAGATACACACCACCTATCACGAGAACAACCCCGAGCTGTAGCATATCGCTCAAACCTGAGAATATAAGAGTCCATGTCATCCTTATCACAATTAAATTTTGGAAGCTTTGGTAAAACTCCATTTGAACTGAATTGCTGCATCGTACCATCAACGTGAGAAACTCTAGCTAATTCTAATTGCAATTCACGGTCCCTCAATTGCATGTTTAACATGGCTTTCTCATGTTCAAGTTTTTCTCTCTCTAAAGCCAAAGCTTCAAACTCTTTTTCAACCGCACGACGACTTGCCCTATCTTCTCTTTCAACAGCTTGTTGATCCTTTACAAACCGCGCAAGAGACTCGCCATCTAGATTAGCCTGCCTACCTAGTTCCATAATTTGATCTAGAGTCATTCTCGACTCAACTGCTTTCTGACCGAAGCCCTCGGCATCATCCTTTGGCGTTGCCATACGTAATGTTTCAAACCACTTAAGCACAAGCTTCGCACAGGCTTAAGCAACAACACACTATCACTAGCTAAAACAACTTAGGGCAACAATTAGCCTACGCTTACTAATAGACTAATCAATAACCACTGCAGTCCCCAGACTAACCTAAGTCACAGACTAACAGAAAACCACCTGGCCAAACCAGGCAAAACCATGTACCTGACTAGCTAAACCAATCAAGACATCTGCCAGACTATTCACCAGTTGACAATAGCAAAGTCCCAGACACGTCAATACAACCATACATGTCACAACTAATCCCTATGCCAACACCACTAGTTATGAACAGGTCACCGGACTAACCAATGTTTTAGAGAAAGTCACAGACAAGCTCCTAAACTAGAAAAAAATAGTCTGATAATACCCTAAATCACGAGATGCAATATGCAATTCACCGGCTAGCACACATATACACCTCACATGCCACACTTGCATGTATAAACCCAGCTAGTCTCCCGATAGCGCACAAAACAGGACTAAACTATAATCCACACACATTTAGTCCACGATATGCACTGCGCCAATATTTTTTTGGATATAATCGCGCACATCAGTGGGTGATATATATATATATATATATATATATATATATATATATATATATATATATATACAAGATATCAGTACCTGGCCGTTATAGAAGTGCGGAGCACGTATGTTCCTCTACTCAAAACCTTTTCAAATGCGCCTGGTTATTAACGCAATAATGATTTAAACTCTCATATCGATTTCACTTATAAATCCTAACAATGCTAAACTAAGGCATCCACTTTTATTTCTGTGGCACCGTTATCGTGAAACTACCCGCACGCGTACACTTTACCGTGAGATAACCTGCCCCTGTTTCACTCCTGCCTCAGGGCACACGTCACACCTTTAAAAATACAGATCATTGTAACCAAGACGCGACCCTTTCGTGTACATTTTATCGTGACACAGCCTGATTCCGTTTCACCTCCACAACCACACCTCACAGAAATAAAAAAAAGCCGCACTTCAGCGTGTATTCCACTAATTGTTCACTGAAATGACTAGCCTACACCGTCAGTATAACAATAACAAGGGTGGGGACGGGGACGGGGGGGGGGGGGTTAAGACTGACCTTCAGGTCAACATTTAATAAAAGTTGATCACAGGAAGTAATTTCTGAACGCTTTTTTTAGAAGGGGGATACGGTCACCTATTTTTTTTTTTTTTTTTTTTTAAAGAACCTCTTAAGGTTACTAGAATTCTTACCACCGAAGCAACTGTCTTTTAAATCAACCCAGCACTGGATGGAGGCAGCTTTAAAACACAACATTTGCTGTGAGCCGTCGCTTACATATCTACCAACCACGAAACGCAACATTTGCTGTGGCCGAAAGTAAAGGTACTGACTGCAAGGAGGCGCAGCTCCTAAAATACCGATTACTTAAAACAACAGACCTTCACCTTGCAATGCCTCTTGTGTATCGGCCCATTGCTTCTCCCAACTCATTTAAATAACTGAAACAACTCCAGCTTACACCGAAAAATAACAATAACAAGGGTAGCGGAGGGGGGGGGGGGGGTTAAGACTGACCCTCAGATCGACATTTGGTCACATTTGATCAACAGACGGTAACTTTGGATTTTTTTAATCTGGAATTCTTTTCACATGGCTAACACACCCAGACAACTGTCATTTTATCATACAACAGGGCGACCTAACACTGAAGGAATACACAGCTTCTCTCAACCAAAAAAACTGAGTGAAGAGAGACACAGCTCTCACTTAATAGCCGTCACTGAAAGCCACAGGCTTCAAGAAGCGATTTTACTTTCCAACGCCTTGCTTCAAACACATTGATTGAATTCCCGCATGCCGAGCTTTGTCTAAACCGGCTGCTAAATAGGTCACTGCCAGCCTTTGCTGTCTGCTTTAAACGATGCACATACACAGCAAAAAAAAAAGAACCACTCTGATGACACTCAACTGTTTTCGTGTGTTTCGGAGGGGGGGGGGAGAAGGGAGGAGGGAAAGAGGAGAGAAAAGGAGGAGAAAAGGAGGAGGTGACAAGGAGCAACTAAATTAAATCATTTTTCCCAACAGATATCCCAGATATATCTCACAACCTATGAGATATCACATATATATCTCAAAATATATGCCAAAATACTACCACTGCCTGCACCGAAAAAAATATCACTATATTTCCAGACTACGGCTTAATTTTTGTCCATCCTGGCAGGCTCGCCACGATGTCACGGATGCGATCCGGAGTTTTGGGCCAGATGAGCAAATGAGTGGCCGGTAGTCAAGAAAACACAGTGACAAAGGCAGCTATTCAAACAACAAGGACTTTATTTATAATAACCACCAATAAATATGACATGATCCATCCACTTGAACCAACATTATCACAGGCCTACCCACAGCACATGCTAGATAAATAAATAAATACACAAATAAATAAATAAATAAATAAATACTTAAATAAATAAATACCCACAAAATGTCTCACACCCTGCGGTGCATCTGACACTGTTCCACGGCGAAACTCCCACAAATCGCCCGATATGCACAGTACTTGACCCGAAACTTCACGGTAGCAAGGATGTAGCGCCCAACGCGTACAGGACCGTGAAATGCTGATTCACCAGAGAAGAACGCACCCAGCGTCCCAGACACGCACAGTACCTTGACACGCAGGCTCGCAGCACGCTAACCTGTAACGATCACTCCGCTTGGCCAGCGACTGTTCAAAACCGATAGCGCACTGCGATATGCGACACGTTGTTACTGCTTCAATGCAACTGAAGTATCATCACGAACAGCTAGGCGGACGGACGTCCAGACAAGAAACTACATCAAGACTCCCACAGCATTGCCTCCACTGCTACCAGGAACACACGGCCAGGTGCTACAAATATACATTTACCTCACTTTTACCACTCAAATAGCACTTCAATATATATGCATTCAAAACAATTACTCGAAGCCAGTTACAACGAATGGACCATACACGGAAATCCATTCGAAACACCCCACATATCGAAAGCCAAACCAACGTTCTCGGACAACTTCTGACAGATAATGTGTTTACGATGTGCCTTTAAACCCGTGCCAGGCATTCATGTCTCAATCCTCACAAAATTACATGTCATAATTGGCATTTCTTCACGCTAAAGGGCGTAGCAAAAAACATTTTACACGAATTGCCTTAACACATCACGAGTTGCCCCATGTTTTGTTTACATTCTATAACCAGACACTAGCTAATTTAATCAACACAGAAGGCAATAAATACCTGATATCTTCAGCACAAGAATTTATATTTACATCCTTTACATAACTTTACATGTCTCGTGATTCCAACGAATAACCCTCACTTTCATTACAAAACCTTTTATTGATGACTTCCTTGAACCTGATTCGCCAAGGTTGCATTTGTTTGCCGTTGTCATGAATACCACACTGCGACTCTGCGCGGCTGCCGGTAATGTGGCAGGTTACCATACATCCCGAATCTCCCGGAAATTTAACAAATTAATTAATACTCATAAATTAATATTTTTGTCATATTTGACATAGGGTCAAAGTGCCAGGATAGACTAAGACAGTAAATATGGGTTTTTCAACCTCTGAGCGCAATAATATAATTAGGCACTGCACAACGGAACACACGTATAACAAGAAGCAGAAAAATGCAAATTCTCTTTATTTCCGACCTTGTTTTCTCAGCCGACAACACTGGCGTACAATAATGATTTATTTCGCTAAATTTCGTATTACAATAGCCCAAACACACCAGCCTGTTTAAACCATATATTTTTACACCTAATTAACAGAGAATAATTACTAGTACGCCAACAAATTTATTTGAACTTTTTATAAATAACTTTCGAAACTTCACGTGTAACACACACTTTTCTGCACAAATAACTCTGCATACAGAATACACGTAAATGTTCAAATACACTGTACAAGGGACAACATTTTTATAGTATTACTGAAATGCAGTTTTTGCTAGTCATTAAAGTAAAATATAATAGTTCAAATTACTCGAAAAACTATTATAATGAAGGCTAAATTTAAATTAAAAGAAATAAAGAAAACTGGTTTATCTTGTAGTTTCACCCTACAAGCCAGCCCTGGAACAAGGAGCTCAGACGAGATCCTAATATCAGAAAATGTAAGTAAGCAAATGGGTGAGAACGAGCACATCATTAACCAGTACAGTACTAGGCTGGAAAAACACAGTAGCAAAAATATATTGGCACAGTTTTTCGTAAACAATTAAAGGCTTGCTTTAGCACCAAACACTCTACAATAAACCCAGTAACACGATAAATACGCACGAGGGTGAATAGAGAAATTTTGCTTTAACAAGCTTGTACCTCAGACTTTAAAAACTCTGATTTACTGTATCGACACCGCATCAAGTTTCACTACGAGATTTTAAATCTCCCTGCTTATACACTATTACCGTATAAGCCTTTTCGTGATTTTCCTTACACTTTTCTATGCTCCTTCTAATTATTGCACTCTTGATTTCAACTGATTTTCTTCGCCGATGTAGTTGTGTCCACCAACACGTCTCTGGCGTGTACCAAGGATTTTCAAACTATTAAAAAAGAAAATTCACTTGATTTTCAAAAATACTTAGCCTTACTTGATTTTTCAAGATTATTTAACCCTATAAATATTAATGTAAACATACACAAAATCTTCGCACATGCATATCTATTCCTAAGGCACAACACAGTTCACTGAAAGTTTGTAAAATGTCCAATCTTTCGTTCGCTATTTGGGGAATAGCGACCCTTTTACATTACAGGAATGATCAGGGAATATAATATTCATAATTTCATAATTTTCTTTTCTTGTCAACCGAGATTTACAGCTGCATTTCATGGACAAAATCGACAAAATCTACACCGAAATTGAGAAGTGTGTTCCAACTGAGCGTGAGTATGAATCAATTGTTACATCAACGGAATGCTGCAAACAAAGCCACATTAAGGTAATTTTGCACACAAGAGTAAGGCTTTATATATTTTAATTATACCTTTGCTTCGAAAAATTGAAGTAACTGAAATCACTGATAAGGATAATGAAAAAAAGCTAGACGGTGAGAAAAAGATGATGATATTAATTAATTTGAACTAATAGCAGTTGCATTAAGTCATTAAAAGTGAATCAGAAGTACTGTAAAAATGTTAAAATTAATTAAAGCCTTGTTACATCTTGCTCTTGCATAGACAAAGGTTACATTATAAATTCTATAATTACATTCCCTGTATTCTATTTTAATGTGACTTTATTTTGTGCTAAAAAGATCTTTTTCTAATAATATTCATTAAATTCATTTTATTGTGACATCAGTTTACTGTTTGGTCTCTTAATTAAATTTTAA
This sequence comes from Protula sp. h YS-2021, assembly GCA_949752745.1. Taxonomy (NCBI): domain Eukaryota; kingdom Metazoa; phylum Annelida; class Polychaeta; order Sabellida; family Serpulidae; genus Protula; species Protula sp. h YS-2021. The sequence continues at coordinate 42,197,597 of OX457032.1, forward strand.
CCTTTTAAATTTGGTTTATTCTTGTTACAAATTTTATGCAAAATATTACTAGCTGGTTCTCCCTGACAAAAACGTGCTAGTGCTCTGTGATGACGCAATACATATACATACCGGTTGTCTGGTACAATGTATTACATACGTACTAGTGTTCTTTGACGATGTAGTACATACACGAGTATTCAGCTTTATGCTTTCATGTACGTGTACGCTGTTATATAGACAAAGATTTATTTCAATTTGTTTTTCTGATTATAATGTGTTTCTTTACTATACAAAAGGTAAATGATTTACCTTTTTTCTCGTAGTTACTCACGGTTATCTATTGAAATTTCGATCTCGCTCATAAACAGAAATGTGCCCTCTACTCATTGATGATAAAAATGGTGCCAAAGCACTTATTTTAAATAAAAGCATCTGAAATGGACATTGACTCGTCTATGATACTCTACATTTTGGGTGCATCTCGTGGTTTTAAGTTACGTTGAAGAAGAGCAATTGCTATATGACTTTATTTTTAATTATTTTTTTCCTGCTTTGTTCTGCATCACAGAAAACAGAAGTCGATTCAAGTCATAGAAAAAAATGTCGGTTGTTGGCCTTTGTACGCAAGCAAACATAACACTTATCTTTTTGTAACCAACACACGTAGTTAATGTGTGTTCTGTTATTATTCAGTTTATATAATTCCGATAAGAAAGTTAAGCTAAATGAACTAATCAAATAGAATGTTTTGATTATGTAATGTAAGTTATATCAATTATATTTGCTGAAGTCTGCATGCATGTGTAGTTTTAATGTAATTTGCTGTTCTTCATTTGCTTCTATTCCACGAGTCTTTGTAACTATTGTATGAGTCTTAATACCAAAATTACTTTTTATAAAAGTGCACAAAATCTTTTAAGAAAAAATAAAAGTCAATTCGATTTGTATTGATTGGCTAATGTTCAGAGATAAATTTCGTATGATTCAAAATGCATGTCACTGAAGCATTCTTACTTCTAATTAAATTATACTAGCAGCAATTATAACAATTTCAAAAATTAATTATATACATAATTTTATATTAAAGTATTAGTTAAGTTGAGTAATACCTAACTTATATTTGCTGATCAATACCGTCAAGAAGTGAATTATAAAGTTTCTCTTACTCGTAGGAAAATATCTGTGCGTATAACACGGCTGTGAAATGTGAAACCTGTTAACGATCACAACAACAACAGGTACCGGATACATGTAGACACGGACACAGGCTGCCCCCTCCTCCCTGTGCTTCATAGTTCATTTTTTTCTTCCACGATCAATAAGACTATGTCATTGCATGATATCCACATTATCTAAACACGCGTATATACTACTATATGCTCAAGAAAATACTAAACAGCAAAAGAAGCAAAAACTCCTGCCTTAACAAAAACTGATAATGTTTACTTAATTTCATATGAAGGTTATCATCAGAGGAAGCATAACCGCAAATTTGATATATTTCGTAATATTTGGCACACATTTATTGGTGATTTTGTGATCTTGTTCTTTTAAATGTCACGAAACAAAGCGACTGAGTCACCTTTCTCACTGATGGATTTTGCGGTGGTGCAAACAGCCGCAAAAGTTACAAGAACTACCAATTTCAACACAAACGCCTTCATCATAGTTTGTTGTGAAATGCTATCTCTGAAATATATAAAAACACATGCGTAGTTACCAATCTATCAGTGTCAAAACAAATGGATTCATTGTAAATCTCTGTGAAATATTTTGACTGAAATGTATGTGGTATGCACATTATCGATACCACAATATTATTTATACAAATCAGAAAATTGTCACAGCCTGTGATATTGAATAAAACATTCTAGTTACTTTGATATAGTCCCGTATAGTCCAGTCTTGTTTTTTTAAATGTTCTGACGTTATATTTCCACCTCTGTTAAAAGCTTATTTGCTGCTTTGTTATTTTTTATGCGTACGGTGTGTAAAGCTGTTTTCAAGCTTTTTGATATTTTGTGAGACATCCATAATCATTCATGTCGAGTTGTTATTTTTTCCTTTTTTTTATTTTTAATGCGCATTATATTTGCACGTGTCGTCTCGGTATAGCATTTTCAGATACACACAAAAAGTTTTATGACATTTATTGTTCCAATACAACTTTTCTTCTTTAGCGTGAAATACTATGAAAAACTCTGAAGTTGTGCTTCTCTTTGTAAATCATGATTACCATCGACTAGTTGTGGTGCATGTTTTACAGACATCTATTAAATTAAACGCTTGACATTGTAAATCATTCTTAATTTTAATTAATGAAACATTAAAAATGATATATTATATTATTTCTGTACATTTCATGTAAATATAACGAAAACTGCTTCGTAGCTAGTTTGAAACACGCTGTGTGCATAACTTTTTTTACAGAAATTAGTTTTCTTTCATTTTCTTAAGCCCATGCTGAATGAACTTTGTTTGTTTTACTTCTGATAAAAAGTTCTAATTCTTATTTAACGTAATGTCAACAAGAGTCAAGCCCTTTTACTTGCTTTTTTATATTCAGTTTAACTTACTATTATGTTTCAATTCGCTGGTTACAAATATCACTACCAACACACCAGGTTATCAACCCCAACTGTCAAGGCATGAAACTGTCCCTAATATGATCATATCAGGTTATAAATCACATCTCCACATTAATACCATTACTCATGAGGTTATCAACCTCAACCCTCATTCCACTTCAAGCACATTAGATTATCAGAAGCACCTCGCCCTACTACGACCACATCGGGTTTTCAGCCAAATCCTACTGCTAGTACAATTACATGAGGTTATTAACCCCTACCCCACGTTACAACCAACGCATCATGCTATCATTTCCATCCTCACCCTACTGCCAATCCAACAGCTTATCAGCCCGTTCCAACTCTCATTCCAAGCTATCAGGTCATCAGCGCCACTCCCACAATGTAGGTGAATGATGATACGCAGGTGAATAATGAAATACTGATAAACAAAGAAACGCAAGAAAATAAGAAAAAGACACGTGAATAAAGAAAATTCACGTGAATTACGGAAAGCTCGATTTCACATGCTAACAGAAAACATCAAAAATGTAGATTACGGTCTCAAAACTAGGAGGGCGTATTTACAAAGGGTTGAAGTGATAGTTTAATTGATCTACAGGCATTGCTCATAACGTCTATATAAATGGCAAATAACTTACTCATCGCCAAAAAATATCGTGGCTAAGATGGCTACAAATGAAAGCCAGAAATACAATATTCCATACCGCGCAATCATTGAAAGGGTCGAACATCTATGTGCGTCCAGACGTCCCCGTTGCTTTTCTGCAGAGGATAATGCGGGTATCTCACAGAGACTTAAATAATACGGGATTACTTAGAGACTTAATAAACCAGAGACATGAAATATTAAAAGGCATTACTAATACCACTGTTACTGTGGACATTGCACACTTAAATCATATCAGAAATATTGAAGACTTAAATCATGCAAGGGAAACTAGGCTAGAAACATCAGACACCACTTAAACGAGTTCATTTCAGCAATACAAAGCACATTATGTTATAATGAAAATGAGTCTTGTAACGTTCTGACATATTTTAAATTGTGATTTAGCCTTTATGTAAACCAGCCCCGTAGTCGGCTCTTGATAGTCTTAAACTTGGCTGTCTGTTCTTCGTGCATTCTGATAATTGTCTGAATGTTTTATGTTGCAAAACAGTTAAGGTGAATATATGATAAATAGCATACCGTCACCTCAGATTTGCCACTTTATAAATTTTCCGGCTTTCATATGAAACGTTGTGATGATTGACGAGTTAAATAATTAGGATCAAATATATTGAAAATGGTCTAAGCATAAGATTACCTGCAAGAAAAGATAGAGGCACTTTGAGATTGAAAAGACAATTATCGAGAGTTTTTGTAAACTTTTAAGCAAACTATTTAAAGAGTCTATTATAAAAATCCCGGGACAGCAATACGTATTCCGAACATTTGCTGAAGGCCAGCACCCGACTGAACCAATTCCTGGAAATCTCAAAATTAACATCGAATAAAGCGATCGGAGAACACACAGCCGTGTGAAATGGTGTCTCAGATTTCTAAAAAGGATGCAAATATGTCTTTTGTATGCTAATTACCGCGCCTTGCCAGGAAAGAACTGGGTGAATTTATCGATTACAACAATACAGTGAAGACAATCACTGTTGTAAGGCGTCCCACACCACCAGAATGAAATCGAAGTAAGAGAGAATCTACAAGGCTCTGCTTCTACCATGACTCTGGTAGCCAAGTCTCGACATGCAATTGTTCAGTTGTAAGGCGTCCCACACCACCAGACTGAAATCGAAGTAAGAGAGAATCTACAAAACTCTGCTTCTACTATGACTCTGATAGCCACGTCTCGAAGCATACTTGTTCAGTTAAGCTATGTCAATGGCCTAATGTCGACGACAGATTGTTAGCTCATTGTTAACGATTGATTTGATGCCTTTGCAAATCGTGACCATAGGGTAACGACACAGTTAAATATACATAGCGGCTAGCCCTTTCGGAAACCGCTGTCATGAATCTTATGTCTAATGCACGAAAGATGACCGATAGCATCGCCAAAATTATTTTCTACAAAGATATCAAGCGAATAAAAAGTAGTGCTATTCACTCCTACAAGGAAGCTTATGTTCTGGATGTGTGAGCAATTTCTGCCCGAATACAAAACTGGCACACAGAAAGCCTTGTAAACAATACAAGACCGTTCTTTCAAGAGATCCTAGCAATATTCCTCACCTCATATTCATGAACATTTTTTCTTATGTCAAATGAAATCTACAGCCGCTTTTCTTCGACAATCTTAAAAATCGTCACCGAAATTGAGAAGTTTGCTCCAACAGAGAGTTAGTGTGAATAAGCTATCACAACGAAATGCGGCAATTAAAGCCAATCTATTTGGTGATGTACTTCATCCATTTGCACAGCTTTGCAACATAGGCATGCATACGTGATTACACGTACGGACCCGTCATAACAATTTCATTTGATAACTCTACAGGAAGTCGTAAACGTCAAATTCATATTTTCTTGTTCATCCAGATGAGTAAATTTGGATAAACTGGCAGTTTCTGCAGAGCACAACATTTTAATAGTTTAATCGTTGGCAACTTCCAATAAATATGCTAATACAACTGATATAAATATCTTTTGAACATTCTGTAGGTAGCATTTAAGGCTTTATACCTTTGCACAAATCTGAAGTCACAATGCGCAGAGAGACAATATATTTTGCGTCGGCTGTATAAGAACTGTTTTGGAAGGGAACATTATGTTGCCTGATCTTGAATGACACTCCGTTTGATTAAAAACATCTTAATGTTTCTCTTAAATGCTTAAGCGGTATATGTTTCTGAAACTTATATTATATATGTTATCAAAGAAACGGTCGATCAACACCACTCCTTTTTCAAAAGAACTATTTCATAATGCAAGTACTCCGCTGAAAGTTAACATTTAATGTTAATAATAATAATAATAATAATAATAATAATAATAATAATAATAATAATAATAATAATAATAATAATAATAATAATAATAATAATAATAATAATAATAATAATAATAATAATAATAATAATAATAATTTACATTTAAATTATAACTTTAAGTTTGCTTCGAAAATGTTCAAGTAATTAAGTGGCTGACTGGGATAATAAAAAAACTCAACACTGTTACACTGCTCTGAGAACAAGATGATGATATTAATTAATCTAAACAAATAGCAGTGAATTTAAATCTAATTAAAAATCAGTCGACAGTACTTTAAAAATAAATCTTAAAATTGACTAAATCCTTGTTACATCACACTGTTGCATAGACAAAGGTTGACCTATCGCTTCTATAATTACATTCCTCACATTCCTTATTTATTGAGTTTCATTTCATACTGAGAAGATTTTTCATAATACTAGTTATTACATTCATTTTCATTGTGGCTTTTGTAAATTTTGAACCCTTTTACTTTGGTTTGATCTAATTTACATAATTTAATGCGTAATGTATTTGACTCTTTTGCTTTATTACTTTTAAACGGCAATACTAATTTTTATTGCAGTTCTTCTTTTTTGTGCAACTTTATTCTGTTTGGTTTTGAACCTGCAATCCAAATTTGACAATGCAAAATATTATTTGCTAGTGCTCCGTGACAAAATCGTGCTAGTGTTCTTGAACACGCTATACATATGCATGCTTGTTGTCGGTTACAATGCATTACATAGGGCTAGTGTTCCTTTACGATGCAGTACATAGACAAGTATTCCGTTTTATGCTTCCACGTTCACGTTCATTAGACAAAGATTTATTTCAACTTATTCTTCTGATTATGATGTGTTTCTTTAAATACAAAAGGTAAATAATTCACTAAAATATTTCTGTAATATTTATGCACAGCGTTCTATTAAAAATTAGCTCTCGCTCATAAACATAAATGCTGAAGCTAATCGTTAATGGTGTCAAAACACTTATTTTAAGTATCTGACAAGGACATTAATAACTCGTCTGTATCACTGTACATTTTGAGTGTTTGTCGTGCTTTTCAAATAAGTTGAAGAAGAACAATTCTAATGTGGCTTTTTTAAAGTAAATTCATTAAATTGTGTTTTTTTTTTACTTTTTTCGTGGATCACAAAAACACGAGTCGATTCAAGTCATGGAAATAATGCCGATTGTTTGAATTTGTACAAAAACAAACTTACCACTCATTTTTCTGTAACCAACACAAGCAGTTAATGTGTGCTCTGTAATTATTCAATTTGATCATGTAATGTAATTTATATCAATTATATTTGCTGAAGTCTGCATGCATGTGTACTTTAATATAAATTGCTGTTCTTCATTTGCCTCTATTTTACGATTCTTTGCAACTATTGTGTGAGTCCTAATAACTGACAGAACATTATTTTTAAGTTCACAAAATCTTTCCAGATAAATCTGGCAAAAAAAATTTGGCATAATGCAAAATGCATGTCATTGAAGCATCGTTACTTCTAATTAAACTAATAACGGCATTTGACCAATTTAAGAAATTATTACCAATACTTAAGTTATACACTTAAAATTTATATTAATTTATAGGTTAAGTTAAGTTATACTTAACTTATATTTACTGATCAATATCGTCAATAATTGAATGATAAAGTTTCTCTTGTTCGTACTTTTTGCATTTATAGCGTCGTAAGGAAAACATCTGTGGATGGAACATGGCGGTGGAATGTGCAACCTGTTAGCAATCATAGCAATAACAGGTGCCGCATACATGTAGACAAGGGCACGGGGGTGCTGCTTCACGCTTCATTCTTCCTCCACGATCAATAAGACTATTTCCTTGCATGATATCCACATTATCTAAACACACGTATATACTACGAAATGCTCAAGAAGATACTTAACATCAAAAGAAGCAAAAACCCCTGCCTTAGCAATAATTTAACAATTAATTTCATATGAAGGTTATGATGTGATGAATAAAGATTAAACCCTGTTCAACAATTTTTGACCTCAAAGCAACCGTCTTAGTTAATAAATATTGCTTTTAATTGCTCAAATATGATTAAGCAAATTTGATATATTTCGTAATATTTGGCACATATTTATTGGTGATTTTGTGATCTTGTTCTTTTAAATGTCACGAAACTAATGCGACTGAGTAACCTTTTTCATTGATGGATTTTGCGGTGCAGCAAACAGCCGCAAAAGCTACAAGAACTACCAATGTCAACACAAACATCTTCATCATAGTTTGTTGTGATATGCTATCTCTGAAATATAAAAAAAGCACATGCGTAGTTACCAATCTATCAGTGTCAAAACAAATGCATTCATTGTAAATCTCTGTGAAATACTTTGACTGAAATAGCGGAAAAAATATATGAATCAATATCATCGTTCCTCTTTTTGCCGAGGTGCCGATACCGCAATATTATTTATACATATCACAAAATTGTCACAGCCTGTGATGTTGAATAAAACATTCTAGTTACTTTGATACAGTTCCGTATAGTCCAGTTAGAAACAATTATCAAAAAATTATTTAAAATGCTGCAAATAATTTTTTTTCTTTCTTTTTATCCTAACATAGCCAAAGCCTTTTCGTGTTTAATTTTACCGAAACAGACATTCAGCTACAATTCTGTACATTGACAGTCCTGTTATTTTCCTTTTATGAAGTGTTCTGACCTCATAATTCAACCTCTTTTAAAAGATAATTTGCTGCTTTGTTATTTTACATGCGTATGGTATGCAAATCTGTTTTCAATGTTTGGGCTTTTGTGAGACACCCATAATCATTCATGTCGAGTTGTTGTTTATTTCCTTTGTCAATTTTTTAATGCGCATTATATTTGCATGACTCGTCTCAGTATAGCATTTTGGAATACAGACAGAAGGTTTTATGTGACGTTTATTGCCCCAATATATCTTTTCTTCTTTAACGTGAAATATTACGAAACACTCTTAAATTGTGCTTCTCTTTGTAAATAGTTAAAGTACGGTACATGTTTCACAGTCATCAATTTAATTAAATGCCTGACCTAGTAGATCATTCTTTCTTTTAACTAACGAAACATTCAAAATGATATATAATATTTGCATTCATGTCATGAACATTTAAAGAAAACTGCGTACTTAGTTTGAAACCCAGCTGTGCGCATAGCTTTTTCACATATTGTTTTCTTTCATTTCCTTAAGCTCATGCTGAATGAATTTTGTTTGTTTTACTTTTATAAAAAGTTCTAATTCATATTTTACGTAATGTCAACAAGAGATGATTACAAATATCGCCATCAACACACCAGGTTATAAATCCCAACTTCCAACACATCAGACTGTCTCTAATATCATCATATTAGATTGTAAGTCACATCTCCATATTAGTACCATTATTCATGAGAATATCAACCTCAACCCTCATTCCTCCTACAAGGACATCAGATTATCAGCAGCAGCTCGCCCTACTACCACCACATGGGGTTGTCAGTAAAATTCTATTGCTAGTACAATTGCACGATGTTATTAACCCCTACCGCACGTTTATAACCAACGCATCATGCTATCAGCTCCATCTTCACCCTAGTGCCAACCCAGCAGGTTATCAGCCCGTTTCAACTCTCATTCCAAGCTATCAGGTCATCAGTGCCACTACCACAATATATGACTTTAGTACCCAATAAGACCATGATTCTTTGCCGCTGCATTATGTATGTTGGCCTCCTGTGTGATTTTGCCTGCGTATTTATTAGAGAACAAATTTCTGTTGTAGTCGGTAAATACGATTCAATGACTGCAATTGGTGCTATTGCCTCAGACAAATGTTTTGACAAAATTCAGCCTGCTGTTGTTCACCATAACGCACACACACACACATACACACACATTTTTAAAGATTTTGTAGGTACGTTTAATTACATCTGAATAACGAAACACTGGTAAATAAAGAAACGCAGGAAAAAAGCAAAACACACGTAAATAAAGAAATTCACGTGAATAACGGCTGCCTAAAAACTAGAAGGGCGTTTTTACAAAGGGCTGAGCACCGTCTAGCTGTGTAGCACATGACAGAACAATGTATTTTTCAAGGAAGTGATAGTTCAACTAATCGACAGGCATTTTTAATAGCGTCCTGCTGTTTTTCACCATAATGCACACACACACGCTATTTATATTTTAGATTTTATAACTACAAATAAATACAGGTGTATAGCGAAATTGTGGTATATAAAGAAACGCTGGAAAATAACAAAACACACGTGAATAAAGAAATGCACGTGAAATATGGAAAGTTTGAAATATCAGAAAACAGTCGAAAGGTAGATTGTTTGACTAAAAATAAAAGAAGACGGCTCAAAACTAGGGGAGCGTATTTACAATGAGCTGAACACCGCCTGGATGTGTAGTATATTACACGACAATGTAATTTTCAATGAAGCGGTAGTTCAGCTAATCTACAGGCATTGCTTATAACTTCCATATAAATGGCAAACAACCGACTCATCGCCCAAAGCTATCGTGGTATTTAGTAAAAAGATGGCTACAAATGAAAGCCAGAAATAAAGTTTTCCGAATCGCGCAAAACATTAAAAGGGTCGAACATCCATGCGCTTCCGGAGATCTGCAGAGGAAAATGCGGGTATCTCACAGAAACTTAAATAATACAGGCTTACTTAGGGACTTAATAAAACAAGAGACATAAAATATTAAAAGGCATTGCTAATACTACTGCTACTGCGGACATTACGTACTTAAATAATATAAGAAATATTGAAGATTTAAATCATGCAAAGGAATCTAGGCTAAAAACATCAGGCGCCGCTTAAACGAGTGCATTTCAGCAATGCAATGCACATTATTTTATAATAAAAATGAGCCTTGTTACGTTCTGACATATTTTAATCTGTGCTTTAGCCTTTGCGCAAACCAGTCCTGTAGTCGACTCTTGATAGTCAAAATTCGTCTGCAGTAATCATCAGTAATCAGTCTTAATCTTAAACTTGCTCGCCTGTGTGTTCTTCGTGCGTTCTGCAATTGTCTGAATGTTTTATGTTGCAAAACAGTTAAGGTAAATATATTATAAATAGCGTACCGTCATCTCAGATTTGTCACTTTATAAATTTTTATACCTATCATATGAAACGCTTTGAATAATTGACGAGTTGAATAACTGAGATCAAATAAACTGAAAATTTTCTAAGCATAAGATTACCTGCCAGAAAAGATGGAGGCACTTTCAGAGATTGAGAGAGTTTTAGTAAATTTTAATCAAACTATTTAAAGAGTCTATTATAAAAATCACGGAAAAACAATACGTATTCCGAACATTTGCTGAAGACCAGCACCTGACTGAACCAATTCCTGACAAATAAAACAATCTAAAAATTAACGGCAAATATAGCGATCGCACACAAGACAGCCGAGTGGAATGATGTCTCAGACTTCTACAAAGGACGCAAAAATGTCCTTTGTATGCCAATTACCTCGTCTTGCTAGGAAAGATATAGTCAAATTTATCGATTACAACAATACAGTTAAGATAATCACTATCGTAAGACCTCCCATCCCACCAGACCGAAGTCGAAGTAAGAGAGAGTCTACAAAGCTCTGCTTCTACCATGACTCTGACAGCGAAGTCTCGAAGTACAATTGCCCAGTTAAGCTATGTCAATGGCCTAATGTCGACACCGATTTTTAACCCATTGTTACCAATGGATTTGATATCGTTCAAAATTTGTGCAATATGGTGACGACACAGTTAAATATAGATAGAAGTTCGCCCGTTCAGAATCAGTTGTCATGAATCTTATATCTGATGCACAAAAGCTGATCTATAGCCTCGCTAAAATTATTTTCTACAAAGATATCAAGCGAATAAAAAGTGATGCTCTTCACCCCTACATGGCAAAAATTGTTCTGGATGTGTGAGCAATTTCTGTCCGTTACAACCATTTCATCTGAGGACGCTACAGGAAGTCGAAAATGTTAAATTCATGTTTTCGTGTTCATCCAGATGAGCAAATTAGGATAAACCGGCAGTGTAAAAGACTTAAACAGCTTAATGGTTGGCAACTACCAATGAATGTGATAATAAAGCTGATATAAATACATTTTGAATATTCTGTACGTTTTGTGGTTTTATACTTTTGCACAAATCTGAAGTCACAATGCGCAGACAGACAATATATTTTTCGTGGCCCTATAAAAACTGTTTTGGAAGGGAACATTATGTTGCCTGATCTTGTGTAAGATCCTGTTTGATTAAAAACATCTTAAAGTTTCTCTTACATGCTTAAACTACGCATGGTTCTGAAACTTGTATGTTTTCTCTGACAATTAAAGGTAACTCAGACATATTCAGTCTGTCAATTAGATGTAGCAATTATTTTTTTCCTGTGCAAAAACTAACAAAACACATTATACGATTATCAAACAAACTGTCAATCAAGAACACTCCCTTTCCAAAAGAACTATTTCATAATGCAAGCACTCCGCTGAAAGCTAACATCTTATGTTATTTTTTCTTGCGATATTGATGGCAGTAAAAGCTACCAGCATAAAAATTCAAAACAAAATGTTTCAATAGGCAATCTTATATGTATCATAAAAAGTTTGCAGTTAAGGTAATTGTGCACACAATAGTAGAGCGATATTAACACATTTTAACACATTTTTGTGACATAATTTAATGCGTGATGTATTTCCATATAATGCTTTTGTTTAAAATTATTTTGAAATTGAGTTTCTTGTTTTTTTGTGCAAGTATGTTGTGTTTTTGCTTTTGAACCTGCAATAAAAATTTTACCATGCAGAATATTACTTTCTAGTGCTCCGTGACAAAGACGTGCTGGTGTTCTGTGAAAACGCGTTGTATATGTTACAGGCAATTTGTGTATTCAGGCAATTCCTGAATTGCCTGAAGTTTTCAGGCAATTCGTGAACTGCCTGTAGGGGTCAGGCAATTCATGAATTGAGTAAAATTTTCAGGCAGTTCGTGAATTGCCCTGAAATTAAGGACCAGTCAGTTCACGAATTTCCTGAAACATGTTTTATAACTGATGTTGAACAGGTTTTGATGTTTCTTCTATTTATTGCTACATTTCATATGCAGTTATAAAGCAATAGTTGCATTACAAGAATTAAACGTTCATATTTACATCAATCGTACATCAGAAACTCCGTTGACAGTTATTTTTTATAATAAATTGCATTCATCTACTGGTTATTTGAACTAAAACATCTCACTTCGTTATCACTCAGTTTCATTATAAAAGAGCACTTCGCTGCTTGTTAATTGCAATTGTAACAAGTAATTCGCGTTTATCTTTACATCAATAGTAAATCAAAGAATCAGTTTGCATGCATTTTACTACGCACTCAGTTGCATAATAGCACTGCACTCGGATGCCCGTTAATTGCAATTGTATCAAGAAAAACTCACACCATACTTAAATAGCGGGTACATCAATTTATAATCGCAATTCTAAACCGTAAAATCCCACAGCAGATTGGATTGTGTGGTTATAGAGGTTTATTTGGAATTAATTAAATCCCTCAATTTTCTTGTAATTCACCCGGTTGGAAATAACAGACCCCGTTAAAATCTTTAATTTTAAATTCATCACAAGAAATTCAATTGCAATTTTTAGACCTGCTTTCAAATAACGACAGTATTTACTTGTTGTTACTTTTATAATATAAGACCTAAACCTCGGAGTAACTCGGAAGGAAAATGATAGGCCACTTAAATCATTCCTTACCCCGATGAGACATCATTGGCCATTGACCCATTCCGGAAATTGGAGCCCATAGGACAATGTTTTACTCTGGCCGTAATTGCAATTATGAAACATGGTCAGGTAGGATACGTATACTAAGACCCCCTTATTATAGTTCCCCAAATACATGCCTTAATTGTAATTATTTCGATTATAAAGAAAGAAATTAACAAATCTGACTGTGTTAAAAGTTCATATTTTGATACACAAATTGCCTGAAACGTCTTTAGGCAATTTGCAAACAAGGAACCCTTAAATTTCAGGCAATTCACGAACTGCCTGAAAATTTTAGTCAATTCACGAAGTGTCTGACCCCTACAGGCAGTTCAGGAATTGCCTGAAAATTTCAGGCAATTCACGAATTGCCTGAATACACAAATTGTCTGTAGCATATATATATGCTAGTTGTCTGTTGAAATGCATTACATACGGGCTAGTGTTCTCTGACGATGCAGTACATAGACGAGTATTTAGCTTTATACTTTCCTGTTCATGTACGCTTTATTTAGACAAAGATTTATTTTAACTGGTTCCTCTGATTATAATGTGTTTCTTTAAAGTACAAAAGGTAAATAATTCACTAAATTTTTTGTCATATTTATGCACAGTTTTCTATTGAAATTTAGATCTCGCTCATAAACATAAATGCTAGGGCAATTGTTATGTGACTTTATTTTCAAATAAGTTGTTGTTTTTCTTACTTTATTCTGCATCACAAAAACTGAAGTCGATTCACGTCATGGAAATAATATTGGTTGTTTGCCTTTGAACAAAAACAAACTTACCACTTACTTTTCTGTAACCATTACAAATAGTTAATTTGTGCTCTGACATTATTCAGCTTATATAATTCCTTTAATAAAGTTTAGTAAAATGAACTAATTAAATGGAATGTTCTTGTCATGTAATTTATATCAATTCCATTTGCTGAAGTCTGCATGCATGTGTAATTTGTTCTACATTCGCTTCTATTTTACGAGTCTTTGTCAGTATTGTATGAATCTTAATACTTGTTGCTGACAAAACATTATTTTTTATAAAAGTTAGAACTCTTTTCAGATAAAAAAATAAAAGTCGGTTCTATTTGTATTAATTGCTAAATGTTCAGAGATTCAAATAAATTTCGTATAATTTAAAATGAATGTCACTGAAGCATTGTTGCGTTTAATTATATTATACTTGCAGCGGCTTTTGACCAATATAAAAATTATTACTGATACTTAAGCAATGCACTTAAATTAATATTAATTTAGGATATAGTTAAATATTTACGGATCAATATCGTCAATAATTGAATGATAAAGTTTCTCTTGTTCATATTTTTTAACTTATGGCTTCGTAAGGCAAATATCTGTGCATGTCACATGACTGTGAAATGTACAACCTGCTAACGAGCCACACAGCAATAACAGCGGTGGCATGCATATAAACACGGACACGGGGGTGCTGGTTCACGCTTCATTCTTCCTCCACGATCAATAAGACCATTCCCTTGCATGATATCCACGTTATCTAAACACACGTATATACTACGAGATGCTCAAGGAGATACTAAACATCAAAAGAAGCAATAACTTTTACCTTGACAAATATGACAACGATTAATTAATTTCATATGAAGGTTATCATATTATGAAAGAAGATTAAATAATTTTCAGCTATTTTTAACATTAAAGGAAGCATTATCGTCTATTTAGCTTATAAAATTATTTTTAATTGCCCAAATAGGATTAAACAAATATGATAAGATTTATTTCATAATATTTCGCAAACAATTATTTTAGGTTTTTTGTGACCTTGATGTTTTAAATTTCACGAAACTAAAGCAACTGAGTCACCTTTCTCATTGATGGATTTTGCGGTGGTGCAAACAGCCCCAAAAGTTACAAGAACTACCAATGTCAACACAAACGCCTTCATCGTAGCTCGTTGTGAAATGATATCACTGAAATATGAAAAAACAGATGCATAGTTACCAATCTATTACTGTCATAACAACTGCATTCGTTCAAATCGCTATAAAATATTTGCACAAAATATCGGTAAGAAGTATATGGATCTAAATCACCCTTTCTCTCTTTTCCGTGGTATGCATCGTCAATATTATTTATACAAATCACAAAAATGTCACAGCCTGTGATGTTGAATAAAGCATTCTAGTTACTTTGGTGTAGTTCCGTATGGTGCAGCTAAAAATCAAGTATAAAAAAATTCATATAAATACTGCAAATACTTAACAGACTCAAAGCCTTCTTGTGTCTAATTTTACCGAAAAAACACTGAACTGCAGTTTCGTACATTGCCTTTCTTCTTATTTTCCATTTATGACGTGTTCTGACACTACTTTTCCACCCATTTTGAAAGTTAATTTGCTGCTTTCATGCGTAACGTTTGTAAATTTGGTGTCAATGTTTGGCCTGTTGTGAGACATCAATGATCATTCAAGTCGAGTTGTGGTTTTTCTTTGTTATTTATTTTAATGCGCATTATATTTGCACGTGTCGTCTCGGTATAGCATTTTGAAGTTGATTGCTCTGCTACATCTTTTCTTCTTTAATGTGATATATTATGAAACACTGCTCTCTTTGTTAATAATTTTTGCCACTGTCTAATTACAGTGCATGTTTAACAGTCATCTACTTAATTAAATGCCTGATATTGTCAATCATTCTTTCTTATAATTAACGAAACATTAAAGATGAAATATGTTAATATCAATATTCATTTCATGTAAATTAAAAGTTAGCATGAAAAACTCAGCTCTGCGCAATTTGTGCATTGCTTGAAATTATCAGGCAATTCGTGAACGGCCTGTAGGGGTCAGGCAATTCGTGAATTGACTAAAATTTTCAGGCAGTTCATGAATTGTCTGAAATTAGGGACCAGTCAGCTCACGAATTGCCTGTTTTATAAGAGATGTTGAACAAGTTTTTATGGTTCTTCTATTTATTGCTACATTTCATAGGAAGTTATAAAGCAATAGTTGCATGTACAAGGATTAGACGTTCATATTTACATCAATCATACATTAGAAACACCGTTGACAATTATTTTTTTAATATAAACTGCATTCATCTACTGGTTATTTGAACTAAAACATCTCACTTCGTTACCACTCGGTTTCATGATATAAGAGCACTCCGCTGCTTGTTAATTGCAATTTGTAACAAGTAATTAGCGTTTATCTTTAAATCAATAGTAAATCAAAGAATCAATTTGCATGCATTTTAACACGCACTCAGTTGCATAATAGCACTGTACTCCGATGCCCGTTAATTGCAATTGTATCAAGTAAAAGGCATAACACCATACTCAAATGAAAAGGCGGGTATCTCTGCGCCATCTAGCAACCGAAATGCGCATTACATTGAATATCGCTGAGTTTGAATCCATGTTTGCGTAGTATAAATAACTAATAAATCCGTCTACATCGAAAAATTCTTTTCAAAGACATATAGTCGCGTCCAGAAATGGTGCGTATTGATATTTTGTTCCTAGGACGGCTTGTGTTGATTTATTTTCCATTAAAATCATATTACACTGTTTTTACCATTTATCCATTGAGTCAATGGGATTTTGTCAAAAAGGTTGCATAATTCTCTTATTTATACGGTGACATATAGTTTTTATTTGCTTAAAACATTTCCTATGGCGTGTTCTTCAAACAGGAAAAATGATGCAATTATCAAATGTGATTATGTGTGAATTTTGCATTTTAATTGAAATTTCTTGGTTTTTCCCAATGGCTTCTATAGTAAAAGAACACGACCTTTCTGTATCTTTATTCCTCTTACAACATCCTTTCAATTTTTAAATGTATACCTTCAAAGCAGTAAACTGTGAAAGTATGAAGGAAATGTCAATTGCAGGTGAGATACCAACATACCCGCATAATTGCAATTCTAAACCGTAAACTCCCTCAACAGATTAGATTGTATTTAATTATAGAGGTTTATTTGGAAAATTAATTAAATCCCTCAATTTTCTTGCAATTCAGCCGGTTGGAACTAACAGTCCCCGTTAAAATGCTTAATTTTAAAGTCATGACAAGAAATTAAATTGCAATTTTTAGACCTGCTTTCAAATAACGACGGTACTTACTTGTTGTTACTTTTATAGTATAAGGCCTAAACCTCGTAGGAACTTGGACGGAAAGTGATAGGCCGCTTAATTTATTCCCTACTCCGCTGAGAAACATTATTGGCCATTGACCTTTTCCGTACATTGAAGCCCATAGGACAATGTTTTACTCTGAAACATGGTCTGGTAAGACACGTATACTAAGACCCCCTATTATATTTCTCCAAGTACATGCCTTAATTGCATTTTTAGTATAAAGAAAGAAATTAACAAATTTGGCTCTGTTAAACAGTTAATATTTTGATACACAAATTGCCTGAAACGTCTTTAGGCCATTTTTGAACAAGGAACCCTAAAATTTCAGGCAATTCACGAACTGCCTGAAAATTTTAGTCAATTCATGAATTGCCTTACCCCTACAGGCAGTTCACGAATTGCCTGAAAATTTCAGGCAATTCACAAATTGCCTGAATACACAAATTGCCTATAACATATCCATATCAAAACATTTGTTTTTGACAATAGATGCAATATAATTATTTTTTCTTTTGAATGGCTGTGTCCTTAAGTGTTTCATTTGCAGTAAATATCTTATATTTGCGTCTTACTGTTTTTTTATATCTTTGACTATATTACAATCGCTTTAGCCTGAATTTAATCGCCCTTCTGTTTTGATTACTTTTTATTTCAGAACTGTTTTTTTTTCATCCTTTGCGCTTTGACGTTATACATTCACTTGCTTTAAAGATTGACGACTTCGAATTTATTAATTTTTAAAATAGTTCAAATTGAAATTAATCTTAATAGAATATAAAACTTCAACTTTGTCTTGTAACTGCAACTACGTAAATTCCTCTAACGTCTACTGCTAAACACACTTAATCGTCTTTACTTCATCTTTATAGAGCTTCTTTTGTTACATATGCCTAATGGCATTATAATTACAACATTTATTTACAAGTAAGAAATGTGTACCAGACAAATTTCAGCTGCATTTGAATGTTAATTTTCCGTTTCTGTGATTGTAGTAACAATATAGCAGCACTCTACGACCTCATGAAAATGTTGAGTATGTGAATTCAGTTTTTGGCATAACTGCAAACATTTGGACCAGCAAGAGAGCTGCCCATGTCTTATTGGCGATTAACTGGTTTCACTTAGTTTTAGAAAGCGTTTATATATGTTCCGGTCACACCCAACTTTTGATCTGGCATTTCCGGTCTAAAAGGACTATCATATCGTTACTTACAAACCATTAGTTTTGAAAACACTCTCACTTTTTGTTTTGCTGATTCATAGTGCTGAGACTCGTTTCATGTCAAAATATATTTTGATGTTGACGGTGAGAAAGTATGATGAGTCGGTGGTTCTTTTGAACCTTTGCTTCCATCTGTGTTCACATTCAAGTTTACGATGTACTAACTGTCTGTATAATTTTGTCTTTGTAAATATTTATGTAAATAACATGTTTGTCTGGATAAAAAAATTCAATTAATTTGCCAATGACATGTTTTTCGCCAACACACATTAAAGTTAGTCTGATGTACAACCAGAATAAAACAGATATAATGGTGGTGACAGCATATAAAGTAATCATAATATATCTGTTTTTAATACAAAATGTGTTTCGCAAGTCTTTCACATAAATGAAGATGATAGGAATGGAGATGGTGGTATCTGTTATGACAGGATGGCCATATTGCATCAAAAGAGATGTAAAGCTCACTATATTTTTTTTCTTTTTCTCGTGCATTCTTGTAGATGTTGTGCATTCAGCAGCATATTTACTTACAGATATATTACGATGCATTTGCCTACAAATATATACGATCAGTATTGGAGGAATTTTTTGAAAACATAGAGATTTTGTAGGCAACATCGCTGATCGTCGGAATGGTTGTAATTGTACTTTTATACTACAGTTTTTTGCTAAGAAAGGTTAAATATTAATAAATATATTCTTAATAAATACGAGTCTTGTGTAAGTGAGAAGTTAATGTTCAGCGCATTATTTTCAGTTGAAGCAATCCTCGAAAGCGGAAAGATATAAGAAGGAGGAAAATCAGTTACCAGTAGTCAATCGAACAACCGCAAGGAAGCGTTATGCATATGAAATATAAACTTATGTAGCAGCCTAATTTGGTGGTATAAACATATCGGGTGCGCTGTCATGAAGGTGATTTTTAATTTGGGCTAAATAAGCAAAGGAGTAGTCGTTGGCCAGTGAACACAGGGAAAGGCAGATATTTATAATAATAAGCATAAATATTAAACAGAGATCTTCATACCTAACCCTGCTTATCACATACCCACAGTTCATGATTTTACAAAAAAAATAATAACATTACATAAATGAATAAATAAATAAATACCCAAAAATATGCCACACACCCAGGTGCACTCGACACGCCGTTTTACGGGCAAAATTCCAACAAAACGTCCAACACACATAGTACCTTGACACGCAGTTTCACGGCGACGAAACGCCTATATAAAGAGTCCCAAACGCGAACAGTACCTTAAAATGCTGTATCACGAGAAAATAACGCAGATAGCTTCCAAGACACGCTAGTACCTTGACACACAGACTAGTAGTACGCGAAACTTGTTGCGATCACTCCGCTTGGGCAGCGACTCTTCAAAACCGATACAAGGTAAATGAGTCGAATTACCTTACCAAACAACGAGTTGCCCTATGTTTTGGTTACGTTCTATAATCGGTCACTAGCTAAATTAATCAACAAAGAAGGCAATAAATACCTGGTATCTTCTTCACAGGGGTCTATATTTACCTCCTTTATATAGCTTTACGTGCCTCGCGATTCTTTCGAATAACCCTCATTTTTATTGCAAAAACCTTTTATGATGGCTACCTTTGACCTGATTCGCAAACGGGTGTGTTTATTACCCGTTGTCCTGAATACCACAGTGCGACTCTGCGAGGCTGCAGGTAAAGTGGCAAGTTACCATACATGCTGGCCCTTCCAAATCATATTTAGACTGGTATAATCCTCATATTAAATAAAAAAAAAAACACAAGTCTTTTTTCATATTTGACAGACACAAAGGAAGGACCTTTTTTCTTTACTTTGAATTCTTAACAACAATTATTAACAATTTGAAATCAGAATTAGCTTGAATATATTTTCTGTTGAGAGTTGACTTTGCACATAAATCACTGCCTGTGGTTTGTACATAATGCCTATTATTTTTGCGAAGTCAGTATAATGCTTCAGTTTTGTTTTGGTTTGTTTTCTCTAAATCTTGAATGTGTTATATCCATTTTAAAGTGGTTCGCTTCAACTGTAGCGCCTGGCTCACAGTTGATTTCCTGAAACACATGATGCAAAAAAATGTGTCAAATAATTGCAAATGGTAACTTGAGGGTAGGGTTAGGGTTTAGGGTTTGCTTCGGTTTAGGGTTAAGGTTAGAGGTATAGGGTGAAGGGTGCACATGGTACTTTTGATTGGCTGACCTACTTATGACGTCGCAACTTTTGTAATCACTAATCAGGTCAGTGACCTAAGGTAACCCAAGGTGACCCTAGGTACTCAACCCATCAAATACCAGAAAACGCAACCCGGCATAAACATTGACCCAGCCAAACCCTAACCCAAGTCAACTCAACCTTGACCCAAAACCCAACCCTGATCCAAACCAACCTACCTGTGAATCATTCCAAAACAACCCAAGCTTGACCCATCACAAGACAACATTGACTTACCCCAACCTAACCCTGACCCAACCCAACCCAACCCTGGCCTCACCGAACCCTAACCCAGCCCATCCTACCCGTGACCCAGCCCAACCCAACCTTGACCAAACCCTAACAAAACCCAACCGTTATAAAAATATCCCATCACAAGACAACCTTGACCCAATCCAACCAAACCCTGACCCAACTCAACTCAGTCCTGACCCAACCCTAACCCTAACCCTAAACCCTAACAATAACCCTACATATTTACCGATATGTAAGACCAGTGTCATTCTCAGTGTCATTTTCACTATGACAGATGAGGTCTAAACCCTAACCCTAACCCCAAACTTTTTTGAAAATGATGTGAAATCAATAGAAAAGTATAATTCCGACTATTCTGACTACATTTCACGGGCTACTGGCACGCAAAGCTGTGGCCATTACAAAAGAGTCTGACAGAACGTCCATATTCGGACAAAATTGATCCCGGACCTCAAAGCATTTTCTTCAGATATCTCAAACAGTATTAAAGCTATCTTGACAGTTTATAAACTAATACGTAGCACTTGATAATTTTTGCAGCAACATGAAATTCATTTTTCAACAGCTATTAGAAGTTTGAGAAATTTCGAGTAAATGGTCACAAATATCACCAAATTAGGTTATTTCTCATACCTCGGCACCAACTCCCATTTCTTAAATTCCGACCCCGGCCCTTTCAGGGGCCGAAGTACATTAAAATTTCCACGGATGCCAAAGCTTTCGATCGGTAAATATTTGGTAGTCGTCCCTATACCCTAACCCTAACCTTACTGATATGGAAATCGAGTGTCATTCTCAGTGTCATTCTCACTTTGCAATTTGTGGTCTTAATCCTAACCCTATGCATTCTCTGTAGTGGTGTGGTGGGATCTGCCATTAGAATGTTAGAGTGTGGGTCCAAATTCTTTATATAAAAATTATCAAATTCGGATATTGAAATTAATATTTGATCCAATAACTATTTAGTTAAGATATCTAAACTTCATACTAGAAAAAGTTCTAGGGTTTGGATCCAAAAGTTCGCCCTCACAATTTCCCAAAGCAATGTATGCGACTGCCTCAGACGTGACATTTCGAAACTTTGATAACGTTCATAGCCAGAGACATATGTGTTGAAATGGTCAGTGTAAAATTTGTGTTGTCAGCGACCACAGGCAAGCTCACAGACAACAGTTAATGTAATTCACACAAAAGTTGTTATTTCTGTAACATTGGGTGTCTTCTTTGTTGTTGTTTTTTTGTTTGTTTTGATTTGTTTCTGTTTTTGCTTTTTGCTTTGTTTGCATTTTGTTTTGTTTGTATTTTGTACTTTAAAAATATCGGAAAGTTTTTCACTCGTATACATGATAAACAAATATATATGCTAATTTTTTTCTAAAGAACATTATGTGAGCTGTCAAATAGTCCATTTAAAACCAATCGGCTCTAAAAGGAAAGAGATCGGTCTGTAGATGGCCGGCGATGTAGATAAAAATCGTTACATGTAGTCCAGTCTTTTTATTCGGAACGCTTCAACGGCAATATAACATGCGAATACATGAAACGATGACGAAGGCGAAGACGAAGTTGAAGATGAAAGGTTCACTGATAAATAAAAAGTGTAGAAAAATATCTTAATAAGAATCCAGTTTAATCGGTAGCTACAATGAACTGCTTATCTCAGTTCAACTTTATAATCTACCAGTTTAAATTGGTTACTGGACAGAACAATAAAATTCAAACTACACAGAACTATATATCAATTAACCAAGTCTGATGCATCTGTGCAATTTAATCTAAGTTGCCTAATACAAATCAAAGAATATCGATTAAATTTAATTTGTAAAGAAATTTACAAATTTAAAAGTTCTTATCGAATTTATGCCGAACCAGACCAAATCCGGCCATCTTATCCACATTTTTACATGTTTCAATGTCTAAGGCTATGGAAAGACTGACTGAAATTTATAATACACGTGATCATTTCTGAAATGCCAAACTAATGCGGCATATACTTTTAGGCCTTTACTCATTTGGATAATTGATTAATCCTTTTATTAATCCCCTGAGCATCTTGGTATTTGACATTGATGGTTAAATGTTAAGGCGATTCTAACACGGTCTACATAATTTATTTATTTATTTAAAATCTTATATGGCTCTTATCTTTAATCAGCTCTAAACGCCTTCCAATACCATAAGACAGAGTTATAAGATAAATATTAATGTGTGGCTAAATTAATCTAACTATAATACTGAACTACAATACTAATAGTGAGTTTAATACATATATGCTTTCTGAAAAAAAGATTCGTTTTCAACTGTTTCTAAAAAACTTAATAAATCACTACAATTTCTAAGAAAATTTTACTAAGCATTCCCTATTCCATGTTCCATTCCATGGGGACAAAATTTACTTCTTTTCTTATTCTCTTTAAGAAGAGTTTTATCAGAAGATCTTTGTACACGAAAACTATTGCAAGTACAGGATCACACAAATATTCAGGTGCATTCTTATTAATACAATTAAAACAGTGACTAAGTTTTTCATTAATACTCTTTGCTCAACGGGAAGCCAGTAAAGCTGGTTTAAAATACGTGGTATGCTTTTGTGCTTTTGCTTCCCACAATAAAACGAGCGGCAGAATTTTGTACTAATTGAAGTTTTCTGGAAAGACTCTTGTTCATAACAATCGAACAATCGAATCGAGTTGAAAATATCAATTCTTGAATTACATAAGCAAATACCAATAATTTAGAGGTTTCGCTTCGATTAACTTAAGCCCGAACACTCGTGTAGCGTCGGCCCGACGTCGGAACGGTATAAACCAGGTCTTAAAACGTCGCCATCGCATTCGATGCATCGGTAATGCATCGGTTATAGGTTGGCAATAGTCGAATTTCCATTTTTCCCCATTCGTCGGAAGTTCATCGGTTACTGACGTTGGCCCGATGATTATTTTCCTCAGTTTAATAGATGTTGGCAAATATTCATCGGGCTGACATCTTTTTCCGACGAACTTTTAATATTATATTCATTTATTATACGTATTTCTCAATGCATATATTATACACATATTTTTATGCATTGGTTATAGGTTGGAAATAAATAAACTTACGACCAATGGTAGAAAAAAATTAAACGGATATTGCATACGTATATTCGATGTATTTAATTATATGTATATTATACATATATGTGCATATGTTGGCCCAACGTCTGACATAGACGGACTTCCGACGGAACAAAACTTGTTTTTGAAAAAAGATATTACTGATGTATAACCGATGCATTACAATAATCGCATAATATACAAATATATCACTGTATCGGCTATACGTCTCTAAATTTGTGTATTTCACGCATATTTTCCTATGTATAAACGACATCGAAAATACATCGGAAAAAGGAGATGCCGATATTGCAATCGTATATTATACGTATTATTTTATACGTCTATCAAACGCATATTTTCCGATGCTTATTCGACGTCGGAAATTTATCGATTGACGTTTTGTAGGGGACATTATAAAGAAACAATAGTGGAGCATTATGAATATACTTGAAGATTATCATTTGCCTCAATAAACTATCCCTCAGCAAACATAAAGGAGGTAAAGACAATACAAATAACTAAATTTAAAAGCGCCAGCGGTAACAAATAACGAAAATGTAAGAAGTAAACTTTTAGGGACGAAATAGAAACATTAGACTACTTAATTACACTGCCGAGGCAGCCTCAGCCGCCGTGGAGTAGAGGTATGTTCCGCGCCTAGGATGCAAGAGGTCCCCGGTTCAAACCCGAGTAAGTACTAGTGTTCAGTTGCAATATATAAATATGCTATGTTGTATATTAATATGCTATGGTGTATGTATGAATATGTGAATTATGAATGATTGGTAAGGGTTCAATGGGTCAGTTAAGGTTAGAAACATTTTTTTTTTTCAAATGCGCACACGCATTTTTTATACGTCTAAAAACGCATATTTTCCGATTGTCACGTTGTCAAAAATGCGTTGAAAAACCTCGGAAATACGCATTTTATACGTATACAAATCATCGGAAGTTCGTCGGAAATGCATCGGGATATAAACATATAACCGACGTGTAGCCAACGGTTGGTGATACGTCGGATATGCGTCGAATATATGCACAAAAATCTTCGTATATCCGACGTATGTTACCGATATTGCCGACGCATTTTATATGCATCTCCGACGTCGAAGAATTAGTAGGAATATTTCCGACGGTGGCCCGACGTATTAATGATATATCGGCCCGATGTATATCCGATGTACTAAGCCGCTATATCTATTATGCGTCGGGCCATAGTTAATCCTATGTGCATCCGATACATCGGCCGTTAGACGTTACGCGAGTGTTCGGGAAGCCTATATGGTTTGAAAGCGTATGAGACGTAGTTATGCAACTCTTCTTTTGCACTGCTCCGGTCGATCCTTCCATAGGTCCAAAACGCAAATTTAGCTGAATTCATGAATTTTGTAGACCAAATTTGTCCTGGGGTTTTCCTTCGATCAGCCTAAAACCTATGTGGATTAAAAGCTTATGAGAACTAGTTGTGCAAGTCTTCTTGCGGTTTGCGGTCGCTGTGTCCGTTGGAGCGTGAGAGAGGTCTGAACATAGGGCCAAAACGCATATTTAGTTTAATTTATGGATTTGTCCTAGAGGTTTTTTTGATCAACCTACAACCTATATGGATTTAAAGCTTATGAGACTTAGTTCTGAAGCTCTCCTTAGGGCCAGCGTCGATAGGATCGCCACGTCAGTGGTCTGAAAACAGGCCCACAGCGCATAGTTAGCTGAATTTATAGTTTGTACACTAGACTTGTCCTCGAATTTTGCTTCGATTAACCTGAAGCACATACGAATTGAAAGCCTATGGTGTCTAGTTGTGCCCCTTTCCTATCTGTCCGTGGTACAGGTCCAAATATAGGCCCTTAATCGGACTGACAGAACAAAAACTAAAAATGACTGATGGAAAGGGGGAGACATTTAATTCAGGGCGCTTATTTTATTTTAATTCATTTTATTTATTATTTTATGTGAACACTTATACAAATAGAACGAAGCTTTTCTTTAATCTAGCTGCCGAAAATAACCATCTTTGTGCACGGTAAAAACTAAGTTGCAACCATGTGTAGATGGTACTGGAAGGGATGTTATTACTCGTGAATTTCCATCTTACAGCAAATATTGATACTGTGCATAAGCTGGGTAGCTAAGTGTGCGAAGTGCAAGGGATGTGTGTGCTCTTATAATGGCATCGCCTCATGCACACAAGCAACAATATTTACATGGTATCGCATCACTGCCTCACACACTGAGAGTCCTTAATAAGTACTGTAAGAATTTATTTAAGAAAAAAATAGAACTTTTCAAGAGTATTTGCTTGTATTTACTCCCGGCTTTATTGCTCTAGTTTTCCAGAAACAAATAACACCTAAGTCATCTTATAAAGTCCACAGTGAATAACTATTGTAGACCGGTCCACTTAATTCTGGTATATTTAAAATATATGAAATAGACCGGTCCGCTTAATGCTGCATATTAATATATATTAAACCAGTATCAAGTAGACCAGTCTAATTCATACGGTATGTTAATATATATTTAACCAGTATTAAGCAGACCGGTCCACTTAATGATGATATCCATTTATATATCTTAAATGGTGCACTTAATGCTGGTCATTATATGTATGTATACTTTGAATAAACATAATTATTTGGATAATATAACTATTTGGACAAAATTATAAAAAAATGAAAGGAAATATCGTATGAAGTCCGGCAAAAAATATTTGTAGTATAGACCAGGGCAGCAGCTACGGCTTTAACCACAAAGATGAATGAATTTACTGCATAATACCGCTTGTTGATGCTGATACTACTGCACTGCGAGGCCATTATATGCAAGGTGAAACAAAAAAGTAAAGACTGTTCTTCATTCAAAAGCAAAGTTTCCAAGCTGCTTTCTTCAATCACTGCAATTTATGCATACACATATGCATATGCATACAAAAGAATACCATTAGTTGGTCGATGTAAACCAAGAGATGATCAAGCAAGAAAGCTTCACGGTGTTTTCCAGTTCTGCAATATGTGCACATCTCACATGGACCAAGAAGAAAACAACAGACCGTGTCACTGTTCACTAGACTGAAAACCAACATTCTACAGTCCTTTTAAGGCCCACCAATTGTTTAGAAAAAAAACTCGAATATCCGTCTGTCTGTCTGTGTGTATACACGTGGTGGTTGTGATCATGAAAAGGTGCGATCAAATGCGTAAATGTGGCGCAACCAAAGAATGATGAACTGGTTAAAGAATTATCGCATACAAGTTCTATGTTAAGCTGGTGAAGACAACAGACAGTGCCATTGTTAACCGAACTGAAAACAAACAATTAAAACGCACCTTATATTTTTTCTATTGGTGTCTTAAAGTTGCAAAAAAGGTCCTGCTGTAGGAAAGATATATGGTAGTTTTCTCGTGATTGGCAGTAAGAGCCTAGCATGAACGCAAGTTCAAAGCCATTTAAATTCAGTTGTTAATGGGCGAGAATGTCATATATGGAGATTATTTATCTTACTAGCTCATACAAAAGCTAAAACTCTCAGTTCGGATTTTACAAGTACCTTTCAAACTGGTTTCGACTAATATTTAAATAAAAGCGCCTTCATTATATTCAAAGTAATTCAAAGTTCACAGTATTTCAAAATATTGCAAGGTTCATAGTATTTCAAAGCAAGCGTTAAGTGTGGCTCGCAGCTTACTTTTAATGTAGTTTATTGGTCACTGAAAGACAAATTCGATTTATAGTTTTAATCAATTTCGTTATGGATAGAAAATTTTATAACCATATGACAAAGAAATCGAAAAAATGCAATTTTAATAGCCAATAGCCAAAACACTGTTCAAGTTTACGCGTAAGAAATAGAATCTGTTGAATTTTAAGACATACATGCTTAGATGGAAATCAATTTATTGATTACATGCACATTTACTGCGCAAGGTGTCCGTCTAAAAAGTGTTACTTAAGTCAGGTCATTATTGTAATAGCTCTCAGAAAAGTGTCTGAATCTTTGCATTACATGCACATTTACTACGGAAGATGTCCGTCTGAAAAGTGTTACTTAAGTCACGTCATTATTGTAATAGTGTTCAGAAAAGTGTCTGAATCTTTGTATTCGAAAAACTGATGTGAATATGTAATTCCAGTTGAACATTTTCTCCGACAACTCGCTCATTTGGTTCAACCCTTTGTTTGAAAGTCTAAAGATTTCAATATATTGTCTTGCTCTACACTGCTTCAATAAAACAAAAGTGTGAAATTTGTGTTTTTTTTTCTAGGACTTTTTAGCATTTATTTATTACATAGGAATCTGAATGATGTTGCTTTGTTTTAAAGATTTTGTTTTATGTAAGTTCACTCAATTGGTTGAAAGAGTCAAAGTTTTTGTCCGAAACCTTTTATAATTTAATTTAATGCTTTTTAAGTTTCCTGCCTAATGCTTCTAACAGATTTAGGATTTCTGGGAAACTCTCCAGGATGTCAAATGAATGCTTTTTTGTTCTCTCTGCTTAACTATAAATGACAGAAAGTAATACTTAAATGAAAGCTATGCTTCTGATGTTGCTAAATGTACCTTTAGAACATGTTCTTATTAGACACACACACATACATAGTTTCTTATTTCACTGCTTGCTATAGTACGTGAGTACTGCATAAGGCATTTGAGAAATGTATATTGTCAACTGGGACACAACCCCTTCTCTTTCATTATCTCTCTCCTTCTATATTTGCTGTTTTTGTCTCTGTCTGATCTAAGAAGATTTGGATATTATTCACTGAATTCTCGTTAGTTTGGAATTTACTGTCATGAATCTTATATTTGTTTTGCAAAAAGTTGACCTATAACTTCGCCAAAACTATTTTCTACAACGAAATCAAGCCAATATAAAGTGATGCTATCCACTGATATAAGGCGAAAACAGTAACGTTCTTGATTTGTGAGCAATTTCTGCCCAAACGCAAAATATGGTACGCAGAAAGCGTAGTAAACAATACAAGCTTGTTCTTTCAAGAGTCTCAGGGATGATCAGGGAATATAATATTCATAATTTATTATCCCATGGGCATTCTCTTTTTATGTCAACCGAACTCTATAGCCACTTTTCATTGCCAAAATCTACAAAATCTTCACCGAAATTGAGTAATGTGTTCCAACAGAGAGTGAGCATGAATCAGTTTTTTTCGGCAATTGTTACCACAACGGAATGCGGCAATCAAAGCCGCATTAAGATAATTTTTGCACACAATAGGAAAGTTTATAAGCGCATTTTAATTGTACCTTTGATTCGAAAAATTGAAGTAATTAAAGTGACTGACAAAGATAATGACAAAGATAATGAAAAAAGCTAAACACTGTTATACTGCTCTGAAGAAAAAGGATGATATTAATTAATTTGAACTAATAGCAGTGATATTAGGTCTTTAAAAATCAGTCGGAAGTACTTTAAAAATGCTAAAATTAATCAAGGCCTTGTTACATCTCGCTCTTGCAAAGACAAAAGTTGAATAATAATTTCTATAGTTACATTCCCTGCATTCCATTTTAATGTATTTTATGCTGAAAAGATCTTTTTCTTATAATATTCATTAAATTCATTTTATTGTGACATCAGTTTACTGCTTTGTCTCTGAATTAAATTTTAACCTTTAAAAGTTGGTTAATTCTTATTACACATTTTAATGCGTAATGTATTTGCATATGATCCCGTTGTTTAATTTTTTTCGAAACAAAAAAAATTGCATTTGCTGTTTTTTTGTACAAAGTTGTTGTGTTTTTGCTTTAGAACCTGCAACAAAAATTAACAATGCAAAATATTACTTTCTAGTGCTCAGAGACAAAAACGTGCTAGTGCTCTGTGACAACACAATATATATACATAACAGATGTATGTTATAATGTATTATATACGGGCTAGTGTTCTTTGACGATGTAGTACATATTCGAATGTTCAGCTTTATGCTTTCACGTGCCTGCACGCTGATTTATTTTAACTTGTTCCTCTAATTATGGTGTGGTTCTTTAAATGCAAAAGGTAAATGGTTTACTAATACTTTTCTCATAGTTTTTCAGTTTTATAAGCAGGAATGCACCGGCTACTCATTGATGATAAAAATGGTGTCAAAACACTTATTTTAAGAATCAGGATCTGATATGGACATTGACTCGTCTATGATACTGTACATTTTGAGTACTTCTATTGCTTTTCATATAAGTTGAAGAAGAGCAATTGTTGTGTCTTTATTTTTTAATTAATTTTTTCCTGCTTAGTTCTGCATCACAGAAAAAAGAAGTCGATTCAAGTCATGGAAACAATGTCGGTTGTTGGCCTTTGTACGGAAGCAAACACTTATCTCTCCGCAATCAACACAAGTAGTTAATGTGTGTTCTATTATTATTCAGTTTATATAATTCCGATAAGACAGTTAAGCTAAATGAACTAATTAAATAGAATGTTTTGATCATGTAATGCAATTTATATCAATTATATTTGCTGAAGTCGGCATGCATGTGTAGTTTTAATTTAATTTGTTGTTCTTCATTTGCATCTATTCTACGAGTCTTTGCATCTATTGTATGAGTCTTAATACTAATAACTGACACAAAATCAGTTCTATAAAAGTTTACAAAATCTTTAAAAAAAAAAAAATAATAATCAATTCGATTTGTATTGATTGGTTAATGTTCAGAGATAAATTTGGTTTGATTCAAAATGAATGTCACTGAAGCATTCTTACTTCTAATTAAATTATACTAGCAGCAGCTTATGACCAATTTCAAAAATTATTTATATACGTAAATTAATATTAAGCTATAAGTTAAGTTAAGTCATACTTAGCTTATATTCGCTGATCAATATCGTCAAGAATTGAATGATAAAGTTTCTCTTGCTCCTAGAAAAAACATCTGTGCGTATAACACGGTTGTGAAATGTACAACCTGTTAACGATCACAGCAATAACAGGTGCCGCATACATGTAGACACGGGCACGGGGGTGCTGCTTCATGCTTCATTCTTCCTCCACGTTCAGTAAGACCATTTCCTAGCACGATATCCACATTATCTAAAGACGTATACACCACAAGATGTTCAAGAAGATACTAAACATCAAAAGAAGCAATCCTCCTGCCTTAACAAAAACTGACAATGTTTAATTTATTTCACATGTAGGTTATCATGTTATGAATAAAGATAAAACCATTTTCAGCAATTTTTAACATCAAAGTAAGCATAACCGTTTTAGTTTATAAACATTGTTCTTAATTGTTCGAATATGATTAAGCAAATTTGATTTATTTCATAATATTTGGCAAACATTTATTGATGATTTTGTGACCTTGTTCTTTTAAATGTCACGAAACCTAAGCGACTGAGCCACCTTTCTCATTGATGGATTTTGCGGTGGTGCAAACAGCCGCAAAAGCTACAAGAACTACCAATGTCAACACAAACGCCTTCATTTGCTGTGAAATGTTATCTCTGAAATATAAAAAAAGCACATGCGTAGTTACCAGTCTAGCAGTGTCAAAGCAAAAATGCATTCAATGTAAATCTCTGTGAAATACTTTGACTGACATATCGATAAAAACATATGCATCAATATCACCCCTCCTCTTTTTGATGTGGTATGCATATTATCGATACCCCAATGTTGTTTATACAAATCACAAAAATTCACAGCCTGTGATATTGAATTAATCATTCTAGAAACTTTGATATAGTACCGTATAGTCCTGTTTAAAACAATTACCAATATTCATGTAAAATGCTGGAAATAATTTTTTCTTTCTTTTAATCCTAACATAGCCAAAGCCTCTTCGTGTCTAATTTTACCGAAACAAACATTCAACTACAATTCTGTGCATTGACAGTCTTGTTATTTTCCTTTCATGAAATGTTCTGACGTTATATTTCCACCTCTTTTAAAATCTAATTTGCTGCTTTGTTATTTATTTTTCATGCTTGCCGTATGTAAATCTGTTGTCAATGTTTAGCCTTTTGTGAGACACCCATAATCATTCATGTCGAGTTGTTTTTTTCCTTTGTTATTTATTTTTAATGCGCAATATATTTGCATGTGTCGTCTCGGTATAGCATTTTGGGATACACACAACATGTTTTATGTGACATTTATTGTCCCAATAATCTGTTCTGCTTTAACGTGATATATTATGAAACACTCTTAAATTGTGCTTCTCTTTGTAAATAATTATTGCCGTCGTCTAATTACGGTGCATGTTTTACAGTCATCAATTAAATTAAATGTATGACCTAGTAGATCATTCTTTATTTAACGAAGCATTCAACATGATATATGCTATTATTTACATTCATATCATGTAAATTTAAAGAAAATTGCGTATTTAGTTTGAAACCCAGCTGTGCGCATAGCTTTTTCACAGACATTATTTTCTGTAATTTCCTTAAACTCACGCTGAGTGAATTTTGTTTGGTTTACTTCTGATAAAAAGTTCTAAATCTTATTTAACGTCATGTCAACAAGAATCAAAACCTTTTACTTGTTTTTGATATTCAGTTTAACTTACTATTATGTTGCAATTCGGTATTTGCTTTACATGGTAATTTCTACTTTTTCCAAATGGCGATGATTACAATTATCACTACCAACACATCAGGTTAGCAATCCCAACTGCCAACACATCAGACTGTCCTTAATATCATCATGTCAGGTTATAAGTCACCTCTCCATATAAATACCATTATTCATGAGGTTATCAACCTCAACTATCATTTCACTACAAGTACATCAGTTTATCAGCAGCACCTCACCCTATTACCACCACATCGGGCTGTCAGTCAAATTGTACTGCTAGTACAATTACAAGAGGTTATTAACCCCTACCCCACGTTACAACCAACGCATCATGCTTTCAGCTCCATCCCCGCCCTACTCCTAACCCAACAGATTATCAGCCCGTTCTAACTCTCATCACAAGCTATCAGGTCATCAGCGCTACTCCCACATTGTCACCAATGTATGAGTTTATTACCCAACAACACCATGTTTCATTGGCGTTGCATCATATATGTTGGCCTCCTGTGTGATTTCGCCTACGTATTTATAAAGAATAAAGAAAATTTACGTGAATAACGGAAAGCTTGATATACCATCCTAACAGAAAACAGTAGAAAAGTAGATTACATGATTAAAAATAAATAGAGACGGTCTCAAAACTAGGAGGGCGTATTTACAAAGGGGCTGACCGCCGCCTAGTTGTGTACAGGACAATGTATTTTTCAATGAAGTGATAGTTTAACTAATTTACAGGCATTTCTCAAATTTTGTTTTAGATTTTTATAGCTTCGGATAAATACAGGTGAATAATGAAAATCTGGTATATAAAGAAACACAGAAAAACAGCAAAACACACGTGAATAAAGAAATACACGTGAAAAACAAAAGCTTGATTTCACACCATATCAGAATACAGTCGAAAGGTAGAATGCTTAATTAAAAATAAAGGCAGATTGCCTCAAGACTTGGATGACCTATTTACAAAGGGCTGAGTACCGCCTAGCTGTGTAGCACATTACAGTACGATGTATTTTTCAATGAAGTGATAGTTTAACTAACCTACAGACATTGCTCGTAACGTCTATATAAATGGCAAACAACCTACTCATCGCCAAAATCTATCGTGGTATTTATTGAAAGATGGCTACAAATGAAAGCAATCATTGAAAGGGTCGAACATGTATTTGTGTTCGGATGCCCCTGTTGCGTATCTGCAGAAGCAAATGCGTATCTCACAGAGACTTAAATAATACAGGAATACTTAGAGACTTAATAAAACCAGATACATAAAATATTAAAAGGCATTACTAATACTACTGCTATTGCGGACATTGCACACCTAAATAATATAAAAAATATTGAAGACTTAAATCATGCAAGATAAACTAGACTAGAAATACAAGGCACCACTTAAACGAGTGCATTTCAGCAATGCAATGCACATTATTTTATAATCAAAACGAGCCCTTTAAGTTTTGATATTTTAAATTGTGCTTTAGTCTTTACGTAAACTAGTCCCCTAGTCGGCTCTTGATAGTCAAAATATGTCTGCAGCAATCATAAGTAATCAGTCTATGTTAAACTTGTTCACATGTATGTACAGTCTGATAATTGTCTGTCTGAATGCTTTATGTTGCAAAACAGTTAATGTAAATATATTATAAACACAATGCCGTCATCTCAGATTTGTCACTTTATAAATTTGCCGGTTTTCTAATGAAACATTTTTTAACAATTTACACACGTCTGTGATTTTGCTCAGGAAAAAAATCAATCATAGCTGTTTTAGGTATTTAAGGAGAGAGTTGGTTTATTGGGACCAATTAAACTGAAACTGGTTGGTAAGATTTTAAGCAAACTATTCCAAGCGTCCATTATAGAAATCCCGGTGCAACAATACGCATTCCGAACATTTGCTGAAGACCAGCACCTGACTGAACCGATTTCTAACAAATCGGACAATCTCAAAATTACCGGCGAATAAAGCGATCGGAGACAAGACAGCCGATTGGAATGATGTCTCATATTTCTACAAAGGACGCAAAGATGTCTTTACAGAATACTCACAAGATATTTATATCAGCTGTATTATCATATTTATTGGTAGTTGCCAACCATTAAACTGCTTAAATGAATTTGACGTTTTCGTCTTCCAGTAGTATCATGAGATGAAATTGTTATGACGGGTCCTTACGTATGAGTAAGTCTCTGTTGCAAAGCTTTGCAAATGGATGAAGAACATCACCAAATAGACTGGCTTTAATTGCCGCATCTCGTTGTGATAACAATTTATTAACACCCAGTCTCTGTTGGAGCATTCTTCTCAATTTCGGTGACGAATTGTCGAAGAAAAGCGGCTATAGATACCAGTTGACATAGGAAAAGAATGTTCATGAATAAAAACTGGGGAATTTGCTAATAGCTCTTGAAAGAACAGCATTGTATTGTTTACCAGACCTTTTGTGTGCCATTTTTGTGTTGCTCACACATCCAAAACATGCTTTGCCTTGTAGGAGTGAATAGGATCACTTTGCATTCGTTTGAATTATTTGTAAAAAAAGTTTTGGCGAGGTTATAGGCCATGTTTTGTGCATCAGACATAAGATTCATGGCAGTGGATTCTGAACGGGCGAACCGCGCTCTAGATTAAACTATGTCGTCACCATATGGTGTCGATTTGGAACGACAAATTTACTATGTCAGACATTTAATGTAACAGATGTCTGTGAAACATGCACCACAACTAGTCGATGGTAATAATGATTTGCAAAGAGGAGCGCAATTTAAGAGTGTTTCATAGTATTTCGTGTTAAAGAAGAAAATAGCAATAAATCACATAAAACATTTTGTGTGTATCCCAAAAGGCGATACCGAGGCGACACATGCAAATATAATGCGCATTAAAAATAAATAACAAAGGAAAAAAACAACAACTCTACATGAATGATTATGGATGTCTCACAAAATATAAAAAAACTTGAAAACAGATTTACATACCATACGCATGAAAAATAACAAAGCAACAAATTAGCTTTTAAAAGAGGTGGAAATATAACGTCAGAACATTTCACAAAAGGAAGACTGAACTATACGGGACTATATCAAAGTAACTAGAATGTTTTATTCAATGTCACAGGCTGTGACAATTTTGTGATTTGTATAAATAATATTGTGGCATCGATAATGTGCAAACCACGGCAAAAAGAGGAGGGGTGACATTTATGCATATGTTTTTATCGATATTTCAGTCAAAATATTTCACACAGATTTACAATGAATGCATTTCTTTTGACAATGATAAATTGGTGTTTTTTTAGATTTCAGAGATAGCATTTCACAGCAAACTATGACGAAGGCGTTTGTGTTGACATTGGTAGTTCTTGTAACTTCTACGGCTGTTTGCACCACCGCAAAATCCATCAATGAGAGAGGTGACTGTTGCTTTAGTTTCGTGACATTTAAAAGAACAAGGTCTCAAAATCATCAATAAATGTTTGCCAAATATCATGAAATAAATCAAATTTGCTTAATGCGATTTGGGTTATTAAAACAATAATTACAAACTAAGACGGTTATGCTTCCTTTGATGCTAAGAAATTAATTAAACATTATCCGGTTTCGTTAATGCAGTAGTTTTTGATTCTTTTGATATTTAGTATCTTCTTGAGCATCTCGTAGTATTTTCGCGTGTTTAGATAATGTGGATATCATACAAAGAAATAGTCTTATTGATCGTGGAGGAAGAATGAAGCATGAAGCACAGGAAGGGGGTGGGGGCAGTACATGTCCGTGTCTACATGTATGCGGTACCTTTTGTTGTTGTTATCGTTAACAGGTTGCAAATTTCACTGCCGTGTTATACGCACAGATATTTTTCCTACGAGTAACAGAAACTTTATCATTCAATTCTTGATATTGATCAGTAAATCTAAGTTAGGTATTACTTAACTTAACTTATACCTTAATATAAATTTATGTATGTAATTGAAATTGGTCATAAATTGCTGCTAGTATAATTTGATTAGAAGTAAGAATACTTCAGTGGCATGCATTTTGAGTCATATCAAATTTATCTCTGAACATTAGCCAATCAATACAAATCGAATTGACTTTTATTTTTTTCTTATGTTATGTCAGTTATTGGTATTAAGACTCATCAATAGTTACAAAGACTCGTAGAATAGAGACAAATGAAGAACAACAAATTACATTAAAACTACACATGCATGCCTACTTCAGCGAATATAATTGATATAAATTACATTACATGACAAAAATATTCCATTTAATTAGTTCATTTAGGTTAACTTTCTTATCGGAATTATATAAACTGAATAATAACAGAACACACATTAACTACTTGTGTTGTTTACAGAAAGATAAGTGTTTGCTTCAATACCAAGGCCAACAACCGACATTATTTCCATGACTTGAACCGACTTCTGTTTTCTGTGATGCAGAACAAATCAGAAAAAAAAACAATTAAAAAAATAAAGTCATATTGCTCTTCTTCAACATAAATTAAAACCACGAGATGCGCTGAAAATGTACAGTATCATAGACGAATCAATGTCCATTTCAGATGCTTATGCTTAAAATAAGTGCTTTGGTACCATTTTTATCATAAATGGAAACATATCATAGAGGGAACATTCTGTTTATGCGCGCGACCTAAATTTTAATAGATAACCCTGAATAACTACGAGAAAAAGGTAAATCATTTACCTTTTGTATAGTAAAGAAACACATTATAATCAGAAAAACAAATTGAAATAAATCTTTGTCTAAATAACAGCGTACACGTACATAAAAGCATAAAGCTGAATACTCGTGTATGTACTACCTCGTCAAAGAACACTAGTACGTATGTAATGCATTGTAACAGACCACTGGTGTGTATATGTTCTGCGTCATCACAGAGCACTAGCACGTTTTGTCACCAGAACTAGAAGTAATATTTTGCATAAAATATGTAACAAGAATAAACCAACTTTAAAAGGTTACAAATTTAATTAAGAGACAAAACAATAAACTGATTTCACAATAAAATGAATTTAATGAATATGATTAGAAAAAGATCTTTTTAGCATAAAATAAAGTCACATTAAAATACAATGTAAGGAATATAATTATAAAAATTATAATTCAATCTTTGTCTATACAAGAGCAAGATGTAAGAAGGCTTTAATTAATTTTAACATTTTACAGTACTTCTGATTGATTGTTAATGACCCAATGCAACTGCTGTTAGTTCAAATTAATTAATATCATAATCTTTTTCTCAGTGTTTAGCTTTTTTATTATCCTTATCAGTGACTTCAGTTACTTCAATTTTTCGAAGCAAAGGTATGATTAAAATATATAAAGCCTTACTATTGTGTGCAAAATTACACAACTGTCTGTTGGAACACACTTC
Organism: Protula sp. h YS-2021; assembly: GCA_949752745.1. Taxonomy (NCBI): domain Eukaryota; kingdom Metazoa; phylum Annelida; class Polychaeta; order Sabellida; family Serpulidae; genus Protula; species Protula sp. h YS-2021. Next base: position 42,235,779 of record OX457032.1, read on the forward strand.
TCAATTTCGGTTGACATGGTAAAAAGTTATGAAATTGTGAATATTATATTCCCTGTTCATTCCTGTAATGTAAAAGAGCCGCTATTCCCCAAATAGCGAAGTTGGAGTTGGAACTGTTACAAACCTTCAGTGAACTGTTTTGTGCCTTAGGAATGGATATGCATGTGCCAAGATTTTGAGTATGTTTACATTAATATTTATTGGGATAAATCATCTTGAAAAATCAGGTAACGCTAAGTATTTTTGAAAATCACGTGAATTTTCCTTTTCAGTAGTTTGAAAATCCCTATTACACGCCAGAGGCACATAGAGACGTCCTGGTGGACACAACTACATCGACGAAGAAAATCAGTTGAAATTAAGAGTGCAATGATTACAAGGAGCCTGTAAAAGTGTAAATAAAATCACGAAAAGGTTTTTACGGTAATAGTGTATAAGCAGGAAGATTCAAAATCTCATAGTGAAACTCGATGCGATATCGATACAGTAAATTGGAGCAGAGTTTTTAAAGTCTGAGGTACAAGCTTGTCAAAGCAAAATTTCTCAATTTATCCTCGTGCTGTACTGCACTCGCTGTTGGCTGAAAAAGAGAAACCACTACTTCGCGCAGGTCTGGGAATTAAGAATTCAAAATTCCCCAAGTGTATTGACATTGTTTTTGTTTTGTTAATGCTGTGCTCGTACTCACCCATTTACTTACTTACATTTTCTAATATTAGCGTCTCATCTGAGCTCACTTTTCCAGGGCTGGCTTTTAGGGACAAAGTACAAGATAAAACAAGTTTTATTCATTTCTTTTACTATAAAATTTAGCCTTCATTATAGGAGTATAATTTGAACTATTATATTTTACTTTAATGACTAGCAAAAACTGCATTCCAGTCATACTTTAAAAATGTTGTCCCTTGTACAGTGTATTTGAACATTTACGTGTATTCTATATGTAGAGTTATTTGTGCAGAAAAGTGTGTGTCACACGTGAAGTTTCGGAAGTTAGTTATAGAAAGTTCAAATAAATTTGTTGGCTTACTGGTAATTATTCTCTGTTAATTAGGTTAAAATATACGGTTTAAACAGGCTGGTGTGTTTGGGCTATTGTAATACGAAATTTAGCGAAATAAATCAGTATTGCGCGCCAGTGTTGTCGGCTGAGAAAACAAGGTGAAAAACCAAATAGAATTAGCATTTTTCTGCTTCTTGTTATATGAGTATTCTGTTGTGCAGTGTTGCATTACCTTACTGAGTTCACTTTGACCCTATCTGAGCAGTCTTGTTTCATCTTGACACGTAAGGCTCATACGAGACCTAGACCCATGCTAGCCTGTGTGGCCCATCTGTGCACTGTACCCATACTGAACCCAAGATCCCATCTTGGCCTCTGTGGCTCATACGAGTATTATACCAGTCGTGGACTAAGTATACTATCCTGGTCCCTCTTTGCCCCTTTGAACACTGTGCCAACTTTCCTTTTGTATTCATTTGTGTTTGTCGGTACCTCTTCACAAGTCACGTAGCCTGGCATGTCTGTTTTTCTCTCTTTTCCTATAATATTCTGTTGCACTCTTACGGTTGTGCTGTGTTGTGTTGGTCTACTAAAGTTTAATAACACTTATTTCAGTATAGAGTAAAATACGAATGTACTCTTGTGTGTATATTCGTGTGTCATAATGTTAAATTCGAATTGAGCGAATTTTGGGTCATATCTTGTCTTATCTTTCTATTTTGGATATATGGTGACTTTTATGTTATTGTGCAAGGAGTACAAGAAACGTGTTTTCTATCCATCTTGCAGTGTATTACTGTGTTTCTGTGGATAACCAACTTGGGAATTTTTTATGTATCCATGGGCGAATTAGAGGAGTTCTTCAATTAATTTGGACTGACTGCTCTGTTGACTGTGATGTAATATTACCTACGTCAGCTTTTATTAACATTACTGTGTTTTACATGTTTCGGACGAGAAAATAATCAAAGTGAGTCAACAAACGGATACACGCTGGTCAGATGACAATAGGAAACTGAATGCGTAGCTTGATGGAGAATGTGCAGATCCCGAGTCTTACCCGGAAGTAAAGTCTACAGCTAACCCTGAAGAACCTGAGCGTATACTCCGTATATCTGAGCGTATATCCAATATCATCCTCAACTTATCTTAGTGAAAAAATCATTTTTAGTCCAATATCCACTATCATCATTAACTTATCCCAATGAAAAAATCTATTTAGTCGAGGATCTGAAAATGACTGACTGATAATGGTCATGAATCCTGGAAATTTACATTTGCTCCTGAAGAGTTTTACGGTCGTTCAGACGAACTTAAACCCCCACCAGATAAAGCTAGCCTGCCGAGTGGACCTTGTAATTTGACTACTCCTAAATGGGCATCTACGACTTACACACCCTTAACGCAACATGGTTCGGATTTCAATTCGATTGTATGTCCATCCCGTGTTCTGATACGCTCTTAGCGCAGCGCTACTAAGGAAATAAATGCTGTATGTGACAGACACGATGCAACTACGTAGACCCTTTACAACAATAATATTCCTGCTGCTTCGCCGTATACCCCGACTTCTCCTTCGAGTATCTTCTAGGACGAGCACTAGGGCTTCATCTTCTGATGATGAAAGCGAACACCTGCTGCATGATCCCCCATCTGTAAAACTCTATCTACTGACGACTCAACGGAGAATTCTTTTGCTCCTAATGACTAAATCTCAGACTACTACATAATTTAAGTACATAAGTGAAGAAACTTAAAGAAGAGCAAGTTCGGAATGATATGTAGATATGCGTATAAATTTTATTTTTGTCATTTCTCTCCACACACCACTTGGATAAAAATATGTTTTCCTACCACTGGAGTCCCAGGAACTGTAAGCTTCAGGGTTTCGTGACAGGTACAATCTCACCACTTGGTCATCTCAGCAATATCACGCTATGTCCAGCACCGCACCCAACTCTTCGCTAACCACACATGGAAGAGTGATAAGTAGCAATAGTGTCTCGGCCCTAAAATGCTCGAAATTTGGTCCAAATAAAACTTTATGGAGCTAAAGTGAGTCAAAGTCTTCAAAGTTGCAGATATTAAAATTGCATCTTTTTAGTCCCAAACAGTGTTAGATGATGCAATATCACATTTTAGAGTCATTCCAAGCGGCATGGTCCTAAAGTGTTCAGAGGCTAGTCGAAATAAAAAATTAAGCAGCTGAGGTGAGCTAAATTCTTCAAAACTGTCGAACTTAAATTTGGAATGTGGTGTCAAATGGTGCAAAATAATGAAATATAATCTTTTATTGCCATTACAATTGTCTTCATCCCAAAACTGTTGAACGGGCGTTTCAAATAAAAATTTGTGAAACTGATATGAGTCAAATTTTTCAAAATTGTCGACATTAGAAAAGATCGTTTTAGGTGCCAAATATAGTAAAATCATGAAGTATCTTAAAAATGTTTGAATTTTGGTGCAAATGAAAATTCGTTGAGTCAAAGTGTTAATTTATCGATAAATGAACTGCATCTTTCTCGGTGTCAAAGGAGTAAAATCATTACATATCATATTTTAAATGCTAGTGGGTGTGTCGTAGTTCGAATTTCGGTTCAAAGGAAAATTTATGGATGTGAGGTGAGACAAAGCCTTCAAAATTGTCAACAATAAAAAATAATCTTTGTTGCTGCAAAATGATTAAATATTACATCTTAGATCTATTATAAAGTTTGCTCCCAAAAATGTTCAATTTTTTTTTGTCGAAATGAAAATTTATGGAGCTGAGTTGAGCCATAATCTTCAAAATTATTGGCGTAAAAATGCAACCTTTCGATGCCAAATTGTATAAAATGAGTAAATATTACATTTTAGAGTCGTTTCAGGTGTCTTGATCCCAAAAGGTTCAGTTGCCGGTCCATAATATATTTTAAATTTGTACAACTGAAGTGAGTCAAAGGCTTCAAAATTGTCAACGGTAGAAATGCATTGTTTTCGGTGTCATGCAGTGTAAAATTGTCAAATATCACATATTAGAGCGATTGCAAGTCCTAAAAAGGTCGGAATGTCGGTCCAAATAAAAAATTTTGGAGCTTAGGTGAGTCAAAGTCTTCAAAACTGTTGAAAATGTATATGCATCTTGTAAGTCCCAAACAGTGTTAGAAAGACAAAATATCACCCTTTAGAGCCATTCCATGTGTCATGGTGCTAAATAGTTCGAATTTCGATCCTTAAAGAAATTTGAGCGCCTGAGGTGAGTCAAAGTCTTCAAAAATGTCGACATTAAAAGTGCACCTTATTAGGTGTAAAAACATTGTAACGTGACGAAATATCACATTTTAGAGTTTGTACAGGTGTAGTTGTCCCAAAATTGTTCGAACTTCGTCGAAAAATTTCATGAGGCTGAGATGAGTCAAAGACTTCAAAATTGTCGATTTTAAAATGAATCTTTTTCGTTGTCAAACAGTGTGAAAAAATCTAATCGTACAAATGAAAATTTCCGTAGCAAAAACAGTTACACTTTTCAAATACTGTCAACATCAGACATGCATCTTTTTTGGCGCCAGATCTTGCAAAATAATGGCGTATCACATTTTATAGCCATTTGAAGTGTCGTGGTCACAAAATGTTCGAATATCAGTCCAAACAAAAATTAGCGGAGCTGAGGTGAGAAAAAGTCTTCAAAATTGTCGACATTAAATATGCAATTTTGTCGGTAGCGAGCATTTAAAAATGATGAAATATTGTATTTCAGAGCCATTCCAAGTGTCATGGTCTGCAAAATGCTCGAATACTCGTCCAAATAGAAATTTGTTGAGATGAGGTAAATCTTAGCCTTCAAAACTGTCAACATTCGGTCCGAAACGTTGAAAAATCATAAAATATCACGTTTTAGAACAATTTCAGTCGAAATAAAAATTTGTAAAGCTGAAGTAAGTCAAAGTTTTCAAAACTGTCGACAGTGTTAGAATGATGAAATATTACATTTTAGAGTCATTCCGAGTGTCGTGGTCCTAAAAAGGCTCACATTACGGTCGAAATAAAAATTTACGAAGTTTAAATCCCCAGACTACCGCCAAGTGGTGGTTTCCGTTTTCAGCCAATAGCGAGTGCAATACGATAAAAAGCTGAAAATAAAAAGTGGCAAGAATGAAGAAGTGAGTGAACGCCCAAGCAATCAAATGCTCACATGAACATCAATCATTGTATAATAAACCCAGAAACATACCAAATTTTCCCTGACACCTTCTCAGATACCAGTCGCCAAAGAAAGTAGGCTCCTCCGGTTTGAGCACACGGTGTCAGTACGAAATCGGCAAAATGGTTTTAAATTTGACCCTTCTCAGAACATCATACCGCAACAATAATTTTTCACCCTCTGTCAAAACTCACTTTAACTTTTTACTAGGCAATTACGGATTCCACTTTGACTAAAAATAATTACTAACCATACCACGCGCCGTTGGCTTTTATTCCACATTAAAGTTAGCAACAAAAGAAACAACACAATGGTGTTTTGCTTCAGAAAATTCATCCTGACCTCAGGGTTCAAGATTTGCTCAGTTGACTGGTCAGTGATTTCTGCGTTTGGAACGAAAATTCAGTGAATAACATGCAAATCCTCTTAGTGGTCTAATACGGATACACGAATAGCAAATATACAAGAAGAGAGAGATAATGAAAGATAAGGGGGAGAACCCAGTTGACAAAATACATTTCTCAAATGCCTCATGCAGCACTCAGGTACTTTAGCAAGTAGTGAAATAAGAAACTCTGTATGTGTTTGTCCAAAAAATGATGTTCTAGTGGTGCACGTAGCAATATCACAAACATAGCTTCCATTTAAGTTATACTTCTTTTGAGCAGAGGGAGCTAAAAACTACTAGAAACAAATGTGAGTTAAATTTTGCATTTAACATACTGAATAGTTTCCGATAAATCCTAAATCTGTTAGAAGCAGTAGGCAGAAAACTTAAAAAATCACTAAATTAAAGTATAACAGATTTCGTGCAAAATCTTTGATTTTTTAAACCAATTGAGTGAGTTTACATAAAATAATATATCTTTAAAACAAAGCGACATTATTCCGATTCCAAGTCAATAAAATAAGCCCTCAAAAATCCTAGAAAAAAAACAGAAATTTTGAATTTCACTACTTTTGTTTTATTGAAGCAGTGTAGAGCAAGGCAATATATTGAAATCTTAAGAATTCTAAATGAAAGATTGAACCAAGTGGGCGAGTTGTCGGAGAAAATGTTCAGCTGGACTTACATGTCTACAAGGGGTCTTTAAATCGAAGAACTGAAACACTTGTCATAACAGTTTTTAGAATACAAAGTTTTCTGAAAGCTATTACAATAATGACCTGACTTAACTAACACTTTTTAGACGGACATCTTGCGCAGTAAATGTGCATGTAATCAATAAATTGATTTCCGTCTAAGCATGTATGTAATCCACATTATCTAAACACAAGCATATGCCACGAGATGCTCAGGAAGATACTAAACATCAGAAGAAGCAAACACTTCTGCCTTAGCAAAAACTGACAATGGTTAATTTCATATGAAGGTGATTCTTTCTTTTAATTAACGAAGCATTGGAAATAATATATGTCATTATAAGTATTCATTTCATGTAAATTATAATAAAACTGCGCAGTTAGTATAAAAAAAAAACAATTGTGCGCATAGCTTTTCTACAGAAAGTATTTTTCTTTCATTTCCTTAAGTGCCTTAAAACGAAATAGAAAGCAGAACATTTTAGAATTTTGCCTTCTAACCCATGTTTGGGCGTGTGGTGCTATAGTTCCCCCTCTTCAGCCATATCGACATATTAAAATTACTCATTCTGATTAACACTTACTCCAGCTTAAATGCTCTTTATTCTTGTGAAAATCATATATCCATATCTAAATGGTACTTCGACAATACATCCACAAAAATTTTCTTTTGAATAATATTTTGATCAGTTTGTATCCTTAAGTGTTTCATCTGCAATACACGGGTTACAGTTGTGCCTTACTGTTTTTTTTTCTTCTATTTTTGACTAAATTACAATCGCTTTAGCTTGAATTAAACGTCCTTCTATTTTGACTACTTTTTAGTTCAGAATTTTTTTTTCATCCTTTGCGCTCTGACATGATGCATTCACTTGTTTTAAGGATTGACGATTTCGCATTAATTTTTAAAATATTTAAATTGAAATTAATTTAATAAGAATTTTGCTTGCTTGTATTTATTGTATTTTTGTATGTTAATCAAACAAAATGGATTATCTCTAATATGCAAACTTTGTCTTGTAACTGCTACTGCGTAAAATCCTCCAACGTCTACTGCATAATCGTCTGCTGCATAATCGTCTACTGCATAATCGTTTTAGAGAGCTTCTGTTACATATGCCTAATGGCAGTATAATTACAATATTTTTTTACAAGTAAGAAATATGTACCAGTCTAAACCTAAGTCTAAGTTCCAGCTGCATTTGTTTTTAGGTCGGCACCCATGTTGATGAAGGATTTCTTAGCCTGTTTCGCTTCGTATATAAACTAGTAATATTTCATCATCGGTGGGCATTATGGATTTTTTTGCCTGAAGGATCCGGGTCGAATTGACAGAACCCGAAGTTCCATTTCAATCCAAGACTTCCGAAATTCAACACTGATTATTTTACATTTTTTTCTATAAAATTGTGACATATAAAATCTCATTGTATGTCACATGTTCCAATATTATTGGTCGAAAACTTACATTCTGTGTCTCTGTTAACCACATAAACGTGTTACTATTTTTTATATCCTAACAGTTAATGAAGTTGATAAGCCTTTACTCCAGAGTCAAAAGGCAGCTATCGAATTTTTTCCTTTAGTGCCATTTCACATCAACATAATTTTATTTTTGAGCTGTTCATATTGACAAAATAACTTTGTTGATATGTTAATTTTTGTCCGCTTAAAGTACAAATGATTGCAAAAGCTGCCAGTAAAAGCAGTGTAAAACCTCAAACTATTATGATCATTCGAAAAAAGCGACGAAAACACGTCCCAGTTGTGACATGTATGTGTATGCAGTGTGTATGGCTAATGATAAATATGGCGAAAAGGGTAGAATGATATCTAAGTGCAACTACTCCTCATTTCATTGCAGTCGCCAGCACGGTGACTAATTCAAGACTTTCAGCAATGCGAAAGACAAAAGACAAACGTTGATATAGATGGTAAATGGTAAATGAAAAGCATGAAATGTGTTAATTATTAAGTGATACAACGAATATTACACAATTTCAATGTTCTAGAATTTTTAGACGTGATCCAACTTTTCCTGAAGTATGGTCCATCAGCTGACATTTTAGTTTAACAGTTAACTGAGAAAAAGAGTCAAATAATCAAAGCGTTATTACCAAATGTTAAACACAGGATTAAGACCTCAAGCTATATCTAGGCACACACTTGCATTAGAAAACTAATGGATATAAAATGTCCAAGTAATACAGAAACAGATATATTTCTTCGATTCTATTTTACTGAAAAGTGAATAAAAGATTAAAAATAAACTCCCGAACACCAGTAAGAAAAACATGTTTTTTGCAACTGACTCAAAGCTCATTTGACAGTGTTCATCCCCGCTCCAACACACTTCTAGACTTCTAAGCCAAATCTGTCTTATGATATTAATTCGTGGGAATTGTTATTTGTCAGGGGCTGAAGTTACTATTATAGAGATTTATTGTATTCACGAGAAATTGTTCGTGGAGAATGATGAGCAAACCTGCGCAAGCCCCCTAACCCGTGTGTATCGTAAAGGTAATTATGTGATGCTTATTACAGATTATTTAGAATTATTTAGAATCGCGCATCTCGATTTCTCGTAGCCAAATCAAACGTTAATCAACTGTTAATCAAACGTCAATACCAGGTGTGAAATCTACATATTATTTTTTTTCCATTTTTATAAAGCCCTGTCTCTTCCTACGTATGCTATACACATACATTAATTACAAGCTGTCCAGTTAATCTGGATGTTAACAGCGGAACTCTTCCAAACCGGTAACCCATGTGAAACATTGTGAGTAAATATTTGTAAGGTTGACCGCATCCAACCTTGAGGACAGCGATCCTCCTTTTCAATTGGCGTTACAAAATTTAGTTTAAACTTCCTACTATCGAAGAGGAAATACACGGAAGTGATAATGCAGTTTCATTTACTGTCGGTTGCAATACTTGTTTTGTTAATTCTTTTTCTACACAAACGCTGATGATATTGATGATATGTGCTGTCAAAAAGTTGTAACAGTGTCGTAAGCTAAGTAAGCGGATTAACAATCTACAACCTTAGTTTTACATTTCCGAGATTGCAGTAATAATGTTACAGTATTCTACGACCTCTTGAAAATGCTGAATTTGTGAATTCAGTTTTTGGCATAACCCAACACCTTTCTACCAGCAAGAGAGCTGTCCATGTTATATTGGCGATTACCTTGTTTCACTTCGTTTTAGAAAGCGACGCACCATATTTATATTCCGGCCAAACCCAACTTTTGATCTTGCAGGTGGCATTTCCGGTCTGAAAGGACTCTCCTATCGTGACTTACAAAACATCAGTTTTGAAAACACTTTTTTCCGCTGTGCTTTAAAGTGCTGAAACTTGTATTGTGTCAACAGTTGACAGTGTGAAAGTATGAGGAATTGGTGGTTCTTCTTATCTTCTGCTAACATTCAAGTTTATGATGTACTAACTGACTGTTTGATTTGGCTTTGTAAATATTTATGTAAATAACATCCGTATATATATATATATATATATATATATATATATATATATATATATATATATATATATATATATATATATATATATATATAAGTGTAATTCCAGCAATACGGGGACCATTTTTGCTAAAAACCACAGTATTAGGGAGACCAAAAATTTAAGGAGACCTTAATTCTTAGCGTGTTTAAATGTTATGAAACTACATAGTAAACAGAAAACGAATGATTCTATAGCATAGTGAATGTAATATATTCTGTTTTAAAATTAAATTTGTGTGTTACCACTCGATAACAAGCTAAAAACATATATTATTTTTTCCAAATGGTCTCCCTAAGTGCTATATATAAGGCATGGTCCCCCTATGACTGGTTGCAGATCTATATATATATATATATATATATATATATATATATATATATATATATATATATATATATATATTTATATATAATATCAATTAATATTCCAATGGCAGGTTTTTCGTCAGCACATATTAAAGTTATTCTGATGTTTAACCATACTAAAATAGATATAATGTTGGTGTCAGTATATAAATTAATCGTAATGCATGTGTTTTAATACAAAATGTGTTTCACAAGACTCTGATATAAATGGAGATTATGATATGAATGATGATGGTGGTATTTTCAATAACAGGATGGCCATCTTGCAGAAAAAGAGATGAAAAAGCTAATCATATGTTTCTGTTTCTCGTGCATTCTTGTAGGTGTTGTACAGTCAGCATCATATTTTCTTACAGGTATATTGCGATATATTTGCTTGCAAGTATATACGGTTACATTTGGGAGAATTTTTTGCAAACATAGAGATTTTGTAGATAATATCGCTGTTCGTCGGACTGGCTGTAATTATACTTATATACTACACTATTATTCAATACGATTCTTGTGTAAGTAAGAAATTGGTGTTCCGCGCATTATTTTCAGTTGAAATAATTCTCCGAAGCGGAAGGATATACGAAGGAGGAAAAGCCAAAGTCACTGTAACAACCAGCTACTAGTAGTCAATGGAACACCGCAAGGAAGCGTTCATGCATTTACTATATCAATTTATGTAACAGCCTAATTTTGCGTCATAAACATATCTGGTGACACTGTCACGAATGTAATTGTTACTTTGGGCTACATAAGCAAATGCGTAGCGGTTGACCAGTGAACAGAGAGTGAAAAGGCAGATATTTTAAACGAAAAACATTTATTTTTATTAATAATAAATATTAAACATATATCTTGCCACTTAACCCTGCTTTATCATAGACCCACAGTTGATGCTTTTTGCAAATATATATTAATAAATAATTGCATAAATAAATAAATAAATATTTAAAAAATGTCCCACACACCTAGGCGCACTCGACACGCCGTTTCAGGAGCGAAACTCCCACAAAAGGCTTAACACGCATAGTACTTTGACACGTAGCTTCAAGGTGCCGAAGCGCATATACAAAGCGCCCCAAACACCAACAGTACCTTAAAATGCCGCATCATGAGATAATAACGCTCACAGCTTCCAAGACACGCAAGTGCTTTGCCACGCAGACTCGTACCACATTAACTTGTTGCGATGACTTCGCAGTTGCTATCACACTGACTGTTCAAAACCGACAGCGCATTGCGATATGAAACTCGTTGCGACCTCTTTAATGCGACTGGCCTATCATCACAAATAGGCGGACGGACGCCCAGACCAGAAGATTGCATCAAGACTCCTATAGCATTACCCCAGGTGCTACATACGGCCAGGTGCTACTAATATACATTTACCCCACTTTTACCATTCAAATAGCATTTCAATATATAGGCATTTAACACAATTAACTAGAAGCCGGTTATCACGAACGGACCATTAAAAACACCCTATATATTGAACAATATAACGGAAAGTTTCTGACATAATTTGTGCTCACAATATGACACAACCCTAACCCAACCCAACCTATCGTGACCAAACCAAACCCAAACCGACCTTGACCCATCACAAGACAACCTTGATCCAACCCAACCCAACTCTACCCAACCTTGACCCATCCCTATCCCAACCCTAACTCAAGCAAACCCTGAGCAAATCCAACCTAACTTTACCCAACCCAACCCAACCCTGACCCAACGCAACCTACCCGTGATTAAAACCCCACCTTTATATCATAACTTGGCCACGCATTTACTTCTTTTGCAATATTAACGGTTTCTTCTGACTTAAAGCAATATGTATTCAGAAATAATGATCAATATGCACACAGAAAAAATAATGTTTTGGATGGGGAGACACCTTTTGGGTTGGGGAGATACCTATCACAAGACAACCTTAACCCAACCCTGAGCCAACCCAAACCAACTTTGACCAAACTCCAACAAAACCCAACCCTTATAAAAATATTCTAATTCCATCACAAGACAATTTTGACCCAATCCAACCGAACTCTGATCTAAACTCAACTCAATCCTGACCTAACCCAACCCAACCCAAAACTAATCTTAACCGTATACCTAAATATTTACTGATCTGTGAGACCAGTGTCATTCTCAGTGTCATTCTCACTTTGTGCTATTACATCTTAACCTAACCCCTCACCCTAACCCTAAACCTTTTTGAAAATTGATGTGGAATCAATCGAAAAACATTTCAGGGGCTAATGGCACACAATATGGTGGCCATTGCAAAGGTGTTCGACAGAAGGGCCATATTCGGACCAAATTGACCCCAGACCTCATGACTTTTTCAGATACTTTTAAAGCTATTGGAATTATCTGGACAGTTTATATATCAATATGTAACACTTGATAACTTTTTAGCAATGTGAAATTCGTTTCCAACTGCTATTAGAATCTTAAGAAATTTCATTTAAATGGTCACAAATATCGCAACATTAGGTTATTTCTCATACCTCGGGACCAACTCCCATTTTTTAAACTCTGACCCATGTCCTTGGTCTTTCACGGTTCAAATTACATCAAAATATCCCACGGATGCCAAAGCTTTAGATCGGCAAATATTTGGAACTTAAATGACAAAATCCTCACCTATGCCCTAACCCTAACCCTAACCCTAATGATATGCAAATCGAGTGTCATTCTCAGTGTCATTCTCACTTTGCAATTTGTGGTCCTAACCACAACCCTATACATTCTCTGCAGATGCGTGGTGGATCTGCCATCAGAATTTTAGAGTGTGGGCCCAAATTGCTTATATAAAAATTATCAAATTCGGATATTGAAATTAATGATTTGTTTCAATAACTATTTAGTTCAGATATCTAAACTTGATACTATAAAAGGTTATAGGGTTTGGTTCCAAAAGTTCGTTCTTTGAATTCCCAAAGCAACGTATGTGACTGCCTCAGCCGTGACATTTCGAAGCTATAGTAACGTTCATAGCCAGAAACAGATATGTTCAGACGATCAGTGATAAATTTGTATTGTCAGCGACCAACCAATGCAATATAACAGGCAACGGTTAATGTAACTCATACTAAAATTATTAATTCTGTAAAAAATGGGTGTCTTGTTTTGTTTGTTTCTTTTTTTCGTTTTGTTTTTTTTTGAATAGCCAACGTTTTGTCACCCCTATGGATGATAAACAAATATATGTGCTATTTCTTTTCTAAAGAACATTATGTGCGCTGTCAAATATTTCAGATAATATTGGTCATTTAAATTATGTAGATAAAACAATTGCTCTAAAAGGGCCGAGATCGGTCTACATAATTTATTTATTTGAAATCTTATACGGCTCTGTCTACATAATGTATTTATTTAAAAAACTTATATGGCTCTTATCTTTAATTAGCTCTAAGCGTCTTACAATTCCATAAAATAGAGTTATAAGAATAATGTTAATATGTAGCTAAATGTAATCCAACTGAATATAATACTGAAATATAATACAAACAGTGAGTTCAATACATGTATGCTTTCTTAAGAAGTAACGTTTTAACTGTTTCTTAAAACTTAACTAGAACCTCATTTTGCTAGCAAAATGCTAAATACTTGACGTAAAAATACTTCCTTTAATGGGTTATTTCCCAGGTTTGGTGGCTCTAGGGCTCATTGCCATTAACACAATTAAAACAGTGACTAGGTTTTTAAATAATAATTTGCTCAACATGAAGCCAGTTTAGCTGGATTAAAATAGGTGTTATACCTTCTTTTTTTTTGCTTTCCACAATAAAACGAGAGGCAAAATTTTGCAGTATTTGAAGTTTTCTGAAAAATGCTGTTCATACCAAATACAATCGAGTTGGAAATACCAATTCCAAAATTAGATAAGCATGTGCCAATAATTTAGGGGTTTTGCTTTGATCAACATGAAACCTATATGGATTGAAAGCTTTTTGGACCTAGATATGCAACTCTCCCTTTTGAGTTGCGTCGGTAGGTTCGTCTATCCCTGAGAGAGGCTGAAACATAGGCCCAAAACGTATATTTAGGTTATTTTATGGATTTTATAGACCAAACTTGTTCTATGAGTTTCTTTTGATCAACCTGACACTTATATGTATTAAAAGCTTATGGAACCTAGTTTTGCCAGTTTTCTTGCGGTTTGCGATCGGTAGGTCCGTCGGTGCGTGAGAGAGGTCTGAAAATAGCCCCAAAACGCATATTTGGCTTAATTATGGATGTTGTAGTGTGAACTTGTCCTAGAGTTTTACTTCGATCAACCTGAAACATATATGGACTGAAAGCTTATAATACTTAGTTGTGAAGCTCTTCTTTGGACTGGCGTCAGTAGGTTCGTGAATCCGTTAGGGTTGTCTAAGCACATGCCCAAAACGCACAGTTAGCTTAATTCATAGGTTTGTAGGCTGAAATTTGTTTGGCTTCGATCAACCTGAAACCCATATGAATTGAAAGTCTATGGAGTATTGTTATGTCCCTTTCCTTTGAGTTGACGTCGGTCTATCCGTCGTTCCGTAACAGAGCTATGAATATAGGCCCATAAGCTGTCATTAGACACATTTCTGGCGCTTTTTTATTTTATTTATTATTTTATGAATGCTTTTACAAATAGAACGAAACTTTCCTTAACATAAGCAAGCTGCCGAAAATGACCAATTTTGTTCACGGTAAAAAACGTAAAAAACCTAAGTTGAAACAATGTGTAAGTGGTACGAGAAGGGATGTTATTACTCGTGAATTTCCATCTTACAGCAAACATTGATACTGTACATAAGCTGGGTAGCTAAGCTGGCAAGCACAAGGCCTCTGCTTGATTAATTACAGTTCACTGGCATCGCTCCATGCACACAAGCAGTAATGTCCTTGATAAGTACTGCAAGAAATTAAATTAACGAAAAAATAGGACTATTTAAGAGTGTTTGCTTATTAGGGAATTACTGATCTCAAGAATTGGCTTTGATCTCAAAAATTTATTTTCTAACATCAAGAATGAATTTTTGCTATCTGTAATTGTATTTTTGATATCTCTAAATATAGCCCTTTATCTCAAAAATAATTTTGATATCAATAAATATTTAGAGATATAAAAACATATTTATTGATATCAAAAATCATTTCATGATATCAAAAAGTGATTTTTGAGATCAGAAATTCAATTGAAATAATGAAATATTTTAAAGCAAAATATCAATTTTGAGCTCAATAATTCATTTCCTTTTTGTTTTGATATCAAGAATTTATTTCAGATATCATCATTTCAGAATGATACTTTTTATTTTGTATTTGGAAATCTGTGATTTTTTTATCTAAAAAATTGATTTGTGATGTCAAAATATAAGTCTTTCTAAGTAAAAAAATCAGAAACACACATCTGTAAAAAAGTAATGACTGGTCCTTGTATGCAGAGTTTTCTTTAATTTTTAACTGAACAAAAACAGCAATTCTTCATATCAAAATAAAAATGTTGTTATTATTGATATCAGTTATTCAAGTTTTCTTTTCTAAAATTTAATTGACGATTCCTATATTTTATGTGAATGTGTGTCTTCCTTAATAGCTTTTAGATTGTAACATTGACATTTTGATTTCAAAAATAAATTGTTACCATCTAAACTTTAATTATTGACAGTAAAATGTAAATTATTGAGATCTACATCAATTTATTGATATCTTTAATTATGTTTTGATATCAAAAATAACCATTAGGTGTTAAAACGGCCTTCCAAACATAAAAGTCATCTTAAACAATACACAGTGAACAACTATTGTAGACCGAATACTGTATGTTAATATATATTAAACCAGTATTAAGAAGATATATATATATATATATATATATATATATATATATATATATATATATATATATATATATATATATATAAAACGTATATTTAGGTTATTTTATGGATTTTATAGACCAAACTTGTTCTATGAGTTTCTTTTGATCAACCTGACACTTATATGTATTAAAAGCTTATGGAACCTAGTTATGCCAGTTTTCTTGCGGTTTGCGATCGGTAGGTCCGTCGGTGCGTGAGAGAGGTCTGAAAATAGCCCCAAAATGCATATTTGGCTTAATTATGGATGTTGTAGTGTGAACTTGTCCTAGAGTTTTACTTCGATCAACCTGAAACATATATGGACTGAAAGCTTATAATACTTAGTTGTGAAGCTCTTCTTTGGACTGGCGTCAGTAGGTTCGTGAATCCGTTAGGGTTGTCTAAGCACATGCCCAAAACGCACAGTTAGCTTAATTCATAGGTTTGTAGGCTGAAATTTGTTTGGCTTCGATCAACCTGAAACCCATATGAATTGAAAGTCTATGGAGTATTGTTATGTCCCTTTCCTTTGAGTTGACGTCGGTCTATCCGTCGTTCCGTAACAGAGCTATGAATATAGGCCCATAAGCTGTCATTAGACACATTTCTAGCGCTTTTTTATTTTATTTATTATTTTATGAATGCTTTTACAAATAGAACGAAACTTTCCTTAACATAAGCAAGCTGCCGAAAATGACCAATTTTGTTCACGGTAAAAAACGTAAAAAACCTAAGTTGAAACAATGTGTAAGTGGTACGAGAAGGGATGTTATTACTCGTGAATTTCCATCTTACAGCAAACATTGATACTGTACATAAGCTGGGTAGCTAAGCTGGCAAGCACAAGGCCTCTGCTTGATTAATTACAGTTCACTGGCATCGCTCCATGCACACAAGCAGTAATGTCCTTGATAAGTACTGCAAGAAATTAAATTAACGAAAAAATAGGACTATTTAAGAGTGTTTGCTTATTAGGGAATTACTGATCTCAAGAATTGGCTTTGATCTCAAAAATTTATTTTCTAACATCAAGAATGAATTTTTGCTATCTGTAATTGTATTTTTGATATCTCTAAATATAGCCCTTTATCTCAAAAATAATTTTGATATTAATAAATATTTAGAGATATAAAAACATATTTATTGATATCAAAAATCATTTCATGATATCAAAAAGTGATTTTTGAGATCAGAAATTCAATTGAAATAATGAAATATTTTAAAGCAAAATATCAATTTTGAGCTCAATAATTCATTTCCTTTTTGTTTTGATATCAAGAATTTATTTCAGATATCATCATTTCAGAATGATACTTTTTATTTTGTATTTGGAAATCTGTGATTTTTTTATCTAAAAAATTGATTTGTGATGTCAAAATATAAGTCTTTCTAAGTAAAAAAATCAGAAACACACATCTGTAAAAAAGTAATGACTGGTCCTTGTATGCAGAGTTTTCTTTAATTTTTAACTGAACAAAAACAGCAATTCTTCATATCAAAATAAAAATGTTGTTATTATTGATATCAGTTATTCAAGTTTTCTTTTCTAA
Organism: Protula sp. h YS-2021; assembly: GCA_949752745.1. Classification (NCBI taxonomy): domain Eukaryota; kingdom Metazoa; phylum Annelida; class Polychaeta; order Sabellida; family Serpulidae; genus Protula; species Protula sp. h YS-2021. The sequence continues at coordinate 42,253,320 of OX457032.1, forward strand.
AATTTAATTGACGATTCCTATATTTTATGTGAATGTGTGTCTTCCTTAATAGCTTTTAGATTGTAACATTGACATTTTGATTTCAAAAATAAATTGTTACCATCTAAACTTTAATTATTGACAGTAAAATGTAAATTATTGAGATCTACATCAATTTATTGATATCTTTAATTATGTTTTGATATCAAAAATAACCATTAGGTGTTAAAACGGCCTTCCAAACATAAAAGTCATCTTAAACAATACACAGTGAACAACTATTGTAGACCGAATACTGTATGTTAATATATATTAAACCAGTATTAAGAAGATATATATATATATATATATATATATATATATATATATATATATATATATATATATATATATATATATATATATATATATATATATATATATATATATATATATATATATATATACCTTAAATGGTGCACTTAATGCTGGCCATTGCATCTATGTATATTTTAATAAACATAATAAACACATGCTTGTTGATGCTGATAATACTGCACTTGCCAATAGCGAGACCACTCAATACACGGTGAAACAAGAAAAGTAAAGACTGTTCTTCATTCAAGAGCAAAATTTCAAAGCTGCCTTCTTCGATCGATGCAATTTATACATACACATAAACATCAACGGAAAGGAATAACATGACTGAGTCGAGGCTAACAAAGAGATGATCAAGCAAGAAAGCTTCACGGTGTTTTCCAGTTCTGTAATATGTGCACATCTCACATGGCTCAAGAACTTCTCGACTACTGTGAACTTTGAAATGCCATCACTGCAGGACAGTCGGATTATTTGTCCAGTGTTCAAGACAAGTTCCATTCCAGGCTAGTGAAGAAAACAACAGACCGTGTCACCGTTCACTGGACTGAAAACCAACATTCTACAGTAACTTTAAGGGCCAGCTATTGTTAAAAAAGCTGAAATATCTGTCTATCTGTGTGTATGTATATTGTGGTTGTGATCATGAAAAGGTGCAACCAAATGCGTAAATGTGGCGCAACAAAAGTGTTGAGCTGGTTGATGAATTATCGCATACAAGTTCTATGTTAAGCTGGTGATGAAAACAGTGTCACTGTTAACCGGACTAAAAACAAACAATTAAAATGCACCTTATATGTCCGTGGTGGTAGACATATTTGTACAGGCTTTTCGTTTAAATGTGGGGCTTTCTAGAAGATCAGGGGGTGATGAACATTCTGGAACAATTAGCGATCTGGAACAATGAGCGTTAGTAAACACTGACATGTTACCTGTTCCGGAACGCACATTCTTCCAGAATGATCACTGTTCAAGGAAGCTCATTTTATACACCACTTACAGTTGCTCTAAGCTGACAGTTTTTTTTTCTTTTGCTGTCTTAAAGTTGCCACAAAGATCCTTCTGTAGGAAAGATTTATGGTAGTTTTCTCGTAATTGGCAGAAAGAATCTAGCATGAATGCAAGTACAACACCATTTAAGTTCAGTTTTTAGTGAGCGAGAAAGTCATATAGAGGTTTCTTATCTAACTGTCGGAAACCGACTTTCCTGCCAATTTTCCATAATTTTAGGGGTTCCTTAAAAGCTAATATATTGGATAAATTTAGTTAGAGCTCAAAATAAGTTTTTCATAACACATTTCCATTTTTGCAGAAACATGCCAGTTGTAAACTTATCACGTATGTCACTTTATTTGTTCATGTCAATTTGTTCTTAACACTGAATTTGTGGCTTTTCCATGCTAGTGAAATCCGTTTGACACTAGAATACGTTTATCATTACAGCTCTAAGAGCAATGCTAACCACCATATCGTTCCACTATTGTTCTGTCCTATATCAAAGGCCTTGTTTACGTCCATATCTTAACAGCCTATTAAAACATAAGCAAATTGAGCGACATAGTAGAAGACTCAAGCATTTTAGTAACTATTAGGTAACCTACTTTAGCATGCGTAAAATATCAAAATAAATAGGCATTTTTGGACGTTGGTTTGTGGGCTCCTACGGTTGGTCAGAGGATACGCCGTCGAAACTCGAGGCAACTTTTTTTTCGCTTTAATTGAGAGTCAATTCGGGTTTTGGCAGCGAAGAGACAAGACGTACAAACTAACTTTTAAGACTTATATTTTATTTCGGAAACAATCGGAATTCTTTGAAACTTCTTAAAGTTTTATTAAAGCTATAAGTTGTTATTTTAAGTATACTTTTAAAAGTTACGCGTGTTTTGTTTATTTCCACCACTCTTGCAATGTCTCGGTACGAATAATTACTCGTTAAAGTTACTTCACACCCCCTAAAAAGGGGTACTCAACACTTGTTGGAGAACATGGTTTGCGATTTAGTGGTTTTAAGAGTAAATTCTCTGCGTTAGTTTTAATTTTGTAGCATTGCTCTCAGGCCGGAGGCGCCATGGTACCTATTTTATATGAGAGTCAATGCTAGGAAGCTTCAAATTGTCGATTTCGCAGAAAATACTTAAGCGATAATTACATTTCTGGTTCTACGAGGAATTACTAACCTGAAGCTGTCATAAAATGTTGCGTTTGCCTTGTACCGGGTGTATTTGTTTAAAATTTTGACCAAAAATCAGCGTTTCAAAGTTGCAATTTTCGCAATTTTGAATTGAAGCAAAAACATTATGCCATCTTTTCTAAATGTAAGCAGGCTACAAAGTGCCAACAGATTCACATTTTGCTCACTTTTTTGCAAAACCCGTAATAACATCTAGTGTAAAAAAGACAATTAAATGAATTATCTTATTATTTTAATAAAAATTTATCACCTGACCTACAAAATAATTCAATCTTGCTTCTCACAGGGCATTTTTCACTAATTTTTGTTATGTATTACCTGCTTTTATCGCAGCTGCTACATGTTTAGACGGAAATCAATTTATTGATTACATTCACATTTACTGTGCAAGATGTCCGTCTAAAAAGTCTTACGTAAGTCAGGTCATTATTGTAATATCTTTCAGATAGGTGTCTGAATCTTTACATTACATACACATTTACTACGGAAGATGTCCGGCTAAAAAGTGTTACTTAAGTCTGGTCATTATTGTAATAGCTTTCAAATAGGTGTCTGAATCTTTGCATTACATACACATTTACTACGTGTCTGAATCTTTGTATTCGAAAAACTGTTGCAACAGGCGTTTGCGTTCTTCGATTTAAAGACCAGTTTGAAAACATGTAAGTCCAGCTGCACATTTTCTCCGCCAACTCGCTCACTTGGTTTAATCGTTTATTTAGAAGTCTAAAGATTTCAATATATTGCCTTGCTCTACACTGCTTCAATAGAACAAAAGTAGTGAAATTTCTGTTTTTTCTAGAATTTTTTAGGGTTTTTTTTATTAGAGGAAAGGAAAAGGAATGTTGTTGCTTTGTTTTAAAGATATTATTTTATATAAACTCACTCAATTGGTTTGATAATAAAAGTTTTAGCGCGAAATCTTTTATAATTTGATTTAGTGCTTTCAAAGTTTCCTCCTCGCTGTTTCTAACAGATTGAGGATTTCTCAGAAACTATCCAGCATGTAAAATGCAAATTTAACCCACATTTCTTTCTAGTAGATTTTAGCTCCCTCTGATCAACTATAGATTAAACGAAGTACTACCTAAATGAAAGCTATGTTTGTGATATTGTTAAATGCACCTTTAAAACATATTCGTATTAAACACACAAATTTATTGCTTAGTTTCTTATTTCACTGCTAGATAAAGTACGTGAGTGCTGTATAAGGCATTTGAGAAATGTAAATTGTCAACTGCGATACTCCCCTTATCTTTCATTTTCTGTCTATCCTTCTATATTTGCTCTTTTTATCTCTGTCTGGTCTAAGAGGATTTGCATGTTATTCACTGAATTCCCGTTCCAAGCGCAGAAATCGCTGCACTGCATACACTTTTAGATTCAAATAAAGGTACCTTCAGCATATTTTACAAATAAACTAATCAAATTACCAATAAAACCCTATCAATACCTCCTTTTTTCAATTTTAAAAGCCATATTTTAAAGTTTTGTTTGTTTAAAGTTCCTTCTAAAAATATGCAAAATATATGCTAACATATTTAAATACTTCCGGTTAATCAAACAGTCACAGTAAAGATGAATCAATAGAAAACTTCATTTTACAATTTACATTAAACGTAGAGGTTCATGATAACAAATAAACATTAATAATAATCAACAAATAAACTAATACCAACACAAAAAGCTATTTTGAATAACTTCTTAAAAACAAGCGCTAAAAAAATCAAAATGCCTATAAAAACGTGTAGTGGCGCATCAACCGTAGAAGACAGGGACACCCGAGATCTCAAAGCTCTCCAGGAAGCTGCTAAAGTCACAAACGATAAAAATCAAAGTCAAAATGTAAACGGTCCGAATACAAACAAACAAACTTCCGCAACAGATGCCCGGGTTGCTGAGTTAACTCAGGCACTGGAACAACTTCGGGCAGAGCTACAAAACGCAAAGTCTAAAAATGGAAACTGGAAAACTCTGTGGCCAGTTTGCAACACGAGAATTAAACACTGCACAATCACTGTAAGGCAGTACAAGAACAAATCAAGCAAGGAAAGCAGGAACTAGAAATGCTATTTAAGGAAAATTCGGTACTGCTGCTGGAAAAAAAATTGCTTCATGATCGAAATACACGAGAATTAAACACTGCACAATCACTGTAAGGCAGTACAAGAACAAATCAAGCAAGGAAAGCAGGAACTAGAAATGCTCTTTAAGGAAAATTCGGTACTGCTGCTGGAAAACAAATTGCTTCATGATCAAAATACGCTTTTGGAATCGGAACAGACAGACGATGCATCTGTTGGACAACATTCTCTATCCCATTCCAGTACAGAAACTCCGAAGAGCTCTACGACGGGAACAGCCACGGCTACTTCAAATCTAACTCAAGAACTAAAACCAATGCTAATGCAACCCTTTTAACAGACTCTCATGCCGCCCACTGGTATCACAAACCACCGGACTCCACAAAGTACTCTCACAAACTTATCGTCAACGCCAACGCAATAAATATCTCTCAGACCTGGAAAGAATAAATGAGTTGAAACACATCAAAGTTTGCACAAAAGATGATTTTGACGATTTAGTGTTACCTAATGGATCAGTATGTGATCAACTAGGCTTTACAGACGCAAATCTACCGATTTCAACTTTCATCAGCATCATACCATCGGAAATGGGAGGCCAGTTAAAATTGGTCACGTTTAGGGACGTGGATGAATGCGCACCGAAAACTAAAATTTTGTTCTTTGCAACAAAGAAATACGTGTCCGTGAACGCAGTACAAAGTCATGACAACCTCAACTCTCCACGGAGCAAGGGCGACAGCACCCACCACTACGGCAATGTTTCAGCAGAGGGCGTGGAAGAGTTGATCTTATAGTTGATCTCATTCTGGGAAGAAACTTCCAGTCTGAAAATTTCGCTCAAAGAGATATTGGGAAAAGCCAACTACGTCTCAGGAAAAGCTACAATATTAAAGCTGGAAAACGCTTCCAAGTTAAAGGAGAAGTGCAAGAGCACATATACGGCACACTTACAGAGATACCCAGCGCTGTCGACAGTATGATAACTACTCACCCCAACCTAAAAACCAAAGGTCTCTATCTAGCAAATACACTGTCGACACCTCAGAAAGGAAAGATTTTACTTCGCGTCATGAATATTCATGGCAGGCCAGTAACTGTTCCTAAAAACGTGTCAATTGCCTTTTTTCGACCATTTAACTCAGATGATGACCTAGTTCTTTTCGACGAAACACTCCGTCACTCCGTAGGGAAACCATATGTCAATAACGTAAGCCCCACAACAGCGACATCCGATCCTGAGTACAATGACGAGCATCAGAAAGCAAAGGCAAAAACCAAAGGAAAAATTATCTGGGTAGATTATGGACTCAGCTAGGAAGAACGTGGACAACTGTTGGATGTAATAGCCAGGAATGCCAAAACTTTTTCATTCGATGGAGAATTGGGTAAATGCGATTTGATGACACATAAAACCTGACGCCAACCCTATCTATAGGAAATCTTATCGCTACAACCCTACGGCAACTGATCACGCAAAAAATCACATAGAAACTCTACTGAAGCAGGATGTTATCGAATCTTGTATATCTCCATGGAGTTCACCTCATTGTCATTGTCAATAAGGCCCGCAGGTCACCTCACCAGCCCATTCAAACCAGGATCTGTGTGGATTTTCGAGGTGTGAATGACGTCATAATTCCCGATCGTACTTAACTGCCAAGGTTGGACAGCACTATAGACCGCTTAGGCACAACTTCGCCGAAATATTTCTCTAATTCAAGGAGTCTTCCAGCAGGTGCCAGACGAAAAATCGAAACTGGTAACAGCATTTTCATTCGCAGGAGGGCGGAACTGTTTCAAAAGACTCCCATCGGTTTAAAAATTCACCTTCTTCATACACACATACACACGCCTCATGGAATTGGTTCTTAAAGGTATCCAGTACTACATCTGCCTCTGCTATACTGACGATATAATTATTTATAGCAGAACATTTGAAGAACACCTGGATTACATCGACCAAGTCCTGAAGAGAATCATCAAAGCGAACGTCAAAGTCAAAATCGAAAAGTGCTGCTTCGCCAAGAAGGAAATAAGATTTCTGGGTAATATTCTTTCCGCTTCCGGATTGAAACCGGATCCTGAAAAAAACGCGCGTCATACGGGAATATACTTAACCAAAAACTCCAAAGGAAGTCAGAAGATGGCTAGGTATGGTTGGTTTCTATAGAAAATTCATTCCACATTTTTCGGATCTAGCTGCACCCTTGTACAAATTACTGAAGAAAGGAGAACAGTTTGAATGGACAGCGAAATGCCAAAACGGTTTTGATGGGCTGAAGCAAGAATTGGTAGAGTCACCAATCTTGGGCTACCATGACTTCAAGAAATCATTCAAACTGTACACCGACACATCATACGAAGGACTATCTGGCATGCTGACGCAAATGCAAGATTACAACGGTCAAGAGGTAGAACGAGTTTTATGGTATTTGGTCGATTACTTAGCAAATATGAGAAGAACTACACCGTTACAAACCTGGAATTGACAGCTATTTGTCTATCTGCTGTTAAACAGGTTTTGCCATATCTCCAGTTTTACAAGGTAGACTTTGTAACAGACCAGAAGGCACTCATCCATCTGGAAAATAGCAAGCCACTTTACGGAAGATTAACACGCATTGGCAGCATACTTTCGACTTTAGATAAAACTACAAGCTATCGGAAAGGTTCCGAGATGGCTCATGTCGACCCCATTAGTCGATTTCCTATGCTCACCATGCGAAAAGACTGTGAAAAACCTACCAGACGAGCCAGATTTTAAACAGTCTGCAGTAATTGCAGTTCCAGACAAGCAAAACCTTCAAGTACTGACTATTAACTCTCAAAGTCATGGAAATTCATCACAACTTACCAACACTCAGGAAGGAACAGAACAGCAAAAGTTCGCTATGGATGACACAAGGCGTACGGAAGTTAAGTAGACCAAACTAAAAGATCCACAGTGTAAAGACCGAATTGATCTCTTTAAGCGAAAGGACGGTCCTGTTTGTCCTTAGGCTGTCCTGAGGCTGCTGCTTGCCAACCTGAGCGACTTCATAGTTATAGATGATATTCTTTATCGAGTCCATTACCAACCAAGAAACCAAGGAAAAGCGAAAGTGGAAAAGTGTACGCTACAACTTGTCGTTCCAAAGCAATTACAATATAATGTCATTCAAACCACACACAAAGAAGCTCACTTCGGTTTTATCAAAGTATGGTATAAAATCATGCAACGCTACTTGTGGGCAGGAATGCTTAATCCGCATTTACTGAGAATCTTGTCAGGAATGTCAGAAAGCAAAGGCAAGCCGCAAAAAGAAAGCACCTCTACAACCAATTGAGGCGCCTTAAACATGGCACACCATATTGATGGATATCGTTGAAACACATACAGTGTCCCGATCCAAACACAAATACCTAGTTGTTTTCATAAATCTGTTTACAAACTATTGCGAGGCCTTCGCCATTCCGAATATGACAGCAAAAACAGTGGCTAACGTTTCCTATAAGGGTATTGTTTGTAAGGACGGACCACCTGAAAGATTGTTAAGTGACAGAACACAGAACTTTATGTTCTACCTCATGGCAATAACTTGAGATCTCTTCCGTGTCAAAGGGGTATTTACTATTTCTAACCAACCTCTGATGGAGCTACCGAACGGATGAATTAAACTAAATTGGTTAATTGGTTAAAAAAGTGAAAGTTTTTGTGCGAAACCTTTTATAATTTAATGTAGTGCTTTTTTAAGCTTTCCGCCTGTTGCTTCTAACAGATCTAGGATTTCTCGGAAACTAAGCAGGATGTCAAATGAATGGTTTCTTGTTCTCTCTGCTCAACTATAAATGGCAAAAAGTAATACTTCAATGAAAGCTATGCTTCTGATGGTGCAAAATGTACCTTTACATGTTCTTATTAGACACACACACATACATAGTTTCTTATTTCACTGCTTGCTAAAGTACGTGAGTACTGCACAAGGCATTTGAGAAATGTATATTGTCAACTGGGGCACTCCCCATTCTCTTTCATTCTCTGTCTCCTTCTATATTTGCTCTTTTTGTCTCTGTCTGGTCTAAGAGAATTTGCATATTATTCACTGAATTCTCGTTCACAGCGCAGAAATCACTGCACTAGCCAAACGAGCATATCTTATACACTGAGGTACAGATGAATTTTCTAAACCAAACAACTTTTGTTTTGTTTCTTTTGTTGCTAACATTAATGTTGAATGAGAAAGTCAACGGCGAAGATGCTACCACAAATGAACGTTTAAAGCGTGGTATGTTTTGTATTTATTTTTAGTCGAGGTGTCATTCGTAATGGCATAGTAAGAAGTTAAAGTGAATTTGTCAGAGTGTGACAAATTATTGCTGTGGTGTGATGCTCCGAGTAGGGTCAGATTTAAAACCATTTTTCCCGATTTCGTACTGACATCCTGTGCTCAAACCGGAGTCTGCTCTCTTCTGTCGACTTGTATCGAAGAAGGTATCAGAGAGAAATACATATATGTACTTGGTTTATTATACAGTGTCTGGTGTTCTTGTGAGCATTTGATTGCTTGGGCGTTAACTCACTTATTCAATCTTGCCGCTTTGTAAATTTAGCAGTGTATCGCATTGTACTTGCTATTGGCTGAAAACGAAAACCGCCACTGGGCGGAAGACTAAGGGATTAAGGTCCATAAAATTTTTATTTCCACCGTAATTTGAACCATTTTAGGCCCATGACACTTGGAATGGCTCTAAAATGTGATATTTCATCATATAATACTGGTTGAGACTAAAATGGTGCATGTTTAATGTCTGCAACTTTGAAGACCGTGACTCATTTCAGCTCCATATATTTTTATTTGACCCGAAATTCGAACATTTGTAGGACCACGGCACTTGAAGTGGATCTGAAATATCATATGTCATCATTTTACACCGTTTGACACCGGAAACGAAAAAATATATATATACAATGTGGAAGACTTTGACCCATTGTATTTCTACAAATTTTAACACTGTGAATGGATCTAAAATATTACATTTGCTCATCTAGCAATTCATTTTTTTTCTTTGGAACAACATTTCAACAATCTTGAGACTAAGACAATTGGAATGCCTCTCAAATGTGATTTTACACCATTTGATACTGAAAGAGAAACATTTTAATGTCGACAGTTTTTAACAATTTGGCTCACCCCAGCTCCATAGATTTTATTTCGACCTCAATTTGAATCTTTTTAGAGCCACAACACTTCAAATGGCTCTAAAATGTGATATTTCGCAATCTAAAACAGTTTGGAACTAGAAAGATGCATTTTTAATATCTACAACTTTGAAGACCTTGACTCATCACATCTCCATACATTTTCATTTGGACCAAAATTCTAAAATTTGTGGGACCACGACACTTGAAATGGATCTGTCAAAGTTCATCACTTTACACGTATTAACGAAAATACGTGGTCTCACTTTACACCGAGAAACGAAAAAAAAAATTAATGTCTACAATCTTGAAGACGTTGACTCATCTCATTTCCATAAATTTTAATTTGGACCAAAATTCGAATGGCTATAAAATGTTACATTTCACCATAATAATGTCTGGGAATAAAAGGTTGAACTTATAATATGGACAATTTTGAAGAATTTGACTCACAAATTTTATTGGGACTGAAATTCAAACTTTTTAGCACCATGACACTTGGAATTCTTTAAAATGTGATATTTCATCATTCTAACACTGTTTGAGAGATACATTTCCAATTCCAACTTATAATGACTTCAGCTCCACAAATTTTTAATTGCTTTGAAATTGGAACATTTTTGGCAACACGACACATGTTTTTGGTCTGAAACGTAATATGTTATGACTTTGCAACGTTTCGCACCGAAAAAAGATACATGTTTATTACTGAGAGTTTTGAAGAGTTTGACTCACCTCAGCTGAATAAATTTCTATTTTAACGAGTATTCGAACATTTTGCAGACCACGACACTTGGAATGGGTCTAAAATGTGATATTTCATCCATATTAAATGTTCGCTACCGAAAAAGTATTTTAATGTCTACAATTTAAAGGCTTTTCTCACCTCAGTTGAATTGTTTTTTAGACTGATATTCAAACCATTATGGGACCACGACACTTCATGTGGTTATAAAATGTGATACTGCATTATTTTGCAAGCTCTTTTACCAAAAAAAGATGCATTTCTGATGTCGACAATGTTTGGGAACAAAACACTACATAATAGATCTAAGATTTGATATTACATCATTTTGCAGCGACAACAATTAGCTTCAAATGTCGACATTTTTTAAGACTTTGTCTCACCTCATATCCACAAATTTTTGTTTGGATTAATATTCGAACTACGACACACCCAATAGCATTTAAAATCCGATATTTAATGAGTTTAGATGCAATGAAAGATGCAATTCAAATATCCATAATTTAACACTTTGACTGTCCTTAGCTCAATAATTTTGATTTGCACCGAAATTCAAACATTTGTAGGATACTTTATGATTCACTTCTAATGTCGCCAATTTTGAAGACTTATCTCAGCTCCACAAAGTTTTATTTGGAACGACAGTCCACCATTTTTTGGACTAAGACAATTGAATTGGCTCTAAAATGTTATATTTTATTATTTTACATCATTTTATACCGAAAAATAAAACTTTTTAATGTCGACAGCTTTGAAGAACTTCGCTAACCTTAGCTCCTTAAATTGTTTTTTTTTTCGGGTTAAATTTGAACATTTTTATGACCATGCCACTTGGAATGGCTCTAAAATGTGATATTAATCATCTAACACATAACTCTAAATGCATTTAATATCTGCAACTTTGAAGTCACCTCAGCTCGATAGATTTTTTTGGGGCTCACGACACTTGCTACATGTCACTCTTTCCTGTGTAGTTAGAGTGGGGTACGGTGACGGACGTAGCTTGATGTCGATGAGAGGGCCGAGTGGTGAGATTCCACTTGTCACGAAATCCTGAAGCTTACAGCTTCATGGCAGTCAAGTTTTAGCAAAAGTATGTGTTTGGCCAAATGGTATGTGGAGAAGAATGACAAAAACATAATCTACGCTCATAGTTCCATATCATTCCGCACTTTTTCTTCCTTTGTTTTCTTCACTTATGCTCTTAACTTATATAACAGTCTAAGATTTAGTCATTAGAAGCAAAAGACTGCTCCGTTGGGTCGCTATGAGTTTGACAGAATGACGCATAAGCGCCAGTCATTCCACCATAGGGCAACATTCGTGCAGAGTACTTCAGACTATCCTCACACTTTCTTTGTATGTTTGAGGGATCATGCACCACTTGCGATGCAACGTGTTCTCTCGACGTCGTTGTATCGTATCGTGTCTGTCACATACAATAGTTCTTTCCTTAGTAGCGCTGCGCGAAGAGGGTATGAGAACGCGGGGTGGACATACAATGCAATCGAAATCCGAACTAGGTTACGCTAAGGGTGTGTAAGGCGTAGATGCACATTCAGAAGTAGGCAGCTTACAAGGTTCTATCGGCAGGGTAGCTTTATCTGGTGGGGTTTAAGTTTGTCTGAACGACCGCAAATCTTTTCAGGAGTAAATGTAAATTTTACGGATTCACGACCATTATCAGCAACAGTCATTTCCGGATCCTCGACTAATTTTTTATTTCATTTGGATAAGTTGATGATAATAGTGGAGAGTGGACTAAAAACGATTTTTTCTCTAGGATAAGCTGAGGATGATAGTGGATAGTTCAGCAATAACGGTGGGTTCGCAGGTCGGCGAACACAACCAGCAAGACGCTCAGTTTGATCAGGTTTAACTTTAGGCTTTACTTCCGGGTCAGACTCGGAATCTGCACTTTCTCCCTCAAGCCATTCATACAGTTTCCTAGTCTCATCCAATCAGGGTGTATCCGTTTGTTGACCCATGTTGATTACTCTCTCGTTCAAAATGTGTAAAACACAGTAATGCTAATAAAAGCTGACGTTAGTAATATTAAATGACAGTTGGCAGTAGGGCAGTCAGTTCAAATTAATTAAAGAACTCCAGTAAATTCGAACAAACTCATGGATACGTAAAAGTTGGTTACCCACTGAAACATTGAGATACACTACAGGATAGATGAAAATACGGTTTGTACTCCTCGCACAATAACATGAAAGTCATTATATATCCAAAATAGAAAGATAAGACACTAACCAAGAATGACCCAAAATAAAGCACCTATCGCTCAATTCGAATTTAAAATTATGGCACACGAATATACCCACAAGGACACATTCGTCTTTTACTCTATGCTGAAATAGGTGTTAATAAACCTTAGTAGACCAATACAACACAACGCGCTTGGTTCTCGTATGAGTACAACAGAATATTAAAGGACAGCGGAGGAAAACAGACATGCAGGCTAAACAACTTGTGAAGAGATACCGACGATTACAGATCAATACAAAAAGAAAGGCTAGGATGAGGAGCAAATATCAGAATTGGCACAATGCTCAAATGGGCTACAGGAACCAGGATGGTATACTAAGTCCAGGACTGGTATAATACTCGTATGAGCCACAGAGGCCAAAATGGGATCTTGTGTTCCGTATGGGTACAGTGCTCGGATGGGTCACAAAGGCTAGCATGGGTCTAGGTCTCGCTTGAACCTTACGTTTTAAGCTGAGACAATACTGCTCAGATAAGGTCAAAATACCAGAATTGGCAAAAACAGTAAATAAGGGGCTTTCAAAACTCCGAATGCACTATGATAATTCGTGTAACAAGAAGTAGAAAAATGCAAATTTCTTTTTAGGTTTCGATTTTGTTATCCCAGCCGACACCACTGGCACACAATACGAAATTTATGTCACTAAATTTCGTATTACAATAGTCCAAACACACTAGTGCCCCAACAAATTTATTTGAACTTGAAATAGCTTCCCGAAACTTCACGTGTCTGCACAAATAACTCTACATATAAATCGCACGTAAATTTGCAAATGTACTGTAAAATGGACAACATTTTCAAAGTATGACTAGAATGCAGTTTTTGCCAGTCATTCACCTAAAATATAACATTTCAAATTGGCCAAGAAACTACCCGATGTAGGCTAAATTTTAAGTAAAAGAGACGAACAAAACGTGTTTCATTTTGTACTATCGTTCTGCAAGCGAGCCCTGGAACAAGGAGCACAGATGACATCCTCATGTAAATAAACAAAAGGGTGAGTACGAGAATTTTGAATCCCAAATCCCGAGATCAGCGCCAAATAGTGGTTTCTCTTTTTCAGCCAACAGCAAGTACAGTACTGTTCGAGATTCTCTAATTTCTGTATTGACAGCGTAACAAGTTCCACCACGAGATTTTAAATCCACCTGCTTATACTTTTACACGATCCTTGTAATTATTGCACTCATACTTTCAACTGATTTTCTTCGTCGATATAGTTGTGTCCTCCAGGACGTCTCTATTTATCCTTATAAATATTAATGTAAACATACACAAAATCTTGGCATATGCATATATAATCCCAAGGCACAACACAGTTTACTAAAAGTTTTTAAAAGTTCCAGTCTTTCGTTCGCTATTGCTGAGTAGCGACCCTTTTACATTTACACTTTTAAATTCAAGTGGAGCTGTCACGTCTGGTATGATAGCACTTCACCATCAGCTGTGTATCGGGTTTTCTGCGATTTTGACTCATCCTGGCTCGCAGTCGGTACTGCGTATTCGTCTCGTCGGCTCCAAGTACTCGTTCCTTTTAAAGCTCGGGCTGGCGCTACTCTCACACTCTGGTAATCACGTACATGCAAGTCGATTTGTCACCACTCTCGCCACAACCAATTAGTGCCCTTCTTTTCAGAAGCAATTCCAAATAAGGTAATAAACACGAGAAAATACAGTTCTGACAAACTGTCTGTTTCTAATCATTCCAAAAAATAGAAAATAAGAAAAGAAAACGGAATTAAGAAAAAAGAAAAGGAAGGAAAAAGAAGGGTTAAAGGTGTGGTCAAGACACTTCGAATGACTATAAAATGCGATATTCCATAATTTGACACCATTTAGCACCAATAAAGATGGGTTCTTAATGTCACCAATTCTGAAGAATCACCCAAGCTCTGCAATTTTTTGACGTGAATGGAGCTGTTGTGAGTGAAGATGAGGTGAGTGGAAATGATGTTAGTTGAGTTTGGGTGAGTGGAGATGAGGTGAGTGGAACTGAGATGAGTGGAGAAGAAGTGAGTGAAACTGAGGTGAGTGGAGATGAGGTGAATGGAGCAGAGATGAGTGGAGATGAGGTGAGTGGAGCTGAGGTTGGTGGAGTTGAAGTGAATGGACTTTTTTACTGGTGTTAATTTTGAATTTCGTGATAAGTGATCCAACACACCGCAGTTGAGTGGAGATGTAGTGAGTGGAGATGAGGTGAATTTAGATTAGGTGAGCTTAGATGAGGTGCGTTGAGCTGTTGTGAGTTAAGATGAGATAAATGGAGATGAGGTTAATTGAGTTTTGGTTAAGGAAGATGAGGTGAGTGGAACTGAGGTGAGTGGAGATGAGGTGAATGGAGCAGAGATGAGTGGAGATGCGGTGAGTGGAGCTGAAGTTGGTGGAGTTGAAGTGAATGGACTTTTTTACTGGTGTTAATTTTGAATTTCGTGATAAGTGATCCAACACACCGCAGTTGAGTGGAAATGTAGTGAGTGGAGATGTAGTGAGTGGAGGTGAGGTGAATTTAGATTAGGTGAGCTTAGATGAGGTGCGTTGAGCTGTTGTGAGTTAAGATGAGATACATGGAGATGAGGTTAATTGAGTTTGGGTGAAGGAAGATGAGGTGATTGGAGATGAGGTGAGAGGTGATGAGGTGAGTCAAACTAAGGTGAGTTGGGATGAAGTGAGTGGAGGTGAGGTGAGTTAAGATGACGTGAGTTGAGATGAGGTGACTTGAGCTTGGGTGAAGGAAGATGAGGTGAGTGAAGATGAGGTGAGTGGAACTCAGGTGAGTGGAGATGAGGTGAGAGGTGATGAGGTGAAATGAACTGAGGTGAGAGGTGATAAGGTGAGTTTAGCTGAGGTGAGTCGGCGGCAACGACTCTATCTCGCTACTCTGGTCTACAGTCAATATGCTCTTTCAATAATAATACCTATCTATGCTAGTTATATAACAAGTGGTATGTAAATGATACCTAAAATGTCCTCGATTTTGAGATATTTGTCTTTGTCTACCATATTCTATAAGCATAAGTAGCACACAACGGGCTATAGCAACTCATCTAGACAACATACATTTGGTAAACCTTTTGATTTTTTTTCATTTGTCAAGGCTTTCCACACCCAATACACAGTTGCAGAGAACATCTCTATTTGCTCATGCGGCGTTACCATTTAGAATATCAATATTTCTCAGCTTTGGGAAGACCCAAGCTTTATTCATAAACATGCAATATATTTTCCACCTGTTACAATATTTGCTGCTCACACGTTTGTCTCGTTACCCACCTAAGATTTGCTGAATAAAATCTTTGCATGTGGTGTACATGTTACATAAACTACTATTTATCGGAAACACTCGTATCGTTCATTCAGGAATAGCACCAATCGCACCAAAATTGCATGCATGCAACACGTGTTTTTTTATTATAGAACTTTTTAAAAACGTTTTTATATGCTCTTTTAAGTTACAACGTATTAACAGAAAATAACAACTTTTGCAATGTCTTAAAACGCAAACCGCATGTAAAGGCTCCGATAAAAGTCGTTGGCATGCGTTTGCTCATCGTTTATTAGTCGTTTATCCGCAAACTTCTCTACGATATTTTAATGCATTTATTCGCGTCACCTATACGTCGGTTATACGTATATATTCCGATGCATTTCCGACGAACTTCCGATTATTTTTATGTGTATAAAATGCATATTTCTGACGTTTTCCAACACATTTCCGATCAAGTAATGATCATTATCACTACTGTTTTTCGATGAACTTCCAATCGATTTTTCTATGCATGTGTATTTTATGCATATATCCTACGTGTGTTTGCCGATGTATTATTCTACTTTTATGCGCATGATATCATTGTTTTTATGCGTATAACCGATGCATTTATTACATATGTTGCAGATGTTTTATACGTTTCTTATGTGTAGATTATCCAAATTATTTCCTATGCATATACGATGCATATTGCCATCCGCTTTTCTCATATACGTTTGACACATAAACGTAGCATTACCCATGCATACGTCCGACGTATATTTCAACATTCATTTTATGCATCTAGAAAAATACCGTTCTTCTTGATTTATATATAAAAAGACTTCTTCATGTGTATTACCTCAGTAAAAGTATGTATATGAAAAATTCCAACTTATCTAGTTAATTCAACCTGCAATTATTGGACGTCTAACAATAAAAAGTCATATGGCAGTATGCATTGTGTAAGAAAGACAACATAGTGGTAAGTTTCTGCAAATTCCTTTAACTTAATAATTTGTGATGCCTGTCTGCTGATAAGCAGTTTTACAAACAACAATTACTTTTGAAATAATAAAAATTTACCTTTTTTTCCCTTCAGGGAAACTACAAACACACTAATTTATATGCCTTCAGACACATCTCACGAGCACGCTCGTTAAACAAGTATTTTTGTTTTCCCTTTAAATGTTTTTTGTTATTTTGGCAGTTCAACGGGCGTAGCCTATTTCAACTCAAATCGCGAAATAACAACGCAAAAAAGCACAAATGACGTTTGTAATTATATGACTTTTGGAATTATATGATGTTTATAAACATTCCACATGTTAGTTACAACGTACTCATTCCTGTAAGTTTGAGTCAGTGTATTTTACACCTGAAAAAGTATCCTTATCAGGGGGCGGGAGCGTGCAATACGGTCAAAAACTGACCTTGTATAATAAAAAATATACGTATAATACACGTTGGCAATATCGGCATCTTTTTACCGTTGTATTTCCTTCGTCATTTATGCATCTGAAAATATACGTTTGATAGACGTATAATACGTGCGTATAATACACGTTGGCAATAGTGACATGTTTTTACCGAGTATTCCCCTCTTCGGTTACACATAGAAATATATGCGGTTTATAGACACATAAAAATATGCATAATACGCGTCTGCAATATCGGCATCTCTTTCTTCGATGAATTTTCGATGTGTATACGATGTTTCTAGAAAATACGTATATATATATATATATATTCCGACGTAAATTTGACGTATAAACGATGCTTCAAATCTGCTGCCGATGCTGCAGATGCATTTTAGAGACTGCCGACGTCGTTAATGGGTCGGCAGTTTTGTAGGAAAAATGTTTTAGAAACTTTGTAAAGCTTTTTGATAAGTTCAATGATTTTTGAAGTCGTAGAATGTATAAAAAATCTTTTTTAAAACGTTGCAAAATAATCTTAAAATTTCTGGTTATTTGCATTTTACATGTTTTTAAAAGAGGCCTTATTGTTGTTTCAAAGCAATAGACTTATAGAACATTTTAAAAAAAATTGCGATTAGAAATGTTTCTCCATAGACTGTGGCGTTAGCTATACAGTTTTAATGTCGGTACGCCTCCAAAAGCTTAACGCTAATTGGCTAATTAACTGAGGGCAGATCTAAAAAAGAAATTGACTGCTGTGCTTGTAACCATCATATCATCGGAAGCAAAAGAATAGAGTCCATCTGATATTTTGTATGTTAATAATATTTTTAACTTATGCACCCGGTTAATAACGTATATGAAGTTTGATAGCACACTAAATAAACATTGGGTTTAAGGCTTATACCGATGTTGCAATTCTAAAGCTTGAAATTTTTGCAAAACAGGTTTCGTAGCTTTAAATATTTGGGATATGGCATTAGTGTCGAGTAGATGCTTAATTAATTTTTCAGTGTAATCCCAAAATTGATCTGTTAGCATTAACATCTATTCAATACTGTTATGATTATATTTGTATGCTGGACATAGATCCTTCTTATACTGCGACGACTGTCAGATAATGCATTAATGTATTTTACAGTTTCGTGTAGTACTTTAAAGGATATATGTCATAAAGACGAGTGCTGGGAATTTGCTACACAATGGGAATTCTGTGCTGCTCTCCCTGCACGTGTACCGTGTGACAACTGTGAGAGGTAGCTGGATTTGGGCAAGAAAGGTATACTTTTTTAATTATTCATCACATAAAAAAATATATAAAAGAGAACATTTGAGCATAACACAGTGATAAGGTTAATCTATTATTCAGTGGTTATTTATGATATATGACACAACTTGATGCATTATGTAATTGCCAATATAAAGCAAATGTAAATAATCGGGGCACAGCAACCACATTGCCCCATATAAATCACTGACAATCAGTATCGGTACCCAGAGAAAGAATTTGATTTATTTTTTCCAACAGAACAACCTACTAAAATCACTCAAATACTGAAGCACTTTTCTGTATAACTCTTCACTGTTTATCATCCTATGATATGTTGACAAAACTTTTCCACGCGACAGTTATCCCACGACAAATGCATGAACCAAGCGTAAAGTATCTAAGGGGTACATTCGTGAAAATGGTTATATTGATCTTATGTGTACATGTTTGATGCATGTAAACTGTACTTTTTACAAGTTATAATAACAATACAAAGGTTTTTACATATTTGATTTCTAACAATTGCTCACTAATTTCAATTCGTTTAATTTCTTTAGGATTATTCGTAGTACTAATGAAGGAATGAAACTGACAACGACAGATGAAGTAGCAATTTACTCCATAGACTCAATTATAACCGTTGACAACTAAATATACTTATAATAGTTACAACAAATGAATAAGTAATAAACCACTTTTTCAAACCAGTTTGAGTTATTTATTCATGCTACTATTGTTGCTTAGAGTAGCCGATTCTTCTTACATTTTTCAGACTTATACTAAACTTCAGCATAATGTGTATAAAACATGACAAAAATAAAAAAATATATGACTGAAAGTCAAATTCGAAAAGTTGCCCTAAATTCGACCACTTGTATATTTCACAAGTATATAAAAATACCACCTTCGTAGACTATTTGTTATTGTCATTTTCTTTGACAAAATCGGCTGTATATGAGCAAACATTTTTTTCATATTTAGGAAGTCTCCTCTCTTATATGGGAAAGTTTCATGCAGGAAAGACGAAAAGAGTGTTTTTTATTATTGGCCCATAAATCAAACCTTCCTGAAAATTTGCACGTGACTTAATTTGATTTGTCAAAATCAAAACAAAAACACAATATCAAAACAAAAACATTTTGAAGGCGAGAAGGATATGTCGAGACGTCTTTTCTATTGCATTTTGCCGCTTGTTTCAGTAAGTATAAGTTATATTATTAAAAACAAGTTGTAGTAACAATCAATGCTCAATAGTGGTACACTTAACTTAAATAAATTCTGAATATTTGATATATTAGGAAATATATTGGATATTACATTTTCTGGAACGTGGATACGACAGTGACAACAAATAAGCCAATTCGTTTTTTATCTATCATTTCTTCATATCCTTATCCCAACTGAATGAAGTCGAAACCAAAAACTCCTTGGCAAAAGCCAAAGGGCGAATTGGCTTATTAGTTGATCAACATCATTTGCTCATCATAATCAGAAAGTGTCTTCTCACTTTGCTGTTTTAGCATAGATAAATAAGCCAAATGACATTTTGAGCGTTTGGAATAAAATGCGCCATAATTTTGAATTTCCACTTCGAGGGAATCAGGCATAAAATGAAAGAAACGATACAGTCCCTGTAAAACAACAGTTATCCCGAAAATGATATTTTTTGCCTAACCTCCCGACACCTGCTACTAGTTCTCGAATGCAAAATGCTTAGCTGCTATAAATAAACTGTTATTACACATTTATAAAGTCGGGTTTGTGGTCACAAGTAATCCTGATAGGCCAATTCGCACTTTCGGGTCTTTTCGGTTAAGGTGTTGTTTCGACTGCAATTTTTTGATAAGTTATAAAGAAATGATAATATCAAAATTAGTGAAAAACCTGTCACCACATGTACCTAGCTGCAAGTCAGCTCTTCATTATTTATACTTGGTATATTTCTTTGGAGCTAGGCACGTACCTAGCTGCAAGAAGCGGTACGCTACAGAGTTTCAACGTACCGCTTCAAAGCCTCGCTAAATAAGCAAGTTAACTGCCTTCGCTTTGAGGCATCTCTGCGGCTTCTTTGTGCAAGATTCAACCATTCATAAGTCTTTATTGGCATTTGCTAAAGGCCTTCAAAGTACAATAGTGATGATGTACAACTTCTTCTTCTTTTTGTCTTTATTTGTATACATGTATACAACTAAAATATGCATATGCAAATATCTTTTGTGTAAAATTCCCGCAAGTCGGCAGGTTATAGAATGCTTAACATATTCATGAATAATAGTGGAGTACATGAGTTCAAACTTTGATGAAGTTTGGAGTTGACCAAATACAGTCGTATTTAGAATTAAATATATGAAGCTACTACTGATATTCTATGCATAATGTTATGTAAATTAAAGGCCTCAGCAAAAGTTTCAAGCGCTTGAAAATTTCTCTAAGAATAGAATCACAGTCCTTTGTAATTAGGCCTCTGCTGCCTACTTCTAGTATATATAGATTACAGGTATAACCATTATCAGTAATATCGTTAGCATCTGCTGTTACGTTTTCTCTAAAAGAAAATAATACAGAAATAACCACAGATCTCTCGCAATAATTGACATTTGTTTGTACACACAGTGTTGGAATTAACGAACTAAATCAGTGCGCAAAAACAGCGCGCTGAGTTTAGAACTGTGCGCGATTTTCTGATTTTAGTGCGCTATTTTCAGATTTGATAGAATAGTGAAATTACAGTAAACGCTTATCTCTTCTAATTGCTAAATGTTCTATGTTTTTCCTCTTTTGTAATCTTGTTAATTATTTTTTCCAATCCACTGGTTGCGCTGTATTTTCTCTGATTTCCACATGCAGTATGCCGTCTGAAAATTGACGTCTTTTAGTGAAGGCTCTTCTGCCTTGATAACGGTTGAAGTATCCACGTTTTCCCGGGTAAGTCTGTTGCGAAGGGGCGTTTTGATATCATTCTGAAGAGAAAAACAGCGCTCAACATCCGAAGTGTGAAGCGGCAAGGTTAGTGCGAGTACTCCGAGTTTCATAAGATTCGGAAACCCTTCTTTAAGGCACTTGTACATAAGAAGGATAGCTTACATTTAAAACCTGGTCAGAACAATTTAAAATGTTGTCAGTAGCGCTTATAAACTTTCAAAAAAACAGTTTCAAGCAAACCTCCTCATGCGGGTCCGAGTCTTACGTTAACTGGCGACAAAATTTTGTCGCGCCATAGCAATTCTTTAGCTAGACTGACACACTGAGAATGAGAACCACTGATAAAAGAATAAAAGAATTTTACAAAATAACTTAGAATCCGAAAAAAAACTTTTATGGAAACAAATCTGTGTTATCACGTGGATATCTTTGGTTCAAGACAAACTGTTTTACCGCTGTCCACTCATTGTGGAGGTCATGCTACTTTTAGCCCTCAGCCAATACATGTAAAAATATGTTACGCACGTTGCAAACGCTGGATAATTTGCGGTGATATTGTTTTACGTGTTTTTGAATAACGGTCCCTTGAGCTGCTCATTGCTAACGAAAAGGGGGTAGTAGGCATGCGCTTCTTTCATTAACACGCACGTCAACTAATTCGTGAAAAGTCCTTGACCTTCGAACAAGCTGTCACGTAACCGAGTAACCGCCGCTTCCTTGATGTCTCTTCGAAGGTATTTTGAGGGCACCGCCTGTCCTTTGATGCCATACCGGAGGCAGTCAACACGCATCGTGTAAGACGAGTGCCTGGATGCCGCCCTCCTTTGAAGGCACATCGAGGTACCCCAAAACGCGTTGTTTAAAGTGAGTGCCTGGATCACGTAAAATGGAAGACAGGGTAGTCATACACTAGTTTAACAGTTAGCTAAATAGGACTCCGTTGACTTTGCACACTTGCCATCCATTGCATCCATGACCTCGATTCAAAAGACTCGTTCGGGCAAGATAAAATAATACAATTATAGTCATAACGTTCACGCCGGTGTACTGCACTGGTCCAAACACTGATAGACATGGAAGCGAAGTTTTCTACTATAGTGGCCTAGGCCCGTTTGTCGGATAGTGGCCTAAGGTCCGTTGTTCGCACAGAGCAAAAGCCCACTGATAAGAACACGTTATTCTTTATTCTCTCAACGTCTCAGGTCAACTCAACGTGGAAAACAACAACAATCATAAAAAACAATACTTGCAGTAGAGACCAGGGCAACAGCTGCAACTTTGACCACAAAGGAAAGAATCAACTGCACCATACCGCTTGTTGATGCTGATAATACTGCACAGTGAGACCATTTAATGCAAGGTGAAATAAGAAAATAAAGACTGTTCTTCATTCAAAAGCAAAATTTCCAAGCTGCGTTCTTCAAAGACCATGAGTGGGTCGAGGCTAACCAAGAGATGATCAAGCAACAAAGCTTCACGGTGTTTTCCAGTTCTGCAATACGTGCACATCTCACATGGCTCAAGAACTTCTCGATTACTGTGAACTTTGAAATTCCATCACTTCATGACAGTCGAATTATTTGTCCAGTGTCCAAGACAAGTTCCATGCCAGTTTAGTGAAGAAAACAACAGGCCGTGTCACTGTTCACTAGACTGAAAACTAGCATTCTACAGTCCTTATAAGGACCACCTATTGTTTAGAAAAACAACTCGAATATCTGTTTGTCTGTGTGTATATACGTGGTGGTTGTGATCAAGAAAAGGTGCACAAATGCGTAAATGTGGCGAAACCAAAGAATGATGACCTGGTTGATGAATTATCGCATACAAGCTCTATATTAAGCTGCTGAAGAAAACAGACTGTGTCATTGTTAACCGGACTGAAAACAAACATTTAAAACGCACCTTATATTTTTTTCTTTTGCTGTCTTAAAGCTCCAACAAAGATCCTTCTGCAGGGAAGATTTATGGTAATTTTTTCGTAATTGGCAGTAAGAACCTGGCATGAACGCAAGTGCAAAGCCATTTAAATTCAGTTGTTAATGGGCGAGAATGTCATATATAGATTCCTTATCTTACGAAGGCATACAAATGTTAGCATTCTCAGTTCGGATTTTACAAGTACCTTTCAAACTGGTTTCGACTAATTTTTAAATAAGAGTACCTTCATAATATTCAAAGTATTTAAAAGTTCATAGTGTTTTAAAACAAGCGTTAAGTGTGGCTCTCAGCTTACTTTTAATGTAGTTTATTGTCACTGAAAGATACCTTTCGATTTATAGTTTTAATCAATTTCGTTATGGATAGAAAATTTAACAACAATATGACAAACAAATCGAAAGATATATAATTTTAAATTGTCAATAGCCAAAACAGTGTTTAAATTTATGCGTCACTAATAGAATCTGTTGAATTTTATTGCTGGAAAATGCATTCATAAGACAAACATGCTTAGACGGAAATCAATTTATTGATTACATGCACATTTACTGCGCAAGATGTCCGCCTAAAAAGTGTTACTTAAGTCAGGTCATTATTGTAATAGCTTTCAGAAAGCTTTGTATTCGAAAAACTGTGTGACAAGTGTTTCAGTTCTTCGATTTAAAGACCCCTTATACACATGTAAGTCCAGCGGAACATTTTCTCCAACAGCTCGCTCACTTGGTTCAATCGTTTGTTTAGAAGTCTAAAGAATTCAATATATTGCCTTGATCTACACTGCTTCAATAAAACAAAAGTAGTAAAATTCAAAATTTCTGTTTTTTTTCTAGGAATTTTGAGGGTCTGTTTCATTGAATAGGAATAATAATGATGTTGCTTTGTTTTAAAGATATTATTTTATGTAAACTCACTCAATTGGTTTAAAAAATCAAAGTTATTGCACGAAATCTTTTATAATTTAGTTTAGTGCTTTTTAGTTTTCTGCTTGCTGCTTCTAACATATTTAGGATTTCTCGAAAACTATTCAACATGTCAAATGCAAATTTAACCCACATTTCTTTCTAGTGGTTTTTAGCTCCCTCTGCTCAAAAAAGTACTAATTAAATGAAAGCTATGTTTGATATATTCTTATATGCACTTTTAGACCATGTTTTTGGACAGACACATACACAGTTTCTTATATCACTGCTTGCTAAAGTACCTCAGTACTGCATAAGGCATTTGAGAAATGTATTTTGTCAACAGGGACATTCCCCTTTATCTTTCATTATCTCTCTCTTCTTCCATATTTACCATTTTTGTATCTGTCTGGTCTAAGAGGATTTACATGTTATTCACTGAATTTTCGTTCCAAGCGCAGAAATCACTGAGCAAATCTTGTACCCTGAGGTCAAGATTAGTTTTCTAAACCAAACAACTTTTATTTTGTTTCTTTTGTTGCTAACTTTAATGTGGAATAAAAGTCAACGGCGAAGACGTCATCACAAATGAACGTGGTTACTATTTATTTTTAGCCAAAGTGGTATCCGTAATTGCCTAGTAAGAAGTGAGTTTTGACAGAGGGTGATAAATTGTTGTTGTGGTATGATGTTCTGAGAAGGGTTAGCTTTAAAACCATTTCCCGATTTCGTACTGACACCGTGTGCTCAAACCGGAGCCTGCTTTCTTTTGTCGACTGGTATCTGGGAAGGTGTCAGGGCAAAATTTGGTGTGTCACTGGGTTTGTTATACAATGTTTGATGTTCATAAGAGCATTTGATTGCTTGGGCATTCACTAACTACTCTGTATCGCATTGCACTTGCTATTAAAAACGGCAACCGCAACTTGGCGGTAGTCTGGGGGTTAAAACTCCATAAAGTTTTATTTTGACGGTAATGTGAACCTTTTTTACGACCACGACACTCGGAATATTTCTAAAATGTGATATTGCATCATTCTATACATAATACTGTCGACAGTTTTGGAAACTTTGACTGACTTATGCTGCACAAATTTTTATTTGGACTTCAATTGTTCTAAAACGTGATATTTTATGATTTTACAACGTTTCGCAACAAAAGAGATATGTATTTAATGTTGACAGTTTTGAAGATTAGACTCATCTCAGCTTAATACATTTCTATTTGGACGAGTATTCGATCATTTTGCAGATCACGACATCTTAAATGACTCTGAAATATGATATTTCATCATTGATAAATGTTCGCTATCGACAAAATAGCGTTTTTAATGTCGATAATTTTAAAGACTTTTTCTCAACTCAGCCCTCTAATTTTTGTTTGGACTGATATTTGAATATTTTTTTGGACCACTATAAATGTGATACTTCATTATTTTACAATATCTGGCACCGAAAAAAATGTATTTCTGATGTTGACAGTATTTGAAGAGTGTGAATAAGCTCAGCTCCACAAATTTTCAATTGTACGATTTTATTATTTCACACTGTATGGCAACGACAAAGATTCGTTTTCAAATCGACAGTTTTGAAGCCTTTGACTCATCTCAACCCCATGACATTTTTCGACGAAGTTCGAACATATTTTGGTCCACGACACTTGTACAACCTCTAAAATGTGATATTCCGTCATGTTACAATGTTTGACACCGAATAAGGTGCTCTGTTCATGTCGACACTATTGAAGACTTTGACTCACCTCAGCCCCTCAAATTTCTTTTAGGATCGAAATTTGAACTATTTAGCACCACGATACATGGAATCTCTCTGAAGTGTGATATTTCATCTTTCTAACACTGTTTGGGACCTAAAAGATGCATATTCAATGCCGACAGTTTTGAAGACTTTGGCTCATATCAGCTCCAAAAATTTTCATTTGGAACGAAATTCCAATATTTTTGTCCCCAGGACACTTTTAAATATCTAAAATATGATATTTCATCTTCTACACCCGTCTGATTCAAAGAAGAAGCGCTTTAGTGTCGACAATATTGAACATTAAAGATTTTCTCTCACCTCAGCTACACATTTTTTTTATTTGCACCGATTTCATCATTTTTACCGTTTGCTCCGAAAAAGATGCATCTTTTAATGTCGACAATTTTGAAGGCTTTCACTCGCCTCAGCTCAACAAATTTTTTTTGAACCGACATTCCAACGTTCTTAGGACCACCACAGTTGCAATCGTTCTAATCTATGACATTTGATAATTTTACACTGCATGACACCGAAAACGATGCATTTTTGCTGTCAACAATTTTGAAGCCTTTGACTCACTTCAACTGTACAAATTTAAAGTTTATTATGGACCGACAATTGGACCTTTTGGGATAAAGAAACCTGAAATTGCACTATTTATTTATCTTATACAATTTGGCACCGAAAGTTTGCATTTTAACGTCGATAATTTTAAAGACTTTGGCTCACCTCAGCTCCATAAATTTTTATTTCGACCCAAATTTGAATAATTTTGGGAGCAAAGCACTTTAAAATATATACTTCTAGGTACAGAACTTTCGAACTTATTGATTGTATTTTAGTAACTAAGCAACGTTCTATCCACATATGTGTCATTTATCGCCTTGCCCTTTCAACAAAAACAATGCTGTATTTCTTGAAGAATTTTCAGAATTTCTCATTGCAAAAGCGTCGTGCGCAGCTGATGTTGTTATTGCGGGTGATATTAATTTTCACTTAGACCAAAAAGAACTACAGTCCTTGTCGGAGTCGTGCGATTTCTCACAAAGCATAAACGCTTCAACACATACTTGTGGTCATCAGTTAGATGTTCTCATTGCTCCGGACAGTAACATCATCTAAGAAAATATTTCCGTACGAGACATTAATATCTCTGACCATTTTCTTATATCATTTGTTCTGAAGCTGAAAAGCCACCAAAAGCACAGAAAACTGTAAGGTACCGTAAGTTCAAATCAATTAATCTCGAAGATTTCAGGAGGGACATTTCAGATATAGACTTAGCCGTCTACGACACAACTGAATCAAAAGTTGATTGTTATAACAAAAGTCTTCAGGCTATTGTTGATAAACATGCTCCCGAAAATAAAAAAAAATCTATTGTCATTCGGCCCAATACAAAGTGGTTTAATGATCATATTCGCCACCAAAAGGTTGTTCGCCGTAGACTTGAAAGGCGCAGTGACAAATCTGGTCTTGATGGAAACAAAGTCAAGTGTAGAAAGCAGTGTGATCATGTCAATGCCTTATGTGATGCAGCCAAATCCGAACTCTTTACTTCACAGGTCCTCGAGTCACAGTCAGATAAAAAAAACACTTTTTAATGTAACTAAGGAACTTTTAGGTTAATCTGACACTGCCGGTCTGCCGTCGAACAATCTTCCCGAAGTGCTAGCCAATGTCTTTAGTGAGTTCTTTTTAGACAAGATAATAAAGATTCAAAACCAGATATCTTATGAAGAACGTGAACGAATTTTTCAAGACTTCCGAGAAGCAAGTGGTTTCAACGGGACTAAACTGGAGCGCTTTAGACCCGTGACACCGGAAGAACTGAAAGGAATCATTGCAAAGTTAACATGGCCACCTGCTCATTAGATCGGTTACCCTCATGGCTGCTGAAAGCATGCTCCACAGAATTTTTGGATATTCTTGTTCAAATAATAAATCTGTCGCTAGCTGAAGCAACTGTGCCGGATAGTCTAAAGCAGGCTGTTGCTATCTCACTGATAAAGAAAGTAAACCTTGACCCTGACATATTGAAGCATTATAGACCGTTATCAAATCTTAGGTATCTATCGAAACTCATAGAGCGTTTGGTCGCAGTGAGGCTCAACAAACATTTTATGTTCAATGAACTTTTAGACTAATTTCAGTTGGCCTACAGAAGATTTTGCTCCACCGTTGTTTAGGGTCCAAAGTGATATCATCCAAAGTTTAGATAGACGTTCGATGGTGGCCTTAGCACTCTTGGAACTCAGTGCAGCGTTTGACACGCTTGAGCATTCTCTTCTGTTGAAAAGACTAGAATGCAGATTTGGTATCGTAAAGAATGCTCTGAAATGGATACATTTCTATTTATCTATTCGTACCCATAGAGTTGTTGTCAATGGCATTTTATCAGTTCCAGCACACCTTTCTCAGGGCGTTCCACAAGGATCAGTCCTAGGACCATTGCTATTCACCGTCTATGTCACCCCCTTAGCTGACATTGCCAAGCGCCATGGAATGAAATATCATTCCTACGCAGATGATTCACAGTTGTATCTGGCTTTTGATCCAAAGTCATGTTTGGATAGCAATATCGCAAATCTGGAAAACTGCATTGAGGCTTTCAAAAGATGGATGTGTGCAAACTTTTTGAAATTAAATGATGAAAAAACTTATTGTGTTCGACTCGAAATATAATTTAAGGAAATTGGGCAGTTTAAATGTAAATGTTGGTTCGAATGCTAACACATCCTCATCAACCGTGAAAAATCTTTGAGTTGTATTTGATGATTCTGTGGTTATGGAGCAATTTGTCAATCTCAAAATTTCATGGTTTTTGTTTTGCTTAAGAAATATAGGTCGCATTATGCGTTTCCTTACACCAGAGGCTTCAAAGCTATTGATTCATGCCTATGTTATACATAGACTCTACTATTCCAATTCTATTTTGTATGGTGTCAACAAGTGCCAGATTCAGAGGGTTCAATTAGTGCAGAATGCTGCCGCACGTCTCATTGCAGGATCGTGAAAATATGAACACGTTACCCCTATTTTAATGGAACTTCATTGGCTCCCTATCGAGCAAAGAGTTCTATTCAAAAATTGTCTTTATGGATGTGCTCCAGAGTACTTGTCTGAGGTTCTCTGTAAGTACGTAAATACCCGCTCTCTACAATATCAAGACAAAAACCTGCTGTAAGAAAATAGAACTATGAGTAAATTAGGACACAGAGCTTTTGTAAATCTTGCTCCCAAAATTTGGAATGCATTACCATTTTATTTGAGAAGCTGTAACAATTTAGTTAAATTTAAGAAAGGACTTAAGACTTTTCTATTTAGAGAGGCTTATGTATCTTAATAGTCGTGTTCACAGTATTAAATATCAGTATTATTTGATCTTTAACTTTTTTTAAAATTTGTTTAATTATTATTTCATATTTGTAATTGTACCGCGCTTAGAGCCTTATTAAGATAAGCGCGTTAAAAATAGTATAAAATAATAATAATAATAATAATAATAATAATAATAATAATAATAATAATAATAATAATAATAATAATAATAATAATAATAATAATAATAATAATAATAACAACAATAATAATAATAATAATAATAATAATAATAATAATAATAATAATAATAATAATAATAATAATAATAATAATAATAATAATAATAATAATAATAGTGAGTTTTTATATACCGATTTTTCAGACAACCTGCTCAAACCGGTTTATAATGTGCGCATACATGTTTATAATTATTGATTACAATTTTTTAACTCAGATTGTTATATTTTCGACGTACACATATAGTGTCTCTAAAATCCCTAAAATCTATTGGCACATACGCCTAAATAATGCAACTCTAACTTAATATTAAAGGACTACATAGGCACACCGACATCCCTGTGGGCTTTGCAAGTTGTCATGATTCCTGGCAACCAGCGGGATTAGAACCCGGGCTACAGAACCATAGCTGCATGTTATTTTTTTCTTGCAATATTGATGGCAATAAAAGCTACAGTATAAAAATCCCAAACAAAATTTTTTAATATATTTCAAAATACAGTTAATGCAGCAAAGATTAAAAGGCAATCCTATATGTGTCACAAAAGTTTACCGTTAAAGTAATTGTACACACAGTAGTAAAGTAATATTAACACATTTAAATTATAACTTTAAGTTTGCTTAGGAAATTTTGGTGTTATACTGCTCTGAGAAAAAGATGACGATATTAATTAATCTAAACCAATAGCAGTGAATTTAAGTCTAATTAAAAATCAGTCCACAGTACTTTTGAAATAAATCTTAAATTTGATTAAATCCTTGTTACATCGTGCTCTTGCATAGACAAAGTTGAACTATCATTTCTACAATTACATGTCTCACATTCCTAAGTTATTGGGCGTCATTTCATACTGAGAAGATTTTTCATAATACTATTTATTACATTCATTTTCATTGTGACTTTTGTTTACTGTTATTTTACTTCATTAGATTTTTAACCTGTTTAAGTTGGTTTATTCTTGTTATATAATTTAATGCGAAATGTATTTGATGCCTTTGTTTAAAATTACTTTGAAATGGCAATAGCAATTTTTATTGCGGTTCTTGTTTTTGAGCAACTTTGTTCTGTTTGGTTTTGAACCTGCAATCAAGATATGACAATGCAAAATATTACTTACCAGTGCTCAGTGACAAAAACCTGCTGGTGTTCTTGAACACACAGTACATGTGCATGCTTGTTGTCTGTTACACTGTATATTACATAGGGCTAGTGCTCTTTGACGATGCTGCACATAGACAAGCATTCAGTTTTATGCTTTCCGTTCATGTACGCTGCTATTTAGAGAAAGATTTATTTTAACTTATTCTTCTGATTATGAGGTGTTTGTTTTTAAATACAAAAGGTAAATAATTCACTAAATTATTTTTGTAATATTTATGAACATTTTTCTAATAAAATTAGCTCTCGCTCATAAACATAAAAGCTCAGGCTAATCGTTGATGGCCAAAATGGTGTCAAAACACTTATTTTAAGTATAAGGATCTTACAAGGAGATTGACTCGTTTGTGTCACTGTACATTTTGAGTGTTTTTCGCACTTTTCAAATAAGTTGAAGAAGAGCAATAGCTATGTGACTTTATTTTTAAGTAAATTGTTTTTCCTACTTTATTTTGTAGTGCGATTCAATTCGATTCAAATCATGTAAATAATGTCGGTTGTTTACCTTTGTTCGCAAGCAAACATAGCACTAATCTTTCTGTAATGAACACAAGTAGTTAATGTGTGCTCTGTTATTATTCAGTTTCCGATAAGATAAGAAAGTTAAGCTAAATGAGCTAATTAAATCGAATGCTTTGACAATGTAATGTAATTTATATCAATTATATTTGCTGAAATCTGCATGCATGTGTAGTTTAATGTAATTTGCCGTTTTTCATTTGCCTCTATTCTACGAGTCGTTGCAACTATTGTATGAGTACTAATACTAGTAACTGTCAAAAAATTATTTTTATAAAAGTTCACAAAATCTTTTAAGATCAAAATTAAAAGTCGATTCGATTCGTATTGACTGGTTAATATTCAGAGATAAATTTGGTATGATTCAAAATGCATATCACTGAGGCATTCTTAATTTTAATTAAATTTTACTAGCAGCTTGTGACCAATTTCAAACATAATTTATATAATTAAATTCATATTAAGCTATAAGTTAAGTTGAGTCACACTTAACTTTACTGATCAATATCGTAAAAAAATGAATGATAAACTTTCTCTTGCTTGCAGGAAAACATCTGTGCGTGTAACATGGCTGTGAAATGTGCAACCTGTGAACGATAACAGGTACCGCATATATGTAGACAAGGGCACGTGGGTGCTGTTTCCCGCTTCATTCTTCCTCCACGATCAATAGGACTATTTCCTTGCATGATATCCACAGTATCTAAACATACGTATATGCTACGAGATACTCAAGAAGATACTAAACATCAAAAAAAGCAAAAACTCCTACCTTAATTTCATAGGAAGCTTATCATATTATGAATAAAGATTAAACCATTTTCAGCAATTTTTAATATCAAACGAAGCATAAATGTCCACTTAGCTTGTAACAATTGTTTTTAATTGTCCAAAAATGATTAAACAAATATGATAAGATTTATTTCGTAATACTTCATAATTTTTAATTGATGTTTTGTGTGACCTTGATCTTATAAATGCCAAGAAACTAAAGCGACTGAGTCACCTTTCTCATTGATGGATTTTGAGGTGGTGCAAACAGCCGCAAAAGCTACCAAAAGAACTGCCAATCTCAGCACTAAGGTCTTCATCATAGTTTTGCTGAGAGATGAAATATTACTAAATATGAAAAAACGCATGCATCGTTACCAATCTATCACTGCCAAAACAAATAAATTCATTATAAATTGCTGTAAAATACTTACACTAAAATATCAATATCATCCCCTCCTCTTTTTGACGTAGTATGCACATTATTGAGCAGCTTCTCTCAATATTATTGATACAAAGCACAAAAATGTAACAGCCTGTGATGTTGAATCAAACATTCTTGATAATTTGATATAGTTCAGCATGGTCCAACTAAAAATCAAGTATCAAAAATTCATTTAAATACTACAAATAAAACTATTTCTTTCTTTTATCCCTAACTTTTCGTGTCTGATTTTACCGAGACAAACACTGAACTGCAGTTTCGTATATTGGCTATCTTCTTATCTTCCATTTAGGACATGGTCTGACGTTACTTTTCCACCCCTTTTAAAAGCCAACTTGCTGCTCTAATGAGTAACGTATGTAAATGTGTTGTCAATGTTTGGTATCTTGTGAGACATTAGCGATCATTCATGTCCAGTTGTTGTTTTCTTTCTTTGTTTTTTTTTATTTTAATGCGCATTATATTTGCAAGTGTTGTCTGGATATAACATTTGGAAAATTATTGGTGTGAAGTTGATTGGTCTGCTTTATCCTTTCTTCTTTAAGGTGATATATTATGAAACACTCTTTTCTCTTTGTTAATAATTTTTGCCATTTTTTAATTACGGTGCATGTTTAACAGTCTAAATTAACTTCCTGACATTGTCAATCATTTTTCTTTTAATTAACGAAACATTAAAAATGATATATGTTATTATCAATATTCATTTCATGTAAATTAAAAGAAAACTGTGTAGTAAGTATGAAAAAACACAGCTGTGCGCATAGCTATTTTACAGAAATTATTTTCCTTCTATTTCCTTAAGGTCATGCTGAATGAATTTACAATCTTGGTTGGTTTACTTTTGACACAACTAAATAAAAAGCAGAACATTTTAGAATTTTGCCTTCAAGCCCATGTCTTGTGTGAAGCGCTATGGTGCCCTCGTCTTTAACCATCTCGATTACTCATTCTGGTTAACACTTACTACAGCTGAAATGCTCTTTATTCATGTAAAGAGCATATATCCATACCAATTTTTTTGGCAATACATGCACTATAATTAATTTTTCATTTGAATTATATTTTCATCAGTTTATGTCGTTAAGTGTTTCACCTTCAATACACGGGTTACCTTTGTGTCTTACTGTTTTTTTTTTATTTTTGACTATATTACAATCGCCTTAGCTTGAATTTAAACGTCCCTCTTTTTTGATTACCTCTAATATACAAACTTTGTCTTGTAACTACTACTACGTAAAATCCTCCAACGTCTACTGCTTAACACGTGGTTAATCGTCTTTGCTTAAGTTTTAGAGAGCTTCTTCTGTTACATATGCCTAATGGCATTATAATTACAACATTTATTTACAAGTAAGAAATGTGTACCAGACAAAATGTAAGTTCCAGCTGAATTTGAATGTTAGGTCGGCGCCCATGCTGATGAAGGATTTGTTAACCTATTTCGCTTTGTACATAGTAATATTTCATGACAGGTGGGCATTATGTTTTTTTTTTGCCTGAAGGACCCTGGTCGAATTGACAGAACCCGAAGTTATCCATCATTTCAATTCAAAACTTCCCAAATTCATCACTGATTATTTTGCATTTTTCTATAAAATTATGACATGTAAAATCTCATTGTATGGTACATTTTCTGTTATTATTGGTCAAAAAGTAACACTCTGTGTCTCTGTTAGCCACATAAACCTGTAACTATTTTATATCCTAACAGTTTATGAAGTTGATAAGCATTTACTCCAGAGTCAATAAGCAGCTATCGCAATTTTCCTTAAGTGTCATTCTATCATTCAGAAGAAAATCAACATAATTAACTTTTTTTAGCTTTTCATATTGACTAAATAACTTTGTTGATATGTTAATTTTTTGCCGTTTAAAATGCAGATGGTTGCAAAAGCTACCAGCAAAAACAGTGTAAAGCTAAAACTACCATGTATATAAATTAATCATGATATATATGTTTTAATACAAAATGTGTTTCACAAGACTTGTAATTATACTTTTATACTACAGTTTTTGCTAAGAAAAGTTAAATATTAATAAATATATTATTCAATACGATTCTTATACAAGTGAGAAATGCTCGATACATTATTTTCAGTTGAAGAAATTCTCCAAAGCGAGAAGATATAAGAAGGAGGAAAAGTCAAAGTCACTGTAATAACCAGTTTCCAGTAGTCAATGGAACAAACGCAAGGAAGCGTCCATGCATTTGAAATATGAACTTATGTAACAGCCTAATTTGGTGGCCTAATTTGAACAAAATAAGCAAATGAGTAGCAGTTAGCCAATGAACACAGTGAAAAGGCACATATTTTAAACGAAAAACATTTATTTATAATAACAATCATAACAATCAGTTCATGCTTTTGCAAATAAATATTAATAAGATAATTACATAAATAAATAAATACCCAACAATATCCCACACACATAGGCGCACTCGACACACCGTTTCAAGGGCGAAACTCCCACAAAATGCCCAACACGCATAGTACCTTGACACGTAGCGTCACGGCGCATATACAAAGCGCCCCAAAGGCTAACTGTACCTTGAAATGCCGTATCACGAGAGAATAACACACATAGCATCCGAGACACGCAAGTGCCTTGACACGCAGACTCGTAGCACCTTAACTTGTTGCGATCACTTCTCGGTTGCGATCACAACGACTGTTCAAAACCGATATGAGACACGTTGCGACTGCTTTAATGCAACTGACGTATCATCACGAATATTTGGACGGACATGCATACCAGAAGATTACATCAAGACACCTACAGTACTGCCTCAGTGACAACCAGGAACACAAGGCCAATTGCTAAAAATATGCATTTACCCCCACTTTGACCATTCAAATAGCATTTCAATATATAGGCATTCAACACAGTTAACTAGAAGCCGGTTACAACGAATGGACCATGCACAAATCCATTCAAAACACTCTATGTATTGAACAATGTAACGGAAAGCTTCTGACAATATGTGCTCACAATATCACACAACCTTAACCCAATCCAACCTACCGAAACCAAACCAAATCCAATCCAACCTTGACCCGTCACAAGATAACCTTGATCCATCCCAACTCAACCAAACCTTGACCCAACCCTAACCCAACACTAACTCAAGCCAACCCTGACCCAATCCAACCTAACCTTGACCCAACAAAGCCTGACCTTGACCCAACCATGACCCAACCCAACCCTAACCCAACCCAGCCAAACACTGACCCAACCCAACCCTAACCCAACCCAATCTACCCGTGACCCAAACAAACCAACCCCCTTTATATCATAACTTTACCACACATTTACTTATTTTGCAATATTAATGGTTTTTCCTGAGTTTAAGCAATATAAAAACAGAAACAATGATCAATATGCACACAGAAAAAAATTAGCAGAATAAATTCAAAAACATCATTCAACCCTGAGATGGGAGGATATTCTTTGGTAAGATAGCGGAAACATCAAATTTAATAGTGAATAATGTGGGGTTTAGTATGTATTATAAATAAAATCGATACGTAATTGAGTTCTCTATAATAATATTAAAAAAACCCTTAAAAATACCTAGAAAAATCAATTTGTGCAAGGTTTAAGGCCCCAACAACTAACCCTTGTTTCATTCCAGCAATACGGGGACCATTTTTGCTAAAAACCACAGTATTAGGGAGACCAAAAATTTAAGGAGACAAAAGTATGTCTCCTTAATTCTTAGCGTTTTTAAAAGTTATGAAACTACACAGTAAACAAAAACGAATGATTCTATATCATAGTTAATATAATATTTTTTGTTTTAAAATTAAATTTCTGTGTTGCCACTTGATTACAAGCTTAAAAACATAAATTATTTATCCCAAATGGTCTCCCTGAGTGCTATATATAAGGCATGGTCCTCCTATTGCTGGTTGCAGATCTATATATATATATATATTGTTATGTTACAAATATATATGCTATTTTTTCTAAAGAACATTATGTGCGCTGTCAAACAGTCCAGGTAATACTGGTCATTTAAATTATGTAGATAAAACAATCGCTCTAAAAGGACCGAGATCGATCTACATAATTTATTTAGTTATTTATTTAAAAACTTATATGGTTCTGTCTACATAATTTAACTGTTTATTTATTATTAATAGTGAGCTTAATACATATATGCTTTCTTAAAAAAGAAACGCTTTTAACTGTTTCTTAAAACTTAATAAGCCACTACAATTTCTAAGAGAGATTCCATAGGGGCAAAATTTGCGAACGCCCTGTCCCTCAGTTTACTTCTTTTCTTATTGTCTTTAAGACAAATATTCAGGCGCATTGCAATTTATACAATTAAAACAATGACTGGCTTTTTCAAAAATACTCTTTTCTCAACGTGAAGCCAGTGAAGCTGGATTAAAATAGGTGTTATACTTTCGTGTTTTTAGTTCCCACAATAAAACGGGTGACAAAATTTTGCACTATTTGAAGTTTTGTGGAAAAAAACTCCTGTTCATGCAAAATAAAATCGAGTGTAAATTCCAATTCTTGAATTACCTAAGAATGTACCAATAATTTAAGGGTTTTGCTTCAATCAACATGAAACCTATATGGATTGAAAGCTGTTGGGACCTAGTTATACAACACTCCTTTTGGGTTGCGTCGGTGGGTTCGTCGATCCGTAAGAGAGGTTTACACATAGGCCCAAAACGCATGTTTAGTTTAATTTATGGATTTTGTAGACCGACCTTGTTCTATTGTTTTCCTTCGATCAACCTGACACTTATATGGATTAAAAGCTTATGGGACCTAGTTATGCAAGTCTTCTTGCGGTTTGCGGTCGGTAGGTCCGTCGGTGCGTGAGAGAGGTCTAAAAATAGCCCCCAAAAACGCATATTTAGCTTAATTTATGGATTTTTTTGTATACTGAACTTGTCCTAGAGTTTTACTTCGATCAACCTGAAACCTACATGGATTGAAAGCTTATGATACTTAGTTGTGAAGCTCTCCTTGGGTCCGGCGTTGGTAGGATCATCAATCCGTGAGAATGGTCTGAACACAGGCTCAAAACGCATAGTTAGCTTAAGCTATAGGTTTGTAGATTGAACTTGTCCTCGAGTTTTGCTTTGATCAACCTGAAACCCATATGAATTGAAATCTTATGGAGTCTAGTTGTGAGCCTTTCCTATGGGATGACGTCGGTCCCTCCGTCGTTCCGTACGTCGGTCCCTCCGTCGTTCCGTGACAGTGGTCCAAATATATTCCCATAAGCGGGCCCTTCGTGCTCCATCGGACACATTTCTAGTTTTATTTTACTTTCACATATAATAACAGTTACCAATTCTTGTTTTAATGAACAGTTATTGGCCTATCAATTTTTCATGATATCATTTGTATATCTCGGGACGAACGACGGACTGACAGAACAAAAACTATATATGACTGGAGGCCGCTGAGGCATTTAATTCAGGGTGGTTATTTTATTTTATTTATTATTTTTATGAACACTTTTACAGATAGAGCGAAGCTTTTCTTTAATCTAAGCAAGCCACCGAAAATGACCAACTTTGTTCACGGTAAAAAACGTACGTTAAGTGGCAACCATGTGTAGATGGTACGAGAAGGGATGTTATTACTCGTGAATTTCTATCTTACAGCAAACATTAATGCTGTGTATAAACTGGGCAGCTAAGTTGACAAGTGAAAGGCCTGTGTTTGGTTAATTACCGTTCACTGGCATCGCTTCATGCACACAAGCAACAATGTGTACATGGTATCGCATTACAGCCTCACGCAGCTTTGCTTGTAAACATCTTAGCGTCCATGATAAGCACTACAAGAAATTAATTTAACGAAAAATAGGACTTTTTAAGATTATTTGCTTGTATTTACTCCCGGCTTCATTACTTCGTTGCTTTTCAGAAAAAAAAAACAGATAACACATAAATATGGAATACCATTTTCACATTTATTAGGGAAATTTCTGATCTCAAGAATTAATTTTTGATCTCAAAAATTGATTTTTTTTATATCAAGAATTACTTTTTGCTATCTGTAATTGTATTTTTGATATCTTTAAAAACAAATTGATATCAATAAATATTGAGAGATTAAAAGATATTTATTGATATCAAAACTTATTTTTGAGATCAAAAATTTAATTCTTGACAGCAAAAGTGAAATATTTGAGAGTAAAATATCAATTTGAAGTTCAATAATTCATTTTCTTTTAGTGATATCAAGAATTTATCTCAGATATCATTATTTCAGAATGATACTTTTTAAATTTGTATTTGGAAATCTGTAAATGATATTTTCATGTCAAAAATTGATTTTTGATGTCTAAATATCAGTCTATTGTTAGGTAGGCAATCAGAAACATACATCTGCAAATAAATAATGACTGTTCCTTATATATAGATTCTTTCTTTAAATTTTTACTGAAAAAAAAAAAAAAAAAAAAACGAAGCAATTCTCCAGATCAAAAATTGTGTTGTTATTATTGATCTCAACAATTCAAGTTTTCATCTCTAAAATGTAATTGACGTGTCCTATATTTTATGTGAATGTGTGTCTTCCTTAAGATTTTTTAAGTTGTAAAATTGATTTTTTGATCTCAAAAATAAATAAATACACATAAACATCAACGGAAAGGAATACCATGAATGGGTCGAGGCTAACCAAGAGATGATCAAGCAAGAAAGCTTCACGGTGTTTTCTAGTTCTGCAATATGTGCACATTTAACATAGCTCAAGAAGTTCTCGACTACTGTAGAACAGTCCGATTATTTGTCCAGTGTCCAAGACAAGTTCCATGCCAGGCTGGTGAAGAAAACAACAGACCGTGTTACTGTTCACTAGACTGAAAACCAACATTCTACAGTCTCTTTAAATGTGGCTCATCCAAAGAGTGAAGATCTGGTTGATGATTTATCGCATACAAGTTCCATGTTAAACTGGTAAAGACAACAGACAGTGTCATTGTTAACCGGACTGAAAACAAACAAATTATTAACCGGATTGAAAACAAACAATTAAAGCGCACCTTATATGTACGTGGTGGTAGGCATATTTGTAAAGGCTTTTCGTGCAAATGTGGGGCGTTCTGAAACAATGAGCTTTCTGAAAGATCAGGGGGTGATGAACATTCTGGATCAGTTAGCGATCTGGAACAAGGAGCGTTATTAAGCACTGACATGGCACCTGTTCCAGAACGCTCATTGTTCCAGAACATTCATTGTAATTGGCAGTAAGAACCCTAGCATGAACCTAGCAAGTACAAAGCCATATGAATTCAGTTGTTAATGGCCGAGAATTCATATATAGAGGTGTCTAAGGCATACAAAAGCTAATACTCTCAGTTCGGATTTTATAAGTATCTTTCAAACTAGTTTCGTCTACCTAGCTTTTAAGTAAAAGTACCTTCGTAATGTATTTCAAAGCAAGCGTTAAGTGTAGCTCGCAGCTTATTTGTAATATAGTTTATTGGTCACTGAAAGATAACTTTCGATTTGTAGTTTTATCCAATTTCGTTATGGATAGAAAAGTTGATAGCCATATGACAAACAAATCGAAAGATATGCAATTTTAAATAGTCAACAGCCAAAACACTGTTTAAGACTATGCGAAACTAATAGACTCTGTTGAATTTTATTGCTGGAAAATGCATTTATAAAATATACATGCTTAGACGGAAATCAATTTATTGATTACATGCACATTTACTACGCAAGATGTCCGTCTAAAAGTGTTACTTAAGTCAGGTCATTATTGTAATAGCTTTCAGATAAGTATCTGAATCTTTGCATTACATGCACAGTTACTAGCAAGATGTCCGTCTAAAAAGTGTTACTTAGAAGGAAAACAGTTTAGTGGTTACATGCACATTTGCTGCGCAAAAAGTCCGTGTAAAAAGTGTTACTTCCGTCAGGTCCGTATTGTAAATAACTTTCTAAAACGTGTCATAATCATTGTATTACATGCACATCTACTACGCAAGATGTCCGCTTAAAAATTTTACGTACGTCAGGTCATCATTGTAATAGGTTTCAGAAAAAGTGTGTGAAGCTTTGTATTCGAAAAGCTGTTGTAACAGGTGTTTCAGTTCTTCGATTTAAAGACACCTTGCACACGTGTAAGTCCAGCTGAACATTTTCTCCTCCAGCTCGCTCACTTGGTTCAATCGTTTGTTTAGAAGTCTAAAGATTTCAATATATTGTCTTGCTCTGCACTGCTTCAATAAAACTAAAGTAGAGAAATTCAAAAGTTTTTAGTCTTTTTGAGGGTTTATTTATTAAAAAAGGAATACGCAATGATCTTACTTTGTTTTAAAGATATTATTGTATGGAAACGCACTCAATTGGTTTAAAATATCAAAGTTTTTGCATGAAATCTTTAATAATTTAATTTAGTGCTTTTTAAGTTTCCTGCCTGCTGCTTCTAACAGATTTAGGATTTCTCGGAAACTATCCAGTATCTCTAATTTAAAATTAACCAACATTTATTTCTAGTGGTTTTTAGTTCTCTCTGCTCAACTATGAATGACAAGAAGCACTACTTAAATGGAGCTATGTTTCTGATGTTGCTACATATACCACTAGAACATGTTCTTATTAGACACACACATACATAGTTTTTTATTTCACTGTTTTCTTAAATGCGTGAGTACTGCATAAGGCATTTGAGAAATGTATATTGTCAACTGGGACACTCCCCCTTCTCTTTCATTCTCTCTCTCTCTCTCCTTCTATATTTGCTCTTTTTCTCTCTGTCTGGTCAAAGAAATTTGTATATTATTCACTGAATTCTCGTTCAAAGCGCATAAATCACTGCACTAGCCAACTGAGCAAATCTTATACACTGAGGTAAAGATGAATTTTCTAAAGCAAACAACTTTTGTTTTGTTTCTTCTGTTGCTAGCTTTAATGTGGAATAAGAAAGTCAACGGCGAAGATGCCATCACAAATGAGCGTTCAAAGCGTGGTATGTTTGTATTTATTTTTAGTCAAAGTGACATTCGTAATTGCATAGTAAGAAGTTAAAGTGAGCTTTGACAGAGTGTGATAAATAATTGTTGTGGCATGATGCCGTGGGTCAGAGTTAAAACCATTTTGCCCGATTTCGTACTGACACCTTGTGCTCAAACCGGAGTCTTTCTTTTGTCGGTTGGTATCTAAGAAGGTATCAGGGCAATATATATATATATATATATATATATATATATATATATATATATATATATATATATATATATATATATATGTGTGTGTGTGTGTGTGTGTGTGGTTTGCTATACAGTGTCCGATGTTCAATTTGATTGCGCGTTAACTCACTACTTCATTCTTGCGATTATGTATTTTCAGCTTTGTATCGCATTGTACTCGCTATTGGCTGAAAACGGAAACCGCCATTTGGCGGTAGTCTGGGGCTTTAAACTCCATAACTTTTTATTTCTACCGTAATTTGAACCTTTTTAGGACATCAACACTTGGAATGGCTCTAAAATGTGATATTTAATACTGTTTGGGACTACAATGATGCATTTTCAATATCTCTATATTGGAAGACCTTGACTCATCTCAGCTCCATATATTTTCATATATATTCTATTTGTTGGATCACGACACTTAAGATGGATATGAAATATTATGTTTCATCATTTTACACCATTTGACATCGAAAAACGAAAACAAATTAATGTAAACAATTTTGAAGACTTTGACTCATCTCATTTCCATAATTTTAATTTAAATTTTTATTTGGAATGAAATTCGAACATTTATGGGAACAAGACAAATGGAATTGTTCTGAAACGTAATATTTTATGACTTTACAAAGATACGTATTTAATGTTAACAGTTTTGAAGATTTTTACTCACGTGGGCTCAATAAATTTGTATTTGGACGAGTATTCGAGTATTCGAATGGCTCTAAAATGTGATATTTCATCATTTTCAAATGTTCGCTATCGAAAAATTTGCATTTTAATGTCGACAATTTTAAAGGCTTTTTCTCACCTCAGCTCCACTAAATTTTATTTGGACTGATATTCGAACCTTTTTTGGGACCACGACATTTCAAATGGCTATAAAATTATTTTACCAAATCTGGCTCCGAAAAATATGCATTTCTGATGTCGACAATATTTGAAGAGTGTGACTGAGCTCAGCTCCACAAATTTTTATTTGTAAAGATTCCATTATTTCACACTGTTTGGCAACGAAAAAGTTTCATTTTTAAAATCAACAATTTTGAAGTCCTTGCCTCATCTCACTTTAGGAACAAAACAGTTTATAATAGATCTAAGATGTGATATTTCAATATTTTGCGGCGGCAAAGATTACTGCTAAATGTCGACAATTTTGAAGACTTTGTCTCACCTCATATCCACAAATTTTTTTTTGGACTGATGTTTGAGCTACGCACACCCAATAGCATTAAACATCTGATACTTAATGATTTTACTCCGTTTGGTACCGAGAAAGATGCAATGCAAATATCGATAATCTTACAGCTTGAATGACATCAGCTCAACGAATTTTCATTTGCACCGAAATTCAAACATTTTTAGGATACTTCATGATGATTTTAAAATGTTTGCTACCTAAAACGATTCAATTCTAATGTCGGCAATTTTGAAGACTTTGACTCATCTCAGTGCCACAAATTTTTATTTATAACGACAGTCCAACATTTTTCGGACTAAAACAATTCAAATGGCTCTAAAATGTTAAATTTCATCATTTTACACCATTTGACACACAAAATTTGATGTCGACAGTTTTGAAGAATTTGGTTCAC
Organism: Protula sp. h YS-2021; assembly: GCA_949752745.1. Classification (NCBI taxonomy): domain Eukaryota; kingdom Metazoa; phylum Annelida; class Polychaeta; order Sabellida; family Serpulidae; genus Protula; species Protula sp. h YS-2021. The sequence continues at coordinate 42,296,825 of OX457032.1, forward strand.
CTCAGATTCTTAAATTTTTATTCGATTAAAATTTTTAGGATCATGCCACTTGGAATGGAACTAAAATGTTATATTTCATCATTTGTAAATGTTCGCTATCGAAGAAGTTGCATTTTTAATGTTGACAATTTTAAAGGCTTTTTCTCACCTCAGCTCCACTAATTTTTATTTGGACTGATATTCGAACCTTTTTGGGACCACGACACTTCAAATGGTTATAAAACTTGATAGTTCATTATTTTACAAGACCTGTCAGCGAAAAAGATGCATTTCTGATCTCGACAATGTTTGAAGAGTGTGAGTAAGCTCAGCTAAATACATTTTTATTTGTACCGGTTCCATTATTTCACACTGTTCGGCAACGAAAAAGATTCATTTTTAAAAGAAACATTTTGGACTCGTCTTAGCCTCATGAGTTTTTTCAACGAAGGTCCAACATTTATGGGACAACAACACTTGTTTAAACTCTAAAATGTGGTATTCCGTCATTTTACAATGTTTGGCACCAAATAATACGCATTTTTAATGTCGACTGTTTTGAACACTTTGACTCACCTCAGCTCCACAACTTTCTTTTTGGACCGAAATTCGAAATAGTTTTGGCCTTGCAACACTTGGTAGGATCTTATTTCATTTTTTACACAGTTTGGTACCGAAAAAGAAGCCTTCCAGTGTCGACAATATTGGAAATTTTTGCTCACCTCAGCTCCATAAATTTTTATTTGCACCGATTTTATCATTTTTCACCGTTTTGGTCCGAAAAAGATGTATTTTTAGTGTCGACAGTTATGAAGAGTTTGACTCACATGAGCTCAACAAATTTTTTTTGGACCAACATTCCAACATTTTTAGGAGCACCACACTTGGAATAGCTCTAAAATGTGATATTTGATAATTTTAAACTGCTTGATACCGAAAATAATACAGTTTTAATGTCGACAATTTTGAAGTCATCGCACCTCAGCTGTACAAATTTAAAATTTATTATGGACCGACGTCTGAATATTTTTGGAACCACGACACTTAGAATGGCTCTAAACATGGTATTCACTCATTTTATGCAGTTTGGCACCGAACGGTTGCATTTTTAAAGTCGATATTTTTTATGACTTTGGCTCACCTCAGATCTATGATTTTTATTTCAAACGAAATTTGAATATTTTTTGGAACAAAACACTTTGTAATAGATTTAAGATGTGATACTTCGTCATTTTGCAGCGACAGAGATTAATTTTTAATGTCGACAATTTTGAAGACTTTGTCTCACCTCAGATCCACCAATTTTTATTGTTAACCGTAATTCGAACATTTGCAGGACTACGACACTTCAGATGGCATTTAAAATGTGATATTTCATCATATTCCTTCGTTTGGTACCGTAAAAGATGCATTTCAAATATCGATGATTTAACACTTTTTTGAAGTCGGGACAAGCCCTATTTTTTTGCACTTGGGCTGTCCGATATATTTAATTAAAAGTAACATATAAACTGATAAATGAAGATGAGGTTTAAGGATTAAATGTACATGAGTTCAAAGTTACAAACAGCACATAAGGTGCAACTTGTTTCAAATTTTATGTTAAACATTTATAGAAATATAAAGGAATATATGCATACATATAAAACACACACAGTAGAAACACACGTAGATTCACCACATATACCATGGAAACATCCATACGTAGGCAGACGTACTCACATTTACACACATACATTTATATATGCATATTGAAGTATAACTTTTTACTTTATTTTCTTTTTTTGTAATTTGTTATTCAATTAATTGCAATTACCTATGCTACAAACAAGTTAAAAAGCAATATTGTAGTTTTTGTTATTTATTAGATCAGAAATAAACGCAAAACATGCCCTTGGTGCATTTTTGTTGTTTTTGTTTTGCCCCCACTCCCCTTCCCCGAATTAACCCACATATATCTGGTTGGTAAAATGGAAAATGAAGATCGTGGTAACATCAAATTTTGAAGCTTAATCACGGATATAGTCAGACTAAATACTGACCTCCAAATTGCAAGCTTTCAGCGATTAAGTTTGGAAAGTTAGTCCATTTAGTATTGAATTTTTATCAGCCAAGATCGCAATAACAATTTCAATCATCAAACATGACATTGAAAATACCTCTTTTCGAAATCTGACCGAGCAGAGATATCGCTTTAAAATGAGAATAATTAAGTTAAGTCTCGCATTTTCAACGCCTAACAACCAACAATTGGAGTCCACATTACCAAAGTGATTTTTTGTGGGTCAAGTCGGCTAAATGCTAGCTACACTTTATCGCAAATCCAGCTGTAGTCTACAACTGCATGTGTAGTATCATCAATCTTATTATCGCAACAAAGATTGCAATAAGGAGTATCAGTTAAAGATTTTTATTTGTGCTTAATAAACGTTTATTATTTTGAAGTCTCTCGTTGAGTATCTAGCGTAAATAACTGAATTTGAAATTGTTTCATTGGGTATGCTACTTTCTTCTTGCCATTTAATCCAAGAGGAGGGGGTTTCACCACGGAATTTCAAGAGCTGGTTGTAATAGTAGTTTGATTTAGTATTTGTTATATTTATTATTTTGTAGTTAATAGTAGTAAACAATGAGCTATCAAAATCTAAAAAAGGCACAGATTCTAAATTCACGTCAGCAAGCGTAGCTCTATGATGGGTAGAATGTTTGATGGCACTCAAAAAAAATTGCAAAATAAAAAAAAACAAATTTTCAGTTCTTATTTTGTACCGATTTGTTCCTATGTAAGCCAGTTACAAATACAATACCTGTCGTCTTCCATGTTTCATAAAAAGGTGTACTTCCAATAATAATATCTTTATTATTCTAAATTATTTTTATACATACTGGTTTTATGAATACTTTTGAAGCTACTTCAAATATTGCTCTATAAAATTCTGGTATATTTAAATATTTAATATCATAGTTTACAATTCATAAGAAATCTGAACCCGCCATATTTATTTAAATATTGGCCAACAACATTGTTCCATTGTTTATTTTGCCATAATTTTCCTACCCATGCAGCAGTCAAGGATTCTTTCATCGTAAAATTATCTACTGCTTTGAGCCCTCCAAGTTTATGGTAATTAATGATAGAGGATGTTTCACTTTTGGTGGTTTTCCGTTCCAAATAAAGTTTCAGATAAGTTTTTGGGCAGTAGACAGAACGTTTCGGCCCGGCAGAGACATAGTCAATTGATACACCAAATATGAGATGTCATGCGTTTTAATGATTAATACTTGCCCTTGTGTAGACATATGAATACCTCTCCAAATATTGATTTTTTAAAGTCTACTGTCGCAGCTCATATCTAGTTTATTGCATATGTCCCTACCAACCCGTGTGCCAAGCATATCAAAACGATCCCTCTCGACTTTAAGATTAAATCTGATTTTGTTAAATTTGATTTTGTTTTCCGGAATATTTTTCAAAGGGAGTAGTAATATTTTGAAGAGAAAATCGCGTGATCGTTCGTTTTTCAAGCAACATGTTGTAACGTCTTCAAATTGAAAAATTTTGGGCTCACACGATCTAGCAGAGATTCTTTCTAGTTCGTGATTTGTCCGGACGAGTTGCGCTAAGACTTCGTCTGCTAAGAGAAAAAGGAGTGTTGACAAAGGATAGCCTTGACGCAAGATTCGTGTCAATGTGTACCAAAGCCCTCCGTTTATAATGGAGCTAAAAATGTCTGTGTATACTAATTTTATCCATGTTCTAAAATCAACACCAAAGCCAAAATGCTGTAACACATAATACAAAAAGTTCCATTCTTCTGAATCAAAAACTTTTGCTGAATCTATTCGCTCTAGTTCTGTTCTTTTGCAAAAAAGCCCATTCTGTGAGCTTTATCGATTTCAAAGAATGCTTCTTTCAGTTTAAGTTTGGAAAAGATCAAATGATCTGTCATTTTCTTGCAATCCTCTCCTTTTTCCTCAGGAATTTCTTCAAAAACGAGTTTGATCTTTGACTGTAGTCACGTCTTTTCGTTTCTTCTTTCAACCTTTTTCACTGCAGTGCAAGCAAATTGTTCTGGAGAGATGTTGCTTTTGCTACACTAGTAGATATAACACTTTCTAAGTCTAGCTTTACATTTTCCAGATCTTCTTTTACATCCTGTAGAGAGATTTTGTTTGCCTCCGATTCTATTTCCATTTTAGCTACTCGATCAGTTAATGTGCAAATTGTTTTTTCAATTGCATCTAATTTGTCGAGCTTATTAAGTTTTTTGTCTTGCCTTTCCAGTTTTTCCAGGATTTTGCAGAACAAGTTGTAGCTATCCTCTTTAGACAACTTTTTGACACTTCGACTTACCTTCTAAGACCGTGACACTTGGAATCTTATTAAAATGTGACACTTCACCATTTAACACCTGTTAGTACCATAAAAGTGCATTTCAGTGTTGCTAATTTTGAAGTCTTTGACTCACATCAACTCAAAAAAATTTTCATTTTGAACGAACTTCGAATACTTTTGTTCCCCAGGACACTTTGAAATATTACAAATGTGATTTTTCATTTTCTACACCGTTTTGCCACCAAGTAAGAAGCGTTTTAGTGTCGACAATATTGAGCATTAAAGATTTTCACTCACCTCAGCTCCACGATTTTTTTTGCACCGATTTAATCATTTTTCACCGTTTTGCTCCGAAAAAGATGCACTTTTAATGTTGTCAGTTTTGAAAACTTGGACCCACCTCAGCTCAACAAATTTTTATTTGGACAGACATTCCAACATTTTTAGGACAACCACACTTGCAATAGCTCTAATATGTGAAATTTGATAAATCTAAACTGTTTGACAGCGAAAACGACGCATTTTTCATGTCGACAATTTTGTAGCCTTTGACTCAGCTCAGCTGTACAAATTTTAAATTCATTATGGACCGACAAGTGAACATTTGTGGTATCACGACTCTGAAACTCCTCTAAAAGGTAGTACTTACTAATTTTACCAAACAATTTGGCACCGAAAAGATGTATTTTATTGTCTAATTTTGAAGACTTTGGCTCACTTAGCCCCATAAATTTTTATTTCGACCGAAATTTGAAGATGTTTGGGAACAAAAAACTTAATAGTAGATCTAAGATGTGATATTTCATCCTTTTGCAGCGACAACGATTACTTATCGGTCGACAATTTTAAAGATTTTGTCACACCTCAGATTCACAAAATTTTATTTGGACTGATATTCGAACCTATTTGCGACCACTACACTTCAAATGCCTATATCATCTGATAGTTTCACAATTTTACAAAATCTGACACCGAAAAATATGCATTTCTGATGTCGACAATATTTGAAGAGTGTGACTGAGCTCAGCTCCACAAAATTTTATTTGTACCGATTCCATTATTTCACATTGTTTGGCAACGAAAAAGATTCATTTATTTTTTAAAATAAACAATTTTGAAGTCCTTGACTCATTTCATTTTAGGAACTAAACACTTTATAATAGATCTAAGATGTGGCATTTCATTATTTTGCAGCGATTACTGCTAAATGTCGACAATTTTGAAGACTTTGTCTCACCTCATATCCATAAATTTTTATTTGGACTGATATTCGAACTACAACACATCCAATAGCATTTAAAATCTTATATTTAACGATTTTACTCCGTTTGGTACCGCATAGAATTTTATTTATGTTGTTTGTATATAGAGTTGTATTAGTTAATCTGTGGTAATTGTCAATCTTATTTATTATAAATAAAAACAAGACAGTTGTATACAGGTTTCTTTTTATTGTGTTACAATAACATTTTTACATTCTTATTTATTCAACACATAACATGAGAAATTATTTACATTTCAATTTTTTTTTTATATTCCAACTCCATAACATAAAGATTTTTTTCAACACTTATTTTGCAAACACATTCAAAACTTGATAAATGAATTACAATCTGATTTAATATATGTATCATAGACATTACACCTACGTTTGAAAATGCTATGAAAAATTACATAACTCACATTATCAAACTTTATTATTTTCATGATCAGTTCACAGCCATGTTTATTCATTTCCATGTCCATTACTATAAACCACATGGGATATGTAAGCTCAGTGGACTTTCAAGTCCTCTTTGAATTCAAGCGTCAGGTTCTTCCCAATCCATTTCTTGTAACAGAGGGTACCATTTTGAGGGTGATGTAATCAAAGCGTTCTGTAAGCTCGTCATACTGGCGGAATTGTACAAACACATCTAGGCAGTTCTCAGTCACACGCACTTCTAAATCATCTGAGGGTATAAGGAGAAAGTCAGGTATCCTCAGTTTCTCTAGATTGTCCTTCAATACGGATTGTTCTTCAGGTGATATTATGATGTACTTTCCAAAATGTCTCAGCACAATGCCATCACATGCGTTTCTCAGATATGAGAACTGATCTGTAATGAGTTCATAAAATCCGATAAAAAATCTTCTATCTCGTTCAACAGTCGGACACATCAACTTCGAAGCCTTTTATCCACTTCTTTCACCACCATGTTCACCATTCCTTCATTGCTTTGTTTCATAATTTGAATGGACTTTCCATTTCCTAGAGAAAGCTTTCCTTCCCATGACTGTGGTGGTGAAGTCGTCTCCACTTTTAATTTCTTGATGGTGGTGGTGGAATTTTAGACTTTTAAGTTCTTGACTGTATCAGCAAGAGTATCCATATCAGTTGCAGATCTCTTGCGACTTCTAACTTCCATGTTAACGCTTCAGTGTCCGCACCTCAAATAACTCTTACGTTGAAGACCCCCCCCCCCTTTTATAATGTCGTCTTGTAATTTCCATGCGCGAAAAAGGAATAGCCATCATTCGGCACGTTCCGCTTGCCGTCATATGGGAAGAGGGCTACTTTCCTCAACTTCTCCGAGAAAAGCTGGTAGCCATGACTATATCAAGTGTCGTCATCTTCAGCCACATCCATTATATCGATGGATTCTGGCTCGCTCACCCACATAAATCCACTTCGTGGTATGCTTTGCGACATGGCCCAGCCATACAGGTTGTTTGCGTCGAGGTACAGCAGGTAGTCGTTTGGCATCTCAGAATTGTAGTCCTCTACGCAGGGATTATTCGCTTTCGCATACTTGTGCGTGATCACAGATATTCATCCACGTAGGCCTTGTTCAACAATTTGGTACATGTCAATGTCAGTGATTAATTCCAACTTCATTTTTGGCGCTTTTAACATAGCATCCCACGACAGTCCTGGAGGTGTATAATAATGGGCAGGATCCAATTCATACGTGTTGATGTGTACTTGACGAAAATTTTCAAACACGTCAGCGAGCAGTAGCACATCTGATTTTAGGTATAGGTCATGGTATTCACCTAATGTGGTACAGTTGAAGGCATTCAGCATCTGCGCGTGAGCATAATCATCGTCGCTAAAGCCCTCTTCGCTAAGCTGACTGTAAAAATTGCCCTTTGACGGTAACTGCGTTTCAGCAAACTTGGATGGTTCGTCCGTGTAATCATACTGGTACACCCCCTTTCTCAACAACAAATCTTGTTGATTACTATCATGGATATGACTAGGCTTGTTGTAGAAATTTCTTTCCCCTCTGCTGCGAGGTTGGATACCAACTTCTGAAGAGAGGTACTCATAAACTGAAAGCTTTCAGATTGTTTATGGTGAAAGCAATATATTTTTCAACGGTGTTGGGAATGACCGTAATTGTTTCATCTTTGCATTTCCCAATTTCCTCCATGATTAGATGACTGTCATAACCTCGCAAATTGTGGAAAACACAGGAATGATAAAAGAACCTTTATCTCTCTGCTTATCCTTTGTAGTCAAAATTGCAAGCTGCATTCATTATGCGCTTCTCCACGGAATTTGCCATTGATGTGGTCATGATGTCTCACACGATCCGCTCCGAGAGGCTCACGACAAATGCAGCAATCGACGATGTTCTTGAAATTCTCTTGGTCCTCACATGTCATCATCATGTCCTTTGGCTGTTCTAAGCCACAGTATGATCACGCTCGTTGACCATATAGTCTAAAAAGACTTTCACGGCATTGGCTCCTCGATACACGACTGTGTCGTACTGGCTGACAACCAAATAGTCAAAGTCGTTTGGACGACGATGCTGATAGCTGTCCGCTTCATGCTTTTTCTTGAAACATTCCAAATTAGCATAAATAAAAAAATGTGCTCGCTGTTGTTTGGGTACATTGTTGAACTTGATGATAGGTTCGTTGAGAAATGACAAACGTTGTGCTCCATGCTTACTACACACTTCACGATGCTCATCTAAAAGATCTTGTCGCATAAACCTGTAAAGATAGTTGAAACAATAAAAAACTGCACCATGGTGATTTCATCCATAAGCTATAAGTCTGCTGAAATTCTTAATCAAGCAGTAATGCCTTTTGTTGCCACTTCTAATCAGAAGTAAGTTGATTTCTCTAGCACTGACCTTTCTGCTAAGTTGTATTGACACAACTACATCTTTATCATATCCAAACACGTTGATAGACACATCGTTCTAATTTTCAAACTTTTGAATGTCAGTAATCGGCGTGGGAAATGTCACCTTTAAGTCCTCAAATGGCCTGTATTGATTCACACGCTCTGGTTTGGTGTTTGTTGAAGGGTGAAGGCGAGCCAATACTGATCATAAGAAACACTTGTTTTCTTTATTCTTAATGTTTAACACACCCTTCGTATTCTTCACTTTCTTTGGCAGCAGGATAAAACTGTTCCCTTCCAGAGGCGATGTACAGTATTTCATCTAGAACCCAGCCACAGCCTTGTCGCTCATGTTCGTCAAACTTGGTAAATACTTCTTTATAGGCTTCCGGACAGTTCTTTTCAACATCTGCTGAATTGCATGCCACATATAATGGACTGCTGATAAATGCAGTATCCATTTGTTCTGTCATGATACCTTCTGCATTCGCCATCATTTTCTTGAAGCGAGCATGCACCAAAATGCGCCATTTCATTAGACGGTCTAAGGTCTCCAGCAAATGTTCTCTTGCTGTCGCATTTCAAGTAGCAAATCCGTTCCAATGTCGGGCTCAAACCTTTCCCCCGCGTTTTCGAGAAAAATAACCCTTCTGCCTCTCCCCACTTGTCCCATCTGTTGTTTTTTTGCTTCTTTCTCCTCAACAAGCTCTCCATGAACACGTTTCATTGCAGATATAAGTTCTGCTCAAGTACCTGCGCTAGCAAACTGATAACGAGCATGTTTCACAACATTTCTCATCTCAGCTTTTGTACATTTATGTGCTTCAAACAATTCTAGAGATGGAAATTCCACATTGCAATCATGGAAAAGGACTGGTGTATCACATATTGAACTGGCAGCCATTGTTGGCGCATCAATTGCCTCAACTGATATGCTAAAATGTGTTCTCATACGCAACTTTTATACTATCCAGGTTTTCAGTCAAATTGATTTCCAGGTTGTCAATTTGATTTCCAAGAATTGTCTGAAACGGATAAACAGGCAAAAATAACAGTATTTTCCAACGGTGGGGGGGGGGGGGGGAGGGTCCAAATAACAAAAATATTCAGAATTGTTTGAAACATGTAAATATGTAAAAATCACAAAATTTTCCAACAGACGGGAGACGGGGGTGGAGGGGGTGTCGTAGAACTGTCGTTTTCCTACTACTTCTTCGTCATCAGAAAATTCAGCCCTAGGGCCCGTCCTAGAAGATACTCGTGGGGAAGCCGTAGTACACGGCGAAGCAGTAGAAATATTATTGTTGTGAAGAATCGACGTCGTTGTATCGTATCAGACTCGACGTCGTTGTATCGTATCTTGTCTGTCACCGTAGTTCTCTCTTAGTAGCGCTGCGCGAAAAAGGTATCGGAACACTGGGTGGACATGCAATCCAATCGAAATAGGAACCAGGTTGCGCTACGGGTGTGTAAGGCGTAGATGCCCAATCAGGAGTAGGCAGCTTACAAGGTTCACTCGGCAGGGTAGCTTTATCTGTTAGGGGGTCTAAGTTCGTCTGAACGACCGTAAAACTCTTCAGGAGTAAATGTAAATTTCACGGATTTACGACCACTATCAGTCAGGGTCATTTTCGGATCCTCGACTAAAGATTTTTTTTCACTAAGATAAGTTGAAGATGATAGGTAATAGTTCAGCGACAACGGGGGATTCCAACTCTGCAGATCGGCGAACATAACGGGAAATACGCTCAGGTTGTTCAGGGTTAGCTGTAACCTTTACTTCCGGGTCAGACTCAGGATCTGAACATTCTCCCTCAAGCAATTCATACAGTTTCCTAGTCTCACTCGTTTGTCTCCATGTATCCGTTTGTTGACTCATGTTGATTATTCTCTCGTACAAAACATGTAAAACACAGTAATGCTAATAAAAGTTGACGTTACTAACATTAAATGACAGTCAGCAGCAGGACAGTCAGTCCCAATTAATTGAAGAACTCCCCTAAATTCGAACAAGGCCCATTGGTACATTAAAAATTTTCCAAGTTGGTTGCCCATAGAAACATAGACATACACTGAAGGATAGATAAAAAAATGAGTTTCTTGTACTCCTCGTAAAATCATATAAAAGTCACCACACATCCAAAATAGAAAGATAAGACACTAACCAAAGATGATCAAAAATAAAGCACCTATCGCTCAATTCGAATTTAAAATTATGACACACGAATATACACACAAGAGCACATTCGTATTTTAATCTATGCTGAAATAAGTGTTATTAAACTTCAGTAGTCCAATACAACACAACGCTCTTGGTTCTCGTACCAGTGCAACGGAATATTAAAGGACAACAGAGGAAAATAGTCATGCCAGGCTAAATAACTTGTAAAGAGATAAAGACAAAAAGCAAAAAATAAAAAACCCTAGAATTTGGAAAAAAAGAAAAGGAATGCAAACGAAGGGTAAACAATGTGGCCATGACACTGAATGGCTATAAAATGCGATATTCTATAAATTTACACCATTTAGCTCCAATGAAGATGTATTGTCAATGTTGACAATTCTGAAGACTCACCTAAGCACTACAATTTCGTTTGGACCGAAATTCGAATATTTTTGGACAACACTTGGATTTGATCTAAACTGTGAAATTTCATCACTGTGCAACGTTTCGCACCGAAAGAGATGCCTTTTATGTCCACAATTTTGACGAGTTAGAATCACCTGAGCTCCTCAAAATTTAATTTGGACCGATGAGTTGAGTGGAGTTGAACTTTGAGGAGCTGAGGTAAGTGAATTTGGGGTGAGTGGAGATGAAGTGATTGGAGATGATGTGAGTAAAAATGACTTAAATTGGAGCTGGAGTGTAGTTGAGGAGAGGGGAGATAGTGTTAGCTAGTTTGGGTGAGTGGAGATGACGTGAGTGGAACTAAGGTGAGTGGGGATGAAGTGAGTGGAGTGAAGATGAGTGGAGATAAGGTGAGTGGAGCTTAGGTTGGTGGAGCTGAGTTAAATGAGTTTTTTTAAAGGACGTTAATTTTGAATTTCGTGATACGTGATCTAACTCACTGCAGGTGAGTGGAGATGAAGTGAGTGGAGATGAGGTGAGCGGAGATGAGGTGAGTTGAGCTGTTGTGAGTTAAGATGAGGTGAGTGGAGAGGAGATGAGTTGAGTTTGGGTGAAGGACGATGAGGAGAGTGGAGATGAGGTGAGTGGAAATGAGGTTAGAGGTGATGAAGTGAGTGGAACTGAGGTGAGAGGTGATGAGGTGAGTGGAACTGAGGTGAATGGAGGTGAGGTGAGTTTAGATGAGGTGATTTGAGCTGTTGTAAGTTAAGATGAGGTGAGAGGAGATAAGGTGAGTGGAACTCAGGTGAGTGGAGATGAGGTGAGAGTCGATAAGGTGAGAGGAAAATGAGGTGAGTGGAGATGAGTTTGGAGGTGATGAGGTGAGAGGAAATGAGTTGAGTGGAGATGAGGTGAGTTAAGCTGAGGTGAGTCGGCGGCGACAACTCTATGTCGCTACTCTGGTCTACAGTCAATATGCTCCTCAATAATAATATCTATCTATGCTTGCTATATAACAAGTGGCATGCAAATGATGCCAAAAGTGTCCACACTTTTGACATATTTGAAGTCTACCATATTCTATAAGAATACAATAGGCTATAACAACTCATCTAGACAACACACATTTGGTAAACGTTTGATTTTTTTTCCTTTGTCAAGGTTTCATACACGCAATACACAGCTACAGAGAATACCTCTATACTCTCATGCGACGTTGCCATTTAGAATCTCAATATTTCTCAGATTTGAGAAGACCCAAGCTTTATTTATAAACATGCAATATATTTTTCACCTGTTACAACATTTGCTGCTCACACGTTTGTCTCGTTACCCACCTAAGATTTGCTGAATAAAATTTTCACATGTGGTGTACATATTACATAAACTACCATTTATCGGAAACACTCGTATCGTTCATAATTGCTCCATAATTGCATGCATGGGTGTTTATTTCCATAGAACTTTTTAAAAACGTTTTAATACGCTTTTTTAAGTAACAATGTATTAACAGAGAATAGCAACGATTTTTGCATTGTCTTAAGAACGCAAAGGCTCCGATAAAAGTTATTGACATGCGTTTTAAAACTAGTTAAAAATTCAACAGTTTCTAAAATATCTTGTGGTGCCGTTTGAAACGTTCTTGAAACCTTTAAATATTACCTTTCAAAACTAACTCTGCTTACTTCATAGCGTTTTAGAAACTTTTTGAAGCTTTTTGATAATTTTAATAATTTTTTAAGTCGTAAATTTTATAAAATATCTTTTGATGACCGCTTTTAAAACGTTGCAAAATAATATTTAAAGTTCTTGTTATTGATATTTTACATGTTTTTTAAAACAGGTCTTATTATTATTTCAAAGCAATAGACTTATAGAATGTTTAAACACTTTTTGCACTGGTATTTTATTGTTTTAAACTAGCTTTTTAAACGTTTTAGAATATTTGGTCAAGTCATCTTAAATTTTCATTTCTAAAGCAAAAAAAAAAAAAAATACCTGTAGTGGACTTTAAATCACCTTAAATCACCCTAAGAAAGTTCATAGAATATGTTGTAAATAATTTCTTTCCAGGAAATTTTGGCGAAAAGGATTTAAGCATGTTGTGCAAATATATGCTAAAGACGTTTGTTGTAATATCTGGTTGCAACTGGGTATCAGTGTTTGTTTCACACGTTTCCGTCTGTAGTTTTCCGCGGTTTTCTTTCTCTGATTGAATTGTATTAACAGATCTTCTCCTGTACAGTTTTAGCTAGTTTTACAGACACATGGTTTTTTTTACAAAGCAAGGTTCTTTTCATTAAGCAGTTTCAGCAATTGCCCATTTCAGCTTTCATGGCAAAATAATCGAATCTTTAATTTCTGTTTTGTTAGTACGATAATCAATAAGTTACTTTATGCATAATTTGGGAAGACATCTAGTAAGGGTCCATTTGTTTTAATATCGGTACGCTTTCCAAAGCTTAATACTAATTGCCTGAGTAACTGAGGCCTGATGTAAAATAGAAAATTGACCGCTGGCTTGTAAACATCACATGACCGGTAGCAAAAGAAAAGAGTCCATGTAATTTTGATCGTTGAAGAAACAGGGGTTCCGTCCAGACGGTCAATCCGATATTTTGTATATTAATAATATTTTTAACTTATGCACCCGGTTAATCGCGTATATAAAGTTTAATAGCACATTAAATAAACATTGAATTTAAGGCGTTATTACGATTTGATAATTCTAAGAGCTTGAAATTTTCGAAAAACACAGGTTTCGGAGCTTTTAATATTTGTGATATGGCATTAGTGTCGAGTAGATTCTTAATTATTTTTTCAATGCAACCCCAAAATTTCATTTTAGATCTGTTAGCAGTGGCATCGTACTTTTCGAAAATCATCTATTCAATACTGCTATGATTATATTTGTATGTTGGACATAGATCCACCTTATACTGCAACGACGGTCAGTTAATGCATTGATGTATTTTACAGTTCCGTGTCGTACTCTAGAAGATATATGTGATGAACCAGAGTGCTCGGGATCGGCTACCGCTCAGTGGTGTGCTGCCATCATTGGACATATAGCATGTGACAACTGCGGGGATGGTGGACGCAAAAAGTAGCTAGATTTGGGCAAGAACGGTATAATTTTTTAAATATGCATCACTTAAGAAAATATGCTTAATGTAATGGCCAATTCAAACAAACGCAAATAATCCGGGCACAGCGGCCACATTATATAACTGTAAAACTGTATATGTAAAAGAGAACATTTGCGCATAACACAGTGATAAGGTTAATCTATTATGCAGTGGTTATTTGATGCTTTATGTAATGGCCAATATCAAGCAAATACAAATAATCCGGGCACAGCGGCCACATTATATAACATTATATAAGCGGCCCTATATAACTCACTCACAATCAGTATCGGTTGCAATACATTTCAGCAGACACAAAATTTAAATGTCATGTAAAATAAAGAGGGGTGACAGCATTACAACAAATAAATTTGATACATTTATGTACAAATATTAAATTTGATTAAAATATGCTGCATTTTCATTTTGACATAAAAGTACAACGTATATAATAAAATCATATTAGTCCCATTATCTGCTCAAACTTGTGAAAGTAGCTCTCCTCTTTGTACGGTGGAATATCTTGGTAGTGAAAATGAAACTGCGCCGTCGTGCGGAAGGTAAAATTGAATCTCTGCCGTCACGCAACAAGTAAAAGACAACTGCCGACAGTTAGTTTCGTCACATGTATAAAAAATTTTCGGGGGAGAAGGGGGTACTTTCCTTTGTCAATTAAAGAAAATGCTTAACAGCTACACTCGAGTTTTAACTTAACATGTTACAAAACAGCCATTTAGGTGTGATAACCTATCCATCACCCAAAATAAATTTATGACTCCCAATACATGTTCGTTAATAAATCACGTTTAAAGTATGTAAGCTGAACAGGGTTTTACGCAGAGGATGAAAATCGTTTTAATTTTTCTAGCAGAACAAGTTTCTAAAATCACTCAAAAACTTCGGCACTTTTTTGTATAACTTTTCACTGTTTATCATCCTATGATATGCTGACAAAACTTTTACACGCGGCAATTAAGATCCATTTTTCATTTCGCTGAAAATTGTTATATTAATTTTACGGTAAACTTTACTAGTGGTTTTAATTCAAGCTGTAATAATGTTATGCGTACATGTTTGATGGGTGTAAACTGTGTCCAGCCTGCGTCAGTACATTTTGCAAGTTATAATAACAACACAAAGTTTATCACAGATTGAGTTCTAACAATTGCTAACTAATTTCCATTCGTTTATTTTTTAGGATTATTTATAGTCCTAAGGAATGAAATTAACAACGACAGCTGAAGTAGCAATTTGCTCCATATACTCAATTGTAACCGTTGACAACTAAATATAATTATAATAGTTACAACAAATGAATAAGTAATAAACGACTTTTTCAAACCAGTATGAGTTATTTATTCTTGTTACTATTGTTGCTTGTAACATTTCACCAACCCAAGGTATTTTGTATGATCTAGAAATATCTTGGGGTAGTTTTAAATGAGCTGTTAATTCACTATTCAACAAGCCAGGATTTTAGTGATAGAAAGCAAATTATTGCGCGCCGCCCAGTACAGAAGGCTTATGCCGACAGTATTCTTCTTGAAATGGGAAGATGAAAATGATTACTTATATATATATATAAGTAATACTATCTACCTATATATATATATATATATATATATATATATATATATATATATATATATATATATATATATATATATATATATATATATATATATCATCGACAACATATAACTCCTGTTCCCTCCCCCCTCCCTCCTCCATCACCTTTCCGTACCAGCCTAGTTGTCCGAAAAAGAACTCTAAAATTAAACAGCTTCAAGATACACGTCTATTCGTAAATGATATACAAGTAAGCCACCTCAGATCAACAATGGGCAACGTAACTTGAGAACATGTAATCAAACATTGAGGACATGTAATTATAATTTTTTTAACACATGCGGCCCAAGAAAATAGGGTTAACAAAGTACAGATTATGCTGCTTATAAATGAACCTGTACATCACTTTTTTCTGTGTTAGTCTGGGCTCTAACATTAAGCAATCAGATAAGATCTTATCGCATACACATAGAAACATACAAAAATAAACACAGTACACAAAGAGAAATGTCTTTGCTTGTAAAAGTATAAACTACTTATCATTGCAAATTGATACAAGTCTATTCGTTAATGACATGCAAAAAGCGACCACAGATAAAAAATGTGGACCATGACTGTAAAAACCTCACATAAACACAGCGAAATATGACTTGAGGTGGAGGACATGTATTTGAAATTTATAGAACAGATTGGGAGCAAGAAAAATGGGTAGAGACAGTTGAAAAAAGTACAGGTAATATTTAATGCTGTGTATCAATTTTGATGTATTATTCAAGGCTCTCGTAATCATATTACGCAATCAGATATGATCTTATAGCACACACACACACAGCGTATCAGTGACTCGTAAAAAAAGGATAAGGGCAGTGCACACAGAAGGGTGCCTTTGCTTGTCAAAGTATAAAATACTTACCATTGCAAATTGCATAAGCAACATTTTGTAGAGAACCCATTTACGATTGGGAAAGTAAAATATTTTATAATGCAAAATAATAAAAACAATCAAAAGGGGGATTACAACTTCAAAATACAATAGTAAATTAATTAGAATTACACGAGGCGAGTTGCCGGGTGGTGATTTGCCACTTGGTGAGTTGCCACGCGGGGAGCTGCCACTTGGAAATTTTTGCCACGCCGTGCGTTGTCACGTTTTTTAAAGGTTTTTCTGTTACAATGTGTTTTTAAATATCTAATGGAAACAATTTATCTTTTTATGCCATTCCTATAAAAAAGTAACAATGTGAGGTGAAGCAATATACAATTAAACATTTTAATATTAAGATCACAGCTACATAAATAGTAACAATAAATTCTTAAGTTTCGATTACAGAGCATTGTCGTGATTTAACTGATCGAAGAATTATACTGTTCACAGGAGTAACTGAATCAATGTCAATTGCAATTATTAATGACATGTACACAAAACAACCTTAAAACTAATTATTACTTCAGTCAGTCTTTAACGCACCTGTTGGAACTCAAGACATTATTGTAAGCGATTCCATGCAAAAAGTCTAAAATCTGTTGGTTTGGAAAATCGGTCACAGCGGTTGAAATTCGCTCTGTGCAAACGCTTCTACTTGGTGGCCTCGTGTATCCCCATCTCTTGCGCAATGACAGTATTAATCATGGCCTGCTCCTTCAAAATGGTTAGAAATTGCCGCAGGTTTGTGTGCGTGGCTGTCACGGCAAACAACAGCTTGCGATGGTACACCTTGCAGTGGTTGTTGGTTCTTGTCATGTGATCAGCGACCGAGTCATTTATATTCCATACCTGGTGTGGAAAGCGTGGTTCGGCACTGGTACGTTGGCGGAGACGACCAATGTATTTATCCTCAAAGTAATCCAGTACAGGTGGCAATGACTCCGGAATTTCGTCTTGGAGTGCCTCGAATGCGTTCTCCACTTGATACAGGGGCAGAAAGGCTTTTATGCATATCATCTCAACATTTTTATCCGCCGGGGAACGGACATAGTTTTCACTCTGTCCTTCTGTCTGTATGTCTGTGTGTCCGTCTGTCTGTCTTTCTGTCTTTTTCTGTCCATCTGTCTGTACGCTTTCAGTCTCACACGACTAGAGCATGTATTAGTGGGTGGATTCCTATTACATTTCACCCAGGGGTGGTTCCATCCCTTGTACAGTGCAATAATTATAAATTTTTGAAATACAAGAGAAATTGACAAAATAGTAAATTGTGGAAAATTACTTTAAAATTTTGCTTGCATCTCAAGCATCTTGTATTCTTTTATACCATGTTTCCTGAGAAGCATTACCCTAGAGTAAATACAGGCCAATGCACTTGCTTCGCTGGAGTATGTAAGATAGATAAACCCAAGAAATGAGATTCTATAAAAACCGTGGCAATTTACCGCGTGGCAAAGCTTCCATCCGTTAACTCCCAGCGTGGAAACTCACCATGTGACAACTCATCGCTCGGCAACTCAGTGGCAAATTATCGCGTTGCAAATCACCTCATGGCAACTTCTCAGATAGCGTCATTTTACATTTGTATTGCAATTAATTAAATGTGGGCATTGCATAACAACCAAGCCTGTCAGCTGTTGAAATCATGTGCTGATTTCAACGATAAACAGTGATTTGAAACCAGATTTGCAATGTCAACGTTACAAATATTTTAGCATGGAATGTATGAATTTAAAAAGCGTACTTGGGGTTATTCTAGCACATATAAAATGAAATACGCAAACCACCGAGAAGATGCATATGAAGTGGAAGAAGCTTGCAGAATTTGTAAGAAAAGCCATCAAATTCGCGCGAACTCTAAAATAGAAACTAGAATACATAATACCAGTGAAACCCACTCAGCAAGAAAAGGCTTCAGAAGCGAAAAGGTCAACCAAAATGAAAACAACGAGACGGAATATAAACACGGTGACTCCTCCGATAAAGAGTCGAGTTTGTATGAGAACAGAGCTCTGTTTTTGTCTGTCCCGGATATGCGTTCAGAGGCTCATCACAAAATTCAGAAGAATGTAAGTAACAATGTGACATTTAAGTAAGTTACTTATTAGTAAGGTTCCTCGCTAGTTAGTGAAGGGATATGTGTAACGACATTGCCAATAATAGTAATCTAAACCACCAGCAGTATTGTATACCAACTGGCAAATGGTGTCATTAGATAAAGAATTTTTTGTTATACCTCAATGTGATTTGAATACTTTCTTTTGCTAGGAAAAACTTGAAAACGAACCAGTACATGCTTGGGTTAACTTGGCCGCGGCTTTTGCTGTTAATTTGATTTTTGGTTGCCATACTCTGTCGTTTGGTGTATATTATGTAGAAATTTCGCGTTTCTTTGATTCAACAAAAGCGGCCGCTGGGGCTATAGGTGCTTTAAGCAGCTTCTTCAACTCCATCATTGGTCAGTTTGTTTTGTTCTACATTCGGGGTGCCTTACTGTATGCTTTTGAATAAAACATAATTACAGTTGTGATCCAGTAACAAACCCCTTCAAAGGCTATTTTAAAGTATTGATGATAAAGATAAAATGATAGCGATGACAGAGATAAAATCAGGCGATATTCTTAATTTTTATACAAAGTTGTAGATTATGTTAATTCAATCTTTGTTAAAGATTTGACATCAAACAATGGTTTTAACAGACACATTATAAAGCAAGGGTTATTGAAAAGAACTGAAGTTGACTAAAGTAAAATTGCACAGCCGTAATGAGATCAATAAAGTTGTCATTTTTACCTAGAGCTAATATTTCAAAATGTAACGATTTGTCTGCATTAACAGACTAACGTTATTAAAAACTGGCATTTAATAATGTGTTTAATTCTTGCATCAGGTCTCTTCGCCAGTGTGGTAATCAAGTTGTACGGTTGCAAATGTGTGGAATAGCTGGTGCCCTTATTAATGCCACGGGCCTAGCACTCAGTTCATGCGCACCAAATCTCCAGTTTCTTTTACATCACCTATGGCTTTTTGTCCGGTCGGTGTTGTTCTTTTGCTATCGATAATATCATTTACACAGTCATTCATTTGAATATAAAACTATCATATTCCATTTGATTGTTAATGTCGTTCATTAAACATACAGATAAGTAAAAAATAGTATCTAATTTAACGATAGAACAAGGTTATATCGTACATCAAAGCTTATTTCAGGGCTGTATGTTCCCTAAAATCCAACAGTTCAAAATTTTATTGTGAGACCGCATAGTTTCATGGCAAATGTTTCTTCATCAACTGCAAGACTAGCCACCGATTATATGACTGAACGGTTTTGTACCCTAATGACTAAATAAAGATTTGCTGTGCCAAGGCTAGCGGAACACTGAGTGACCCATCGCTAAAAGATATCTGCTTGACTCAGAGGTAAAAAGAAGACTGTGTGACCCCATCGCTAGAAGTGATCTGCTTTACTCAAAGGGTAAAGTAGAACTGCCTGACCCCATGGCTAGAAGATAGCTGCTTGACTCAAAGGGTAAAAGGGACTGTCTGGCCCCATGGCCAGAAGATAGTGAATCCGTTAGGGTGGTCTAAGCACATGCTCAAAATGCTCAGTTAGCTTAATTCATAGGTTTGTAGGCTGAATTCCTTGAGTTTGGCTTTGATCAACCTGAAACCCATATGAATTGAAAGCCTATGGAGTATTGTTATGTCCCTTTCCTTTGAGTTGACGTCGGTCTATCCGTCGTTCCGTAACAGAGCTATGAATATAGGCCCATAAGTGTGTATATACGTGGTGGTTGTGATCATGAAAAGGTGCAATCAAATGCGTAAATGTGGCGCAACCAAAGAATGATGAGCTGGTTGATGAATTATCGCATACAAGTTCTATGTTAAGCTGGTAAAGACAACAGACAGGTGTCATTGTTAACCGGACTGAAAACAAATAATTAAAACGCACCTTATATTTTTTCTTTTTGGTGTCTTAAAGTTGCAACAGAGGTCCTGCTGCAGGAAAGATTTATGGTAGTTTTCTCGTGATTGAAGAACCTAGAACCTAGCATCAACGCAAGTGCAAAGCCATTTAAATTCAGTTGTTAATGGGCGAGAATGTCATATATGGAGATAATTTATCTTACTAAGGCATACAAAAAATAACACATCAGTTCATAATGTTCATAGTATTTCAAAGTTCAAAGTATTTCAAAGTATTGGAAAGTTCATAGTATTTCAAAGCAAGCGTTAAGTGTGGCTCGCAGCTTACTTTTAATGCAGTTCATTGGTCACTGAAAGATACCTTTCGATTTATAGTTTTAATCAATTTTGTTATGGATAAAAAATTTGATAACCACATGACAAACAATTCGAAAAAATGCAATTTTAAATAGCAAATAGCTATGCGTAACTGATAGAATCGGTTGAATTTTATTGCTGGAAAATGCATTCATAAGACATACATGCTTAGATGGAAATCAATTTATTGATTACATGCACATTTACTGCGCAAGATGTCCGTCTAAAAAGTGTTACTTAAGTCAGGTCATTATTGTAATAGCTTTCAGAAAAGTGTCTGAATCTTTCCATTACATGTACATTTACTACGCAAGATATCCGCCTAGAAAGTGTTAATTAAGTCAGGTCATTATTGTAATAGCTTTTAGAAAATTGTCTAAATCTTTGTATTCTAAAAACTGTTGTAACTGGCGTTTGCGTTCTTCGATTTGAAGACCCCTTGTACAGTGTAAGTCCAGCTGAACATTGTCTCCGACAACTCGCTCACTTGGTTTAATCGTTTGTTTAGAAGTCTTAAGATTTCAGTATATTGTCTTGCTCTACACTGCTTCAATAAAACAAAAGTAGTGAAATTTCTGGGTTTTTTTCTATAATTTTTGAGGGTTTATTTATTAAAAAGGAATCGGAATGATGTTGCTTTGTTTTATAGATATTATTTTATATAAACTCACTCAATTTGTTTGAAAATCAAAGGTTTTGCACGAATTTTTTTATAATTTAATTCAGTGCTTTTTAAGTTTCCTGCCTGCTGCTTCTAACAGATTTAGGATTTCTCCTAAATTATAGAGCATATCAAATGCAGATTTAACCCACATTTCTTTCTAGTGGTTTTTAGCTCCCTCTGTTCAACTATAGATGACAAGAATGCTATGAAAGCTATGTTTGTGATATTACTAAATGCACCTTTAGAACATATTCTTATTAGACACACACATCTTATTGCTTAGTTTCTTATTTCACTGCTAGATAAAGTACGTGAGTGCTGCATAAGGCATTTGAGAAATGTATATTGTCAACTGGGACACTCCCCCTTATCTTTCATTCTCTCTCTCCTTCTATATTTGCTCTTTTTCCCGTTCCAAGCGCTGAATTCCCGTTCCAAGCGCAGAAATCGCTGCACTAGCCAACTGAGCAAATCTTGTACACTGAGGTCAAGATTAATTTTCTAAACCAAACAACTTTTATTTTCTTTCTTTTGTTGCTCAATTTAATGTGGAATAAAAGTCAACGGCGAAGATTTTATCACAAATGAGCGTTCAAAGCGTGGTATGTATAGTATTTAGTTTTTAGTCAAAGTGGCATCCGTAATTGCCTAGTAAGAAGTTAAAGTGAGTTTTGACACAGGGTGATAAATTATTGTTGTGGTATGATGTTCTGTGAAGGATCGGATTTAAAACTATTTTGCCCGATTTCGTACTGACAGTATGCGCTCAAACCGGTGCCTGCTTTCTTTTGTCGATTGGTACCTGAGAAGGTGTCAGGGCAAATTTTGGTTTGTCACTGGGTTTGTTATACAATGTTTGATGTTCATATGAGCATTTGACTGCTTGGGCGTTCACTAACTACTTCATTCTTGCCACTTTGTATTTTCAGCTTTGTATCGCATTGCACTCGCTATTGCAAACGGAAACCGCCACTTAGCTGTAGTCTGGGGGTTTAAACTCCATAAAGCTTTATTTCGATCGTAATGTGAACCTTTTCTTGGACCACGACACTCGGAATGGTTCTAAAATGTGATATTGCATCATTGTATACATAATACTGTCGAAAATTTTGGAAACTTTGACTGACTTATGCTGCACAAATTTTTATTTGGACTGAAATTGTTCTAAAACGTGATATTTTATGATTTTACCACGTTTTACCACGTTTACCACGTTTACCACGCACCGAAAGAGAGACGTATTTAATGTTGACAGTTTTGAAGAATTAGATTGAACTCAGCTCAATAAATTTCTATTTGGACGAGTATTCGAACATTTTGCAGATCACGACATCTTGAATGAATCTGAAATATAGTATTTCATCATTGTTAAATGTTCGCTACCGACAAAATAGCATTTTTAATGTCGACAATTTTAAAGACTTTTTTCTCACCTCAGCTCCTCTAATTTTTGTTTGGACTTATATTCGAATATTTTTGGGATCACGACAGTACAAATGGCTATAAATGTGATACTTTGTTATTTTAGAAGATCTGGCACCGATAAAAGATGCAATTCTGATGTTGACAGTATTTGTAGAGTGTGAATAAGCTCAGCTCCACAAATTTTCATTTGTACGGTTCCATTTTTTCACACTGTTTGGCATCGACAAAGATTCGTTTTAAAATCGACAATTTTGAATAACTCATCTCAGCTCCATGACTTTTTTCGACGAAGTTCGAGCATTTTTGGGACAACAACACTTATAGAAACTCTAAAATGTGATATTCCGTCATGTTACAATGTTTGACACCGAATAAGGTGCACTTTTAATGTCGACACTTTTGAAGAATTTGACTCACCTCAGCCCCTCAAATTTCTTTTAGGATCGAAATTCGAACTATATAGTACCACGACACATGGAATCTCTCTAAAGTGTGATATTTCATCTTTCTAACACTGTTTGGGAACTAAAAGATGCCTAGTCAATGTCAACAGTTTTGATCACCTCAGTTCCAAAAATTTTCATTTGGAACGAAATTGAAATATTTGTGTACCCAGGACACTTTTAAATATCTAAAATGTGATATTTCATCTTCTACAACCTCTTGCACCAACGAAGAAGCGTTTTAGTGTCGACAGTATTGAACATTGAAGATTTCCACTCACCTCAGCTGCATATTTTTTTCATTTGCACCGATTTCATCCTTTTTCACCGTTTTGCTCCGAAAAAGATGCACTTTTAATGCCGACAAGTTTGAAGGCTTTGACTCACCTCAGCTCAACAAAATTTTATTGGACCGACATTCCAACGGTTTTAGGACCACCACACTCGCAATCGTTCTAATATGTGATATTTGATAATTTTACACTGCATGACACCGAAAACGATGTATTTGTCCTGTCGACAATTTTGAAGCCATTGATTCATTTCAGCTGTACAAATTTAAAGTTTATTATGGACCGACAACTGAACCTTTTGGGATCAGACACCTGAAATGGCACTAAAATATAATATTTATTCATTTTAAAGATTACTTTTTAATGTCGACAATTTTGAAGGCTTTCTTTCACCTCAGATCCACATATTTTCATGTGAACCGAAATTCGAACTACGACACACCCAATAGCATTTAAAATCTGATATTTTTTCACCGAGAAAGATGCAGTTCAAATATCGATTATTTAACACTTTGACTCACCTCAACTCAACGAATTTTTATTTGCACCGAACTTCAAACATTTTCAGAATACTGATTTTACAATGTTTGGCACCTAAAAACGATTCAATTCTATTGTCGACAATTTTGAAGACTTTGACTAATCTCAGTTTCACAAATATTTATTTGGAGCGCCAGTCCAACATTTTTGGAATTAAGACAATTGTAATGGCTCTAAATATTATATTTCATTATTTTACACCACTTGACACCGAAAAAATAACACATTTTAATGGCGACAGTTTTGAAGAATTTTGCTCACTTCAGCTGCTTAAATTTTTATTTCGACTAAAATTTGAACATTTTTAGGACTATGCTTCTTGGAATGGCTCTAATATGTGATATTTCATCATCCAACAATGTTTGGGGCTAAAAAGATGCAATTGCAATCCAATCAAAATCCGAACCAGGTTGCGCTAAGGGTCTGTAAGGCGTAGATGCCCATTCAATACAGGCAACTTACAAGGTTCACTTGGCAGGGTAGCTTTATCTGGTGGGGTCTAAGCTCCTCTGAACGACCGTAAAACTCTTCAGGAGTAAATGTAAATTTCACGGATTCACGATCACTATCAGTCACAGTCATTTTCCGATCCTTGACTGAAAAGATTTTTTCGCTAAGATAAGTTGATGCCGATAGTTGATAGTGGACTAAAATTTTTTTCACTAGCATAAGTGGAGGATGATAGTGGATAGTTCACAAAAAGATTTTTTCACTAGGATATGTTGATGATGATAGTGGATAGTGGACTAAAAGATTTTTTTTTCACTAGGATAATTTGAGGATGATAGTGGATAGTTCAGCAACGTAACGGGGAATACGCTCAGGTTGTTAAGGGCTAGCTTTAGGCTTTACTTCCGGGTAAGACTCGGGATCTGCACTTTCTCGCACAATAATATAAAAGTCACCATATAACCAAAATAGAAAGATAATACACTAAACAAGGATGACCCAAAATAAAGCACCTATCGCTCAATTTGAATTTAAAATTATGACACACAAATATACACACAAGAGCACATTCGTCTTTTACTCTATGCTAAAATAAGTGTTATTAAACTTCAGTAGAATAATACAACACATCACACTTGGTTCTCGTACGAGTGCAACAGAATATTATAGGACAACAGAGAAAAACAGACATGCCAGGCTACATAACTTGTGAAGAGGTACCGACGAACACAAATCAATACAAAAGGAAAGCTCGGGTGGGATGCAAGAGCCAGAATTGGCACAGTGCTCAAATGGGCTACGAGGGACCAGGATGGTATATAAGTCCAGTACTGGTATAATACTTGTATGAGCCACAGAGGGCAAGATGGGATCTTGGGTTCAGTATGGGTACAGTGCTCGGACGGGTCTAGATCTCGCATGAGCCTTACGTGTCAAGAGGAGACAAGATGATAGGTTCAAAAGTGCCAGGATAGACTAACACAGTGAATATGGGTCTTTCAACGCTCTGAGCGCAGTAAGGTAATGCAGCACTGCACAACGGAATACTCGTATAACAAGAAGCAGAAAAACTGCAAATTCTCTTTAGTTTTCGACCTTGTTTTCTCAGCCGACAACACTGGCACACAATACTGATTTATTTCACTAAATTTCGTGTTACAATAGCCCAAACACACCAGCCTGTGTAAACCGTATATTTTACACCTAATTAACAGAGAGTAATTACCAGTACGCCAACAAATTTATTTAAACTTTCTGTAAATAACTTCCGAAACTTTACGTGTAACACACACTTTTCTGCAAAAATAACTCTACATATAGAATACACATAAATGTGCAAATACACTGTACACGGAACAACATTTTTAAAGTATGACTGGAATGCAGTTTTTGCTAGTCATTAAAGTAAAATATAACAGTTCAAATTACTCGAGAAACTCCTATAATGAAGGCTTAATTTAAATTAAAAGAAATGAGCAAAACTTGTTTTATCTTGTACTTTCACTCTACAGGCCAGCCCTGGAACAAGGAGCTCATACGAGATCCTAATATCAGAAAATGTAAGTAAGCAAATGGGTGAGTACGAGCACAGCATTAACTTAACAAAAACAATGTCAATACACATGGAGATTTTTAATTCTTAATTCCCAGACCAGCGGCATGTTGTGGTTTCTTTTTTTCAGCCAACAGCGAGTACAGTACAGTACGAGGCTGAAAAAACACAGTGGCGAAAATATATTGGCATAATTTTTCGTAAACAATTAAAGTCTTGCTTTAGCACCAAACACTCCACAATAAACCCAGTAACACGATAAATACGCACAAGGGTGAATAGAGAAATTTTGCTTTGACAAGCTTATACCTCAGACTTTAAAAGTTCTGCTCCAATTTACTGTATCGACACCGCATCAAGTTTCACTACGAGATTTTAAATCTCACTGCTTATACACTATTACAGTAAAAACCTTTTCGTGATTTTCCTTGCACTTTTACACGCTCCTTGTAATTATTGCACTCTTAATTTCAACTGATTTTCTTCGTCGATGTAGTTATGTCCATCAGAACGCCTCTATGTGCCTCTGACGTGTACTAGGGATTTTCAAACCACTAAAAAGAAAAATTCACTTCATTTTCAAAAATACTTAGCGTTACCTGATTTTTCAAGATTATTTATCCCTATAAATATTAATGTAAAGATACACAAAATCTTGGCACATGCACATCTATTCCTAAAGCATAACACAGTTCACTGAAAGTTTGTAAAAGTTCCAATCCTTCGTTCGCTATTTGGGGAACAGCGACTCTTTTACTTTACAGGAATAATCAGGGAATATAATATTCATAATTTCATAATTTTCTTTTCCTATCAACCGAGATTTACAGCCGCATTTCATCGACAAAATATACAAAATCTTCACTGAAATTGAGAAGTGTGTTCCAACAGAGAGTGAGTATGAATCAATTCTTACAACAACGGAATGCGGCAAACAAAGCCGCATTAAGGTAATTTTGCACACAATAGTAAGGCTTTATGCATTTTAATAATATCTTTGCTTCGAAAAACTTGAAGTCATTGAAGTCACTGATAAGGATACTGAAAAAGCTAAACGCTGAGAAAAAGACGATGATATTAATTAATTCAAACTAATAACATTTGCATTCGGTCATTAAAAATCAATAAGAAGTACTGTAAAAATGCTAAAATTAATTAAAACCTTGTTGCATCTTGCTCTTGCATAGACAAAGGTTGAATTATAATTTCTATAATTACATTCTTTGCATTCTATTTCAATGTGACTTCATTTTATGCTAAAAAATTCTTTTTCTAATAATATTAATTAAATTCATTTTATTGTGACATCAGTTTACTGTTTTGTCTCTTAATTAAATTTTTAACCTTTTAAAGGTGGTTTATTCTTGTTACATATTTTATGCAAAATATTACTTGCTAGTTCTCCGTGACAAAAACGTGCTAGTGTTCTGTGATGATGCAGTACATATACATACCAGTTGTCTGTTACAATGCATTACATACGGACTAGTGTTCATTGACGATGTAGTACATACACGAGTTTTCAGCCTTATGCTTTCACGTATGTGTACGCTGTTATTTAAACAAAGATTTATTTCAACTTGTTTTTTCTGATTATAATGTGCTTCTTTACAGCACAGAAGGTAAATGATTTACTATTTTCTTTCTCATAGTTATTCTCATAGCTATAAACAGAAATGCGTCGGCTACTCATTAATAATAAAATGATGTCACATCACTTATTTTAAGTATAAGCATCTGACATGGACATTGATTGGTCTATGTTTTGTCCCTTAATTAAATTTTAACCTTTTAAAGTTGGTTTATTCTTGTTATAAATTTTATGCAAATTATTATTAGCTGGTTCTCCGTGACAAAAACGTGCTAGTGCTGTGTGATGACGCAGTACATATACATCCCAGTTGTCTCTTACAATGCATTACATACGTACCAGCATTCTTTGACTATGTAGCACATACACGAGTATTCAGCTTTATGATTTCATGTACGTGTACGCTGTTATTTAGACAAAGATTTATTTCAACTTGTGTTTCTGATTATAATGCGTTTCCTTACAGTACAAAAGGTAAATGATTTACCTTTATTCTCGTAGGTATTCATGGCTATCTATTGAAATTTCGATCTCGCTCATAAACAGAAATGTGCCCTCTACTCATTGATGATAAAAATGGTGCCAAAGCACTTATTTTAAGTATAAGCATCTGAAATGGGCATTTACTCGTCTATGATACTGTACATTTTGAGTGCATCTCATGGTTTTAATTTACGTGGATGAAGAGCAATTGTTATATGACTTTATTTTTTAATTAACTTTTTCCTGCTTTCTTCTGCATCACAGAAAACAGAAGTCGATTCAAGTCATGGAAATAATGTCGATTGTTGGCCTTTGTACGTAAGCAAACATAACACTTGTCTTTCTGTAACCAACACAAGTAGTTAATGTGTGTTCTGTTATTATTCAGTTTATATAATTCCGATAAGAAAGTTAAGCTAAATGAACTAATTAAATAGAATGTTTTGATCATGTAAGGTAATTTATAGCAATTATATTCGCTGAAGTCGGCATGCATGTGTAGTTTTAATGTAAGTTGCTGTTCTTCATTTGCCTCTATTCTACGAGTCTTTGTAACTATTGCATGAGTCTTAATACTAATAACTGACACAACATTACCTTTTATAAAAGTTCACAAAATCTTTTAAGAAAAAATAAAAGTCAGTTCGATTTGTATTGAATGGTTAATGTTCAGAGATAAATTTCGTATGATTCAAAATGCTTGTCACTGAAGCATTCTTACTTCTAATTAAATTATATTAGCAGCAACTAATGACCAATTTCAAAAATTAATTAGATACATAAATTTATATTAAGGTATAAGTTAAGTTGAGTAATACCTAACTTATATTTACTGATCAATATCGTCAAGAATTGAATAATAAAGTTTCTCTTGCTCGTAGGAAAACTATTCTGTGAAATGTGCAACCTGTTAACGATCACAACAACAACAGGTACCGCATACATGTGGACACGGACACTTGCTGCCCCCCCCCCCACCTTGTGCTTCATTCTTCATTCTTCCTCCACGATCAATATGCCATTGCATGATATCCACATTGTTTGAACACGCGTATATACTACGAGATGCTCAAGAAGATACTAAACAGCAAAAGACGCAAAAACTCCTGCCTTAACAAAAACTGATGATGTTTAATGAATTCCATATGAAGGTTATCATGCTATGAATAAAACCTAAACCATTTTCAGCAATTCATAACATCAAAGGAAGCATAACCGTCTTAGATTGTAATCATTGTTTTAATAACTCAAATGTGATTAAGCAAATTTGATTTATTTCATAATATTTGGCAAACATTTATTGATGATTTTGCGACTTTGTTGTTTTTTTTTTTTTAATGTCACGAAACTAAAGCAACTGAGTCACCTTTCTCATAGATGGATTTTGCGATGGTGCAAACAGCCGCAGAAGTTGCAAGAACTACAAATGTCAACACAAACGCCTTCATCATAGTTTGGTATGAAATGCTATCTCTGAAACATAAAAAAAAAACACATGCGTAGTTACCAATCTATCAGTGTCAAAACAAATGGATTCATTCTAAATCTCTGTGAAATATTTTGATGGAAATGTATGTGGTATGCACATTATCGATACCACAATATTATTTATACAAATCACAAAATTGTCACGGCCTGTGATACTGAATAAAACATTCTAGTTACTTTGATATAGTCCCGTATAGTCCAGTCTTG
This sequence comes from Protula sp. h YS-2021, assembly GCA_949752745.1. Classification (NCBI taxonomy): domain Eukaryota; kingdom Metazoa; phylum Annelida; class Polychaeta; order Sabellida; family Serpulidae; genus Protula; species Protula sp. h YS-2021. The sequence continues at coordinate 42,326,877 of OX457032.1, forward strand.
TTTATCCTTTTCCGAAATGTTCCGACGTTATATTTCCACCTCTTTTAAAAGCTAATTTGCTGCTTTGTTATTTTTTATGCGTACGGTATGTAAATCTGTTTTCAAGTTTTTTGATATTTTGTGAGACATTCATAGTCCTTCATGTCGAGTTGTTGTTTTTTTCCTTTGTTATTTATTTTTAATGCGTATTATATTTGCATGTGTCGTCTCGGTATAGCATTTTGGGATACACACATAATGTTTTATGTGACATTTATTGCTCCAATACATCTTTTCTTCTTTAACGTGAAATACTATGAAACACTCTTAGATTGTGCTTCTCTTTGTAAATCATTATTACCATCGACTAGTTGTGGTGCATGTTTCACAGACATCTATTAAATTAAATGCTTGACATAGTAAATCATTCTTTCTTTGAATTAATGACATTAAAAATGATATATGATATTATTTCTGTTCATTTCATGTAAATTCAACGAAAACTGCGTAAATTGTTTGAAACTCGCTGTGTGCATAGCCTTTTTACAGAAAATATTTTTCTTTCATTTTGTTAAGCCCAAGCTGAATGAATTTTGTTTATTTTACTTCTGATAAAAAGTTCTAATCCTTATTTAACGTAATGCCAATAAGAGTCAAGCCCTTTTACTTGCTTTTGATATTCAGTTTAACTTAGTATTATGTTTCAATTCGCTTTACAGTGTAATTCATACTCCTCCCAAATGGCGATGATTACAAATATCACTACCAACACACCAGGTTATCAACCGTAACTGCCAACGGATCAAACTGTCCCTAATATGATCATATCAGGTTATAAATCACATCTCCACATCTCATGTAACATTATACATGTACCATTATACATGTGGTTATCAACCTCAACCCTCATTTCGCTACAAGCACATTAGATTATCAGCAGCACCTCGCCCTACTACCACCACATCGGGTTGTCAGCCAAATTTTACAGCTAGTACAATTACAGTTATTAACCCCTACCCAACGTTACAACCAACGCATCATGCTATCATCTCCATCCTTACTCTACTCCCAACCCAACAGGTTATCATCCCATTCCAACTATAATTCCAAACTATCAGGTCATCAGCGCCACTCCCACAATGCAACCAATGTATGAGTTTATTACCCAACAACGCCATGTTTCATTGCTGTTGCATCATGTATGTTGGCCTACTGTGTGATTTCGCCTGCGTATTTAATAGAAAACGAATTTGTGATGTAGTCGGAAATACGATTCAATGACTGCAATTGATGCTACTGCCTCAGTCAAATGTTTCGACAATTTTTTTCACCACACACACACACATTTTTTTAAAGATTTTATAACTACGGATAAATACAGGTGAGTGATGATACGCAGGTGAATCATGAAATACTGGTAAATAAAGAAACGCAGGAAAGTAAGAAAAGACACGTAAATAAAGAAATTCACGCGAATAACGGAAAGCTTGATTTCACATCCTAACAGAAAACAGTAGAAAAATAGATTACTTGATTAAAAATAAAGGGAGACGGTCTCAAAACTAGGAGGGCGTATTTACAAAGGGTTGAGCACCGCCTAGCTGTGTAGCACATTACAGGACAATGTATTTTGCAATGAAGTGATAGTTTAATTGATCTAACATGTGCTCATAACGTCTATATAAATGGCAAATAACTTACTCATCGCCAAATTCTATCGTGGCTCAGATGGCTACAAATGAAAGCCAGAAATACAATATTCCATACCGCGCAATCATTAAAAGGGTCGAACATCTATGTGCGTCCAGACGTCCCCGTTGCTTTTCTGCAGAGGATAGTGCGGGTAACTCACAGAGGCTTAAAAAATACAGTCTTATTTAGAGACTTAATAAAACCAGAGACATAAAATATTAAAAGGCATTACTAATACTACTGTTATTGCGGATATTGTACACTTAAATAATATAAGAAATATTGAAGACTTAAATCATGCAAGGGAAACTAGACTAGAGACATCAGGCGCCACTTAAACGAGAGCAATGCAATGCACATTATGTTATAATCAAAACGAGCCCTTTAGGTTTTGATATTTTAAATTGTGCTTTAGCCTTTACGTAAACCAGTCCTGTAGTCGGCTCTTGATAGTCAAAATTTGTCTACAGCAATCATAAGTAATCAGCTATATTAAACTTGTTCACATGTCTGTACAGTCTGATAATTGTCTGAATGCTTTATGTTGCAAAACAGTTACGGTAAATATATTATAAATAGCATGCCGTCATCTCAGATTTGTCACTTTATAAATTTGCCGGCTTTCTCATGAAACATTTTTTTACAATTTACACACGTCTGTGATTTTACTCAGGAAAAAAATCAATCATAGCTTTTTTTAGATATTTAAAGAGAGAGAGTTGGTTTATTGGGACCAATTAAACCGAAACTGGTTTAAGCATCAGATTACCAGCCAGAAATTACGGAGTTACTTTTAGAGATTGAAAAGTCAATTATCGATAGTGTTTGGTAAGATTTTAAGCAAACTATTCAAAGCGTTCATTATAGACATCCCGGTACAACAATACGCATTCCGAACATTTGCTGAAGACCAGCACCTGACTGAACCGATTCCTAACAAATCGGACAATCTCAAAATTACCGGCGAATAAAGCGATCGGAGACAAGAAGGTGGAGTGGAATGATGTCTCAGATTTCTACAAAGGACGCAAAGATGTCTTTTGTATACTAATTACCGCGTCTTTCCAGGAAAGAAATTGTCAAATTTATCGATTGCAACAACATAGTATGGACAATCACTATTGTAAGGCCTCCCACAGGACCAGACTGAAATCGAAGTAAGAGAGAATCTACAAAGCTCTGCTTCTACCATAGCGAAGTCTCGAAGTACAATTGCCCAGTAAAGCTGGCCTAATGTCGACGACAGATTGCTAACGCATTGTTAACGATGGATTAGATATCGTTCAAAATTTGCACAATATGGTGACGACACAGTTAAATATAGACAGTGGTTCGCCCGTTCAGAATCTACTATCATGAATCCTATATCTGATGCATAAAAGCTGATCTATAACCTCGCCAAAATTATTTTCTACAAAGATATCAAGCGAATAAAAAGTGATGCTATTCACTCCTAAAATTGCTCTGAATGCGTGAGCAATTTCTGCCTGAACACAAAAAATGGCACACAGAAAGCCTGGTAAACAATACAAAGCTGTTCTTTCAAGAGCTCCTAGCAATATTCCTCTCGTGTTTTTCATGAACATTCTTTCTTATGTCAACTGAAATCAACAGCCGCCTTTCTTCGACAATCTACAAAATCCTCCCGAAATTGAGAAGTGTGTTCCAACAGAGTAAATAAGCTTTTCGGCGTTTGTTATCACAACGACATGCGGCAATTAAACCAATCTATTTAGTGATTTACTTCATCCATTTGCTTAGCTTTGCAACAGAAGCATACTCATGCGTACGGACCCCTCACAACCGTTTCATCTGAGGACGCTACAGGACGTCGAAAACGTTAAATTCATGTTTTCGTGTTCATCCAGATGAGAAAATTAGGATAAACCGGCAGTGTAAAAGATTTAAACAGTTTAATGGTTGGCAACTACCAATAAATATAATACAGCTGATATAAATACATCTTGAATATTCTGTAGGTTTTATGGTTTTATACTTTTGCACAACTCTTAAGTCACAATGCGAAGACTGACAATATATTTTGCCTGGGCTCTATAAGAACTGTTTTGGAAGGGAACATTATGTTGCCTGATCTTGAATAATATCTTGTTTGATTAAAAACATCTTAAAGTTCCTCTTACATGCTTAAACGACATATGTTTCTTAAGCTTGTATGTGTTCTCTGACAAATAAAGGTCAATTAGACATATTTTAGTCTGTCAATTAGATGTAGCAATTTTTTTTCCTGTGCAAAAACTAACAAAACACATTATATGGCTATCAACACAAACTGTCAATCAAGACCACTCCTTTTCCAAGAGAGCTATTTCATAATGCAAGCACTCCGCTGAAAATTCACTTCTAATGTTATTTTTTCTTGCGATATTGATGGCAGTAAAAGCTACCAGCATAAATATTCCAAACAAAATGTTTTAGTATATTTCAAGATAGAGTTATTGCAGTGAAGATGAAAAGGCAATCTTATATGTATCATAAAAGTTCGCCGTTACGGTAATTGTGCACACAATAGTAGAGCGATATTAACACAGTCTTGTTATATACTTTAATGCGTGATGTATTTCCATGTAATGCTTTTGCTTAAAATTATTTTGAAATTGAGTTTCTTGTTTTTTTTTGTGCAAGTTTGTTGTGTTTTTGCTTTTGAACCTGCAATAAAAATTTTACCACGCAGAATATTACGTTCTAGTGCTCCTTGACAAAGACGTGCTAGTGTTCTGTGAAAACGCGTGGTATATATATGCTAGTTGTCCGTTAGAATTCATTTCATACGGGATACTGTTCTGTGACGATGCAGTACATAGATGAGTATTTAGTTTCATGCTTTCATGTTCATGTACGCTGTTATTTAGACAAAACTTTATTTTATCTTGTTCCTCTGATTATATTGTGTTTCTTCAAAATACAGAAGGTAAATAATTCACTAAATTATTTTTGTCATATTTATGTGCAGTTTTCTATTGACATTTAGCTCTCGCTCATAAACATAAATGCTATGGCTACTCGATGATGATCAAAATGGCTTCAAAACACTTACTTTAAGTATAAGCATCTAGCAAATTAAGTTGAAGAAGGGCAATTGTTATGTGACTTTATTTTCAAGTAAATTGTTTTTTTTTTCCTACTTTATTCGGCATCACAAAAACAAGTCGATTCAAGTCATGGAAATAATATCGGTTGTTTGCCTTTGAACAAAAACCTTACCACTTATTTTTCTGTAACCATTACAAATAGTTAATTTGTGCTCTGACATTATTCAGTTTATATAATTCCGCATTAGTAAAATGAACAAATTAAATGGAATGTTATGATCATGTCATGTAATTTATATCAATCCCATTTGCTGAAGTCTTGCATGCATGTGTAATTTGTTGTTCTACATTTGCTTCTATTTTACGAGTCTTTGTCAGTATTGTATGAATCTTAATACTTGTTGCTGACAAAACATTATTTTTTTTATAAAAGTTAGAAATCTTTTCAGATAAAAAAAATAAAAGTCGGTTGTATTTGTATTAATTGCTTAATGTTCGAATAAATTTCGTATAATTTAAAATAAATGTCACTGAAGCATTGTTGTTTTTAATTACATTATACTTGCAGCGGCTTTTGACCAATATAAAAATTATTACTGATACTTAAGTTATACATTTAAATTAATATTAATTTATAGATTAAGTTAAGCTATGTTTAACTTATATTTACTGATCACATTTGTCAATAATTGAATGAAAAAGTTTCTCTTGTTCATATTTTCACACTTATAGCTTCGTAAGCCATGTAACATGGCTGTGAAATGTGCAACCTGCTAACGACCAACACAGGAATAACAGCTGCCGCATACATGTAGACACGGGCAAGAGGGTGCTGCTTCACGCTTCGTTCTTCCTCCACTATCAATATGACCATTTCCTTGCATGACATCCACATTATCTAAACATATATACTACGAGATGCTCAAGAAGATACTAAACATCAGAAGAAGCAATAACTTCTGCCTTGACAAATATGACAACGATTAATTAATTTCATATGAAGGTTATCATATTATGAATGAAGATTAAATAATTTTCAGCTATTTCTAACATTAAAGGAAGCATTATCGTGTATTTAGCTTATAAAATTATTTTTAATTGATCAAATAGGATTAAACAAATATGATAAGATTTATTTCATAATATTTGGCAAATATTTTATTTAAGTTTTGTGTGACCTTGATGTTTTAAACATTTATATAGGTTTTGTGTCACCTTTCTCATTGATGGATTTTGTGGTGGTGCAAATGACCGCAAAAGCTCTAAGAACTGTCATTGCCAACACAAACGCCTTCATCGTAGCTCACTGTAAAATGATATCACTGAAATATGAAAAAATACATGCATAGTTACTAAACTATCACTGTCATAACAAATGCATTCGTTTAAATTGCTGTAAAATATTTACACTAAAATATCGATAAGAAGCATATGGATCTATATCGCCCTCTCCTTTCCGTGGTATGCACATTATCGAGCAGATACCGTCAATATTATTTATATAAGGCTGTCACAGCCTGTGATGTTGAACAAAGCATTCTAGTTACTTTGCTATAGTTCCCTATGGTCCAGCTAAAAATCAAGTATCAAAACTTTATATAAATACTGCAAAGAAAAACTTTTTCTTTCTTTTACCCTCAACAGAGTCATAGCCTTTTCGTGTCTAATTTTACCGAAACAAAACACTGAACTGCAGTTTCGTACATTGACTGTCTTCTTATTTTCTATCTATGACGTGTTCTGACGTTACTTTTCCACCCCTTTTGAAAGCTAATTTGCTGATTTCATGCTTAGCGTGTGTAAGTGTGTTGTCAATGCCTGGTGTTTTGTAAGACATCAATAATTATTCATGCCAGTTGTCTTTTTCCTTGTTATTTATTTTAATGCGCATTATATTTGCACGTGTCGTCTCGGTATAGCATTTTGGAATGTACACAAAATTATTGGTGTTAAGTTGATTGCTCTGCTACATCTTTTCTTCTTTAACGTGATGTGTTATGAAACACTCTTCTCTTTGTTAATAAGTTTTGCCACTCTCTAATTACAGTGCATGTTTAACAGTCATCTACTAAATTTAATGTCTGATATTGTCCATCATTCTTTCTTTTAATTAACGAAACATTAGAAATGAAATATGTTAATGTCAATATTCATTTCATGTAAATTAAAAGTTAGCAGTTTTTTACAGAAATTATTTTTCCTCCATTTCCTTAAGCCCATGCTGAAGTAATTTACAATTTTGGTTAGTTTACTTTTGATACAACGAAATAAAAAGTAGGACATTTTAGAATTCCGCCTTCTAACCCATGTGTTGGGGATTTGGCGATATGGTGCCCTCGTCTTCAACCATCTTGACGCATTGAAACGCCCATTCTAGATAACACTAAGTCCAACTGAAATGCTCTTTGGTCTTGTGAAAATCATATATCTATATCAAAATGTTATTTTGACAATACATGCAATATAATTTCTTTTTTTTTCTATGCTTGTGTCCTTAAGTGTTTCATTTGCAATACATGGCTAACAATTGTACCTTACTGTTTTTTATATCTTTGACCATATTGCAATCGCCTGAATTTAATCGTCCTTCTGTTTTGATTACGTTTTATTTCAGAACTACTTTTTTCATCCTTTGCGCTTTGACGTTATACATTCACTTGCTTTAACGATTGACGATTTCGAATTTATTAATTTTTAAAATATGTAAATTGAAATTAATCTAATTAGAATATAAGCTCAGGCTAACATACTTTCTTGCATTTCTTATATGTAAATCAAACAAAATAGATTACCTCTAATATATCAACTTTGTCTTGTAACTGCAACTACGTAAAATCCTCTAACGTCTACTGCTAAACACATGCTTAATCATCTTTACTTAAGCTTTATAGAGCTTCTTTTGTTACATATGCCTAATGGCAGTATAATCACAATATTTATTTACAAGTAAGAAATGTGTACTAGACAAATTCCAGCTGCATTTGAATGTTAGGTCGGCGCTCATGTTGATGAAGGATTTTTTAACCTATTTCGTTTTGTACGTACAACAGTAATATTTCATGATAGGTGAAAATTATGGCTTTCTTACATGAAGGATCCGGACCGAATTGAAAGAACCCGAAGTTATCCATCATTTAATTTCAAAACTTCCGAAATTCAACACTCTGCATTTTCTACTATTATTGGTCAAAAAGTTACTCTCTGTGTCTCTGTTAGCCACATAAACTTCTTACTATTTTCTATATCCTAACAGTTTATGAAGTTGATTAGCATTTCCTCCAGAGTCATTAAGCAGCTATAGCAATTTTGTTATTCAGAAGAAAATCAACATAATTAGCAAATATAGATAAAACGGTAGAATTATATCTAAGTGCATATATTCCTTATTTAATTGCAGTCGCCAGCACGGTGACTAATTCAAGACTTTCAGCAATGCGAAAGACAAAAACAAACGTTGTTGTACATGGTATATAAAAAGCATGAAATTATTAAGTGATACAACGAGCATTATACAATTTCCATGTTTTAGAAGTGTGATGCGGCTCTCAAACTTTTCGGGAAGGATGGTCCATTAGCTGACATTTTTAGTTTTACAGGTAACGGGAAAAGAGTCAAATACTCAAAGACGTTATAACCAAATGTCAAAGAAAACATTAAAAACTTAAGCAATATGTAAGCATTAGGAAACTAACGGGGACAACAGATTCACATTTTGATCACTTTCTTTTACAAAACCCGTAACATCTAGTGTAAAAAAGACAATTTCATGAATAATCTTATTATTTTCATAAAAAATTATCACCTGTTCTACCAAATTATTCAACCTTCCTTGTCACAGGACATTCCCTCAGGACATTACCGGCTTTTATCACAGAGGCATACACTTTTAGATTCAAATAAAGGTATAGGTAATACCTCCTTTTTCAATTACAATTATAAAAGCCATATTTTAAATTTTTGTTTATTTAAGGTACCTTTAAGGTACCTTCTAAATAATATACAAAATATATGTTAACAAATTTAAATATTTCCGGTTAATCAAACAGTCACAGTTAAAATGATTCAATAAATACTTCATTTTACACTTTACATTAAACATAGAGGGCCATAGAGGGCCATAAGAAAAAAGGCATAAAAAATAATCAACAAATAAAATAATGCCAAACAAAAAAAGCTATTTTGAATAACGTCTTGCAAACAAGCGCTTAAAAAACGCAAATGGAAACACGTAGTAGCGCATCAGCCGTGGCGGACAGGGACACCCGAGATCTCAAAGCTCTCCAAGAAGTTGCTAAAGTCACAAACGATAAAAATCAAAGTCAAAATGTAAATGCTTCCCATACAAACAAACAAACTTCCGCAACAGATGCCCGGGTTGCTGAGTTAACTCAGGCACTGGAACAACTTCGGGCAGACCTGCAAAACGCAAAGTCTAAAAATGGAAATCTGGAAAACTCTGTGGCAAGTTTGCAACACAAGAATTAAACACTGCACAATCACTCTAAGGCAGTGCAAGAACAAATCAAGCAAGGAAAGCAGGAACTAGAAACACTCTTTAAGAAAAATACGGCACTGCTACAGGAAAACAAATTTCGGAACAGACAGACGATGCATCTGTTGGAAAACAATCTCTATCCCATTCCAGTACAGAAACACCGGAGAGCTCTACGACGAAAACAGCCTCGGCTACTTCAAATCTAACTCAAGAACTACAACCAATGCTAATGCAACTCCTTCATCAGACTCTCATGTCTACAGCTATTTTACAACCATGCAGTCCACAACCTGACACCTCTCAGAATTCACAGGAAACACAACAACTACCATTTCAACAGATTCAACAAAGCGGACAAGCACATCCTACACAATATAATGGACAAATGTACACTCCCTGGGCAAATCCGATCGGAAATAACAAATTTAAAGTAAGCCCACCATCTAAATTCAATGGTCGTGATGGTGATAACGCAGCGCAGTGGCTCCGACACAACAATTTGTTTAACCGGTCTCAAAACATCATCGATGATTCGGTACTGGTATGCACATTTGCTAATTATTTGGACAAAAATGCCGCCCATTGATGTCACAAACTACGGGACTCCACAAAATACTGTCACAGACTTCTCGTCAACGCCTTCCGTAATAAATATCTCGCAGACCCAGGCATGGATCGATTAAATGTGTTCGCACAAAAGACGTTTTGATGATTTAGTGTTACGTAATGGATCAATATGTGATCAACTAGGCCATCGGAAATGGGAGGCCAGTTAAAAATGGTCACGTTTATTGACGTAGATGAATGCGCACAGAAAGCTAAAAACTTGTTCTTTGCAACAAAGAAATACGTGTCAGTGAACGCAGTACAAAGTCATGACAACCTCAACTCTCCACGGAGCAAGGGCGACAGCACCCATCACAACGGCAGAGGGGAGAGGGCATGGACGGAAGAGGTCAGACTCCGAGATGGCCCTGTAGCATCTGCAACAGTATGGAAAACAGATGTAACGAATGTTCAGGCTCCTTTCAGACCAGACAAAAAGGAGATTCCGCCGCAGCAAAACTTAGCAATCAAGGCGTAGAGGCTTTAAACAAATAAAGCCTCCGCCAACTGGCGTTCTCGGAGGTCTGAAATTCTACAATCCCCACAAACGTAATAACTCTAGAAAATCAAAGAGTGCTGTAGACAAATCGGACAACGAACAAATCTAATGTAAAGAGGAAAAGAAAATTTGTCCCATTCCTCGACTTGAAAACAGCGCTCACGTTACGGTTCAATTTTCTGGATCCAATATGACGCTACACGCACTTGTTGACACTGGAGCTGACTGTTGTTGTATTTCTTCCAAAGCCTACAACCAACTACCAAGCAGTGCAAAGGCATCTCTAGAACCCTGCGGTACCGAATATGCAAAGACTGCATGTGGTGACAGGATGGCAAAAGAAGGATTAACTGACTTCAATTGTGTTCTAGGAAAAAGTTCATATACAGTCAAAGTTCTCGTTGCTGAGAATCTTATAGTTGATCTTATTCTGGGAAGAAACTTCCTGTCTGAAAATTTCGCTCAAAGAGATATTGGGAAAAGCCAACTACGTCTCAGGAAAAGCTACTATATAAAAGCTGGAAAACTCTTCCAAGTTAAAGGAGAAGTACAAGAGCACATATGCGGCACACTTGCAGAGGTACACAACGCTGTTGACGGTATGATAACTGCTCACCCCAACCTAAAAACCAAAAGGTCTCTATCTAGCAAATACGCTGTCGACACCACAGAATGGAAAGATTTTACTTCGCGTCATGAATATTCATAGCAGGCCAGTAACTGTTCCTAAAACATATCGATTGCCTTTTTATGACCTAGATGATGACCTAGTTCCATTCGACAAAACACTCCGTCAATCCGGAGGAAAACCATATGTCAATAACGTAAGGCTCAAAACAGCAACATCCGATCCTGAGTACAATGACGAGTATCAGGAAGCAAAGGCAAAAATCAAAGACAAAATTAGCTGGGCAGATTGTAAACTCAGCGAGGAACAACATGGAGAACTGTTGGATGTACTAGCCAGAAATGCCAAAGCTTTTTCATTCGATGGAGAATTGGGTAAATGCGATTTGATGACACATAAAATCAACATAAAACATGACGCCAGCCCTATCTATAGGAAACCTTATCGCTATAACCCTACGGCAACTGATCACGCCAAAAATCACATAGAAACTCTACTGAAGCAGGATGTTATCGAACCTTGTATATCTCCATAGAGTTCAACGCTTGTAATTGTCAATCACCAGCCCATTCAAACCAGTATGTGTGTAGATTTTCGAGGTGTGAATGACGTCACAGTTCCCGATCGTACTTACCTGCCAAGGTTGGACAGCACTATAAACCGCTTAGGCACAGCCGCGCCGAAATATTTCTCTACGCCTAATTCAAGGACCTAATTCAAGGATTCTTCCAGCAGGTGCTAGACGAAAACTGGAAACTCGTAACAGCATTTTCATTCGAAGGAGGGCTGTACTGTTTCAAAAGACTCCCCATCGACTTAAAGATTTCACCTTCTTCATACACACGCCTCATAGAATTTACTCTTAAAGGTATCCAGTACTACATCCGCCTCTGCTATATTGACCATATAATTTTTATAGCTGAACATTTGAAGAACACCTGGATCACATCGACCAAGTCCTGAAGATAATCATCAAAGTCCAAATCGAAAAGTGCTGCTTCGCCAAGAATGAAATAACATTCTTTCCGCTTCTGGATGGAAACCGGATCCTGAAAAAAACGCCTGTCATACGGGAATACACTCAATAAAAAACCCCAAGGAAGTCAGAAGATGGCTAGGTATGGTTGGTTTCTATAGGAAATTCATTCCACATTTTTCGGATCTGGCTGCACCCTTGTACAAATTACTGAAGAAAGGAGAACAGTTTGAATGGACAGCGAAATGCCAAAACGGTTTTGATGGACTGAAGCAATCATTGGTAGAGTCACCAATCTTGGGCTACCCTGACTTCAAGAAATCGCTCAAACTGTACGCCGACGCATCATACGAAGGACTATCTGGCATGCTGACACAAATGCAAGACTGCAACTGTCAAGATGTATAACGAGTTTTATGGTATTTGGTCGATCACTTAGCAAACATGAGAAGAACTACACCGTTACAAACCTGGAACTGACAGCTTTTTAGTATGCTGTTAAACAATTTTGCCATCTCTTTAGGTAGACTTTGTAACAGACCACAATGCACTCACGCATCTGGAAAATAGCAAGCCACTTCACGAAGATTAGCACGCACTGGCAGCATACCTTCGACTTTAGATAAAACTACAAGCTATTGGAATGGTTCCGAGATGGCTCATGTGGACAGTATTAGTCGATTTCCTACGCTCACAATACGAAAAGACTGTGAAAACCTGCCAGACGAACCAAATTTTTAACAGCCCGCAGTCGCTAAGTTTCAGACAAGCAAAAACTTCAAGTTCTGACTACTAACTCTCACAGTCATGGAAATTCATCAAAACTTACCAACACTCAGGCAGAAACAGAACACAAAAGTTTTATATGGATGACACAAGGCGTACGAAAATTAAGGAGACTCCAACTACAAGATCCACAATGTAAAGACCGAATTGATCTCCTTCAGCGAAAGGACGGTCCTGTTTGTCCTAAGCAACTGAGGCTGCTGCTTGCCAACCTGCAACCTGATTTTCTTTATCGAGTCCATTACCAACCAAGAAACCAAGGAAACGCGAAAGCGGAAAACTGTACGCTACAACTTGTCGTTCCAAACAATTGCAATATGATATCATTCAAACCATACACCAAGAATCTCACTTCGGTGGACAGTATGGTATAAAATCCTACAACGCTACTGGTGAGCGGGGAGGCTTAAAGATATCCGCAGTTACTGCGAAGCTTGTCAGGAATGCCAGAAAGCAAAGGCAAGCCTCCAACCAATTGAGGCGCCTTACCCATAGCACACCATAGGGATGGATATCGTTGAAACACATGCAGTGTCCCGATCCAAAAACAAATACCTAATTGTTTTCATCGATCTGTTTACAAAATATTGCGATGCCCTTGCCATTCCGGATATGACAAAAAACAGTGGCTGACGTTTTCTACAAGGGTCTTGTTTGTAAGTAGGGACGACCTGAACGTTTGTTAAGTGACAGAGCACAGAACTTCATGTCCCACATCATGGCAATTCCGTGTCAAAGGATATATTTACTAGCTCTTACCACCTCAGTGTGACGGAGCTACCGAATGGATGAATCAAACTATAGTGAAATGTGTCAGCTTTCTTGTTAACACCAATCAAGACAACTGTGTGTTTGTCAAGTGCTCTCTACGCGTACAACTCTTCGCCAAACAACAGGAGTACCGATTACACGCCGTATTATCTCATGTTTGGGAGACACGCACGCTCGGCACTCCAGATCAAACTACCACCGCATACCAAAATACCAGACAATCTTCAAAAATGTTACCAACCTAATGGAAGCACAGAAAACTGCCAGAGAAAACATCGAAGTTTACCAGCGCTCAATCAAAGAATACTATGATCAAAAACAACAAGCGCAACCAACCAATCACAACGAGGTTTTCTCTACCTGTCTAAAACTCCTAAAAACCTGTCACGCAACCTGAGTCACCATTGGGTTGGACCATATTACATCGAACGATTTTTGGGAGAATCTACGGTCAAATTACGTAAAGTGACAGACAATAAGCTAGTAAAATCGCCTGTACATGTAAATAGATTAAAGAAATGTATCGATCCACTGGAACGGCCCGTCAAAGCGCCGGATGTACATGATGATCCTATTCCAGACATAGCTGACGGTGAAGTCAAACAAGATGACTTAGAAGTATTACAAGCTACTCTAAATCCAAATACAGGACCGTTATTGCCTGCTCCAGAAGATGTGATCTCAAAACAATCTGAGAATGATTCCAACAATCGACTTTATGAAATAGAAAAACTGATCGGTTACCGCGTTAGCAAACATGGTGAACATGAGTACTTCGTTAAATAAAAAAACTACGCAAATAGGCATAATTCGTGGGTGCCAAGAGACAGTTCTTACGGTTCCCCTTAAAGAGGGATGTAGATTTAGTGAGTAGATATAGAATCAGGATCAGAATTTTCAAATTGTGTGTAAACTGAAATTTTCGATTTTCAGTCGTGGGGCGCCAGAATTATATCCTTTGCAAAGTTATTGGGTAATGAGGGTTCGAAAACCAATTTACACGCCACTGGCCACCCAATTTGTTTGACAACATTAGAACTGACTGGATCACAAAGCAGCACCAATGTCAGACAACGGTGTGCTCGGTTCAGTAATGCGAAAAAGGCTGGATCAGGGCAACAATCTGTGGACTTTTTCCACCAAATGATGTTTTCTTCGAATCCTGTTGCCTAATACCTGAAGTACAGTAGCTTGAAAGTGGGTATTGATTTCTCTTGAAATTTGGGCTGGAAATGGTGGTATATGTCATCACTGAAACAAAATGTAAAAAAAAAATGAGTGGGAGGGGGGAGCAGCTTCGCAAAGAAACCTGTAGTGACAAAAGAACTGCTGCGACCCCCATATTTCACTATCTCAAATGTTGAATGAATGATCAGTGCGTAATTATGTACAATATGAGAGGAAACATGTTGCAGGTTTTCGTTCTGTATTGGAATTAGTCTCAAAATTTGTTTATTTGCCATTCTTAGAAATAAAAACCGAAAGAAATCCTGGGTCGTTTTAGTTCTGTTTTATTTCTCACTAAAGTCCGGTGACCATTGCTTTTTATATCCTATTATTATAGCACTGTGTCACACGGTTGAACATGCGAAGTATTAAAACAAAATTGCTGCAGATTAATTTTATAGCATTTCCCTTTAAGCAAAAGCGCAAGTGCAAAAAGCGCTAATCGTGCTATAGGGTTCATTATAGAACCAACCCGAACTTACCAGTTGAAACGGATAGGAGATTGAAATTTGTAAAGCCTGTCTGCGCTGAAAAAGTTGTAAATAATGTAAATTACAAATGATGTATACATCCAAGCATATGTCGTATATTAATATAATAAAATTAACATTCTTATGAATGCCCCAAAGCAGGTAAATACAAAATTAACTGCTAAAGCATTAAATTATCGCACGAGGTAAACAAATACTAAAGTATTTCAACCCTAATGCTGTGATCTTAAGCGAAAACTAGAGAACTGCAAACAACATAAAACATTTTAATATATCTTACTAAAATCCTTGTTAAAATGGTGCGATATATTCGTCAATGCTAGAATAAAAATACGCCACTCTGCTGAGTTACCTCTTTAGTAATATTTCTTATTTCGTACGTTTTAAATCCATTGCTGCAATTGGTAGGGAATACTAATTATGAGACTACAAAAATAAATTATAACAAAAGGCTGAAATTAATACTGTCAACCAAGGCTAAATAGAGGATTTGTCGATGCGGAGGACTGATGGCAAATCCGGTCACACTCTGTATCTCATGAGCTAAATAATAAAGAGATAGATCTAACAATCAAGGTCTGTAACTCTGTCGAGCGAGGTGTGGCCTTCTCGAAATTGTGAGAAAAATAGGAAAATCGCTTTTTGCGATCAGTACAACGCATGATGCCCATATGTTGGCCCAAGACATTATACAAATCCAACAGAGGATGCAGAGTTTCCACTTCAACGCAGAATCGATCAACAGCTGCATGGTAACGACGTACGAGCGTATAGAAAACGTCTTCCAATCGCTGTCAGAGAACCATGCTCGTTGATGGAGCTGAGAAGCTTCGCCAACAGCACCTCCAGTACAATCCGTAACATTGTTTCTACGTATCTATGTCGTAAAATCGTTTCTATCGTCATTACATGACACCATGGATTTTATTCATATTTTATTACATAAAACAGTTATTCAATTGCCTCTTTTACACCAGTTGGAAAATGAGTCTCAAAAATTTCTCAATGGTCTTGAGTTACTTCAGTCTTGTCTTTGGATCTTGTTTACGTAAATGTAGTAAAGGAAACGCTAAGCACTATATCTACTAATCTAGACCGTAAATTCCAGTCGTTTAAACTAGCCTATTCTGATATAAGTATGTACTACACAGCTTTAAAAATTAAAGTAACTCGCAATGAATCCTTTTTATTTATTCATTAGCAAATCCCGCTTAGATCAATCGATTCTCTCTTTACAGTATATAAAACGTCAGTTTTTCCATTGCCAGTTACACAACATCATTTCAATCCTACCTACAATAACGCTATGACTCTGATTTCAGGCGTATCGCTTTTTCATAAGAGCATGAGTTCTATATTGAACTAACGGATACGGACCTGAACAATTGCATAGGTGACAATCTTCTATAGCTCAAATTAGGGCATCTTATCCTTCTTGTACCTCATCGTTGTACTTTAACCAATCTGAACTTGCCTATGAAATGTGTGATATTCTCTACCACCAAAATTTGTCTGTTGAACCCAAACTGGTGTATTTAGAAAAAAGGCAATATCTTATTAATATCAAAGCCAATGGACCTAATGGTATCTTGTGTCCATAAAACACCCCAAATAATAAGTCATAATGGCTTCTCAAAATTCCAAATTTCCTGTGGTTGCACTCTTTCGGCTAAATCATTTGTGGTAACTAGTAATTTAAATGTCACCACTCAAAACTCGAAACCACTTTTATTAAATTTTGCCTTATACCTAGCTGACATGCTGGAAAACTTTTCATTTAGAAATTTTACCTCGGAAACTCTTGACGAGCCATTTAAAATAAAAATCCCACAGGTTTCCATTGAGCCGGATAACTGGTCTCGTACGGTAAGGCCTGAAAAGAGTTTAATTTCAAAAAAGCCATTGAACTCTCTAAAAGGAGCCGAAAAATGATTTTGGAACCTTCGAACGAACTAATGAACATGGCTACTGGTTCCGGAACATTTAGTATATTCAAATCAGTAATAGCCACAATATTGTTTGGTTTACTGAATTCGGTAAATACCCTTGTGATTATCATTATGCTTACTTGGACTGGACTGCTTACAAAAAAGGTATACACGGTTATGGCATTAGTAGAGTCCATGCACTTCTATCATGTACGCGCCGGTAAAATTAGTGATGGTCAACTACATCTTTCGAAATTGGAACATAATCTAGCCCTCATATTTGTCCCCTTTGTGGTTATTACTACATTTCTTATGGCTATTAATATTTGCTTCGGTTTTAGATCTATTTATAGGCACTTTAGATGGGCTACCTATTTTCAATACCTTGTTAAAACCAATATCATGTAAGACGTAGTCAATCGCAACCATCATGTGTGCCGCAAAATTCATTCCTTTCCCTTTTCTCCCACCTTAATAAGCATTACTAATCGCGGGACAATTAAACATAAGAAAGTGAATGTTCATCAAATAGTACATCTTATTGTCACGTCATCTACACAGAGCCAGTGGTATTGTGTGGGATAAACTATCGAAGTTTCCAAAGACTCATACATAATCAAATGAGCTGACGGCATACCCTTTGCATGACAAACGTGCAGCTAAATATACAAACTTTTATTGGCCTCTTGAGTAATACGCCTATAATAAATTCAAACAGGCAATTTCAATATAAAGATGGACGCATTCACGCAAGGAACTTTCAACCAGGAGAACACGCGAAGCAGAATAAGCAGTCATTTCTCAGTCGGTAAACAGAGACTTCTGTCAAGAGTTCAACCAGGTGAATTCGCATATACCGAATATGCACAATCGCATCTCAGTCGGTAAACAGATACTTCTGTCAAGAGTTCAACCGAGGGAACTCACATATAACAAACGTGCAACGATACCTGTCCACTATGTGCGTATAAATTTAAACGATTTTCACTCACGTCGCGGCTCTATATTGTTCAACCAGTCGAACCAGTCACAACAAACTATCCAAATAATTACCACAAACTGTGACAGCAGCCAGTCAAACAAATTTTCAGCGCAAATACACAAATAATAGGGTTGTTGATTTATCGGTGACAAAGACACAGTATCCGCCAAGGCAAATCCAGCATCAAAAGGACACTAAGTTGCATACCTTAACCCACAAAGAAAGTGTTTAGTATGTGGAATTTTCCTGTTATACCATTTATTTTATTTTGCAAGATGACAATTTATTTAAATGCATGCATGTATTCAATTTTGAGAGTAATTATAAATAAGAAAACGCGGATTTATCTTAAGAGTAAAGAAATTAAAACACACCATGGGATTCTAAATCAGCCGGGGAGGATGTCGTAAACCGGCTTTCATGCCAATGTTTCATAATTTTAGGGGTTCCTTTAAAAGCTAATATATTTGATAAATTTGGTTAGAGCTCAAAATATGGTTTACGTAACATTTCCATATATTCAGAAACATGCTAGTTGTAAACTTATCACGTATGTCACTTTATTTGCTCATGTCTCTTCGTTCTTAACATTGCTTTTGTAGCTCATCCATGCTTGTGAAATGCGTTTGACACTAGAATACGTTTATCAGTGCAGCTCTAAGAGCAATGTTGACCACCATATCGTGTCTACTATTGTTCTGTCCTATATCAAAGGCCTTATTTACATCCATATCTTAACAGCCTATTGAAACATGAGCTAATTGAGCGATATAGTAGAAGACTCGAGCGTATTTGGTAACTATTAGGTAACCTACTTGAGCATGTGTAAAATATCAGAATAAATAATCATTATTGAACGTTGGTTTGGGGCGGAGTTTCGAGTACGTGGGCTCTTTCGGTTGGTCAGAGGACTCGCGGTCGAAACTCGAGGCAACTGGTCATCTCTTCGCTATAATTGAGAGTCACTTCGGGTTTTGGCAGTGAAGAGACAGGACGTACAAACTAACTTTTAGGACTTATATTTTATTTCGGAAACAATCGGAATTCTTTGCAACTTCAGCAAGGTATTTTATATGGTTTATTAAAGCTATAAGTTTTTATTTTAAATATACTTTTAAAACGCACGTGTGTTTTCTTTTATTTCCATACTCTTTCAATGTCTCCGTACGAATAATTGCTCGTTGAAATCGCTTCGACACCCCCTAAAAGTGGTACTCAACATAACTAAGGTATACAAAAGCTAAAACGCTCAGTTGGGATTTTACAAGTACCTTTCAAACCAGTTTTGCCTAGTTTTTAAGTAAAAGTACCTTCTTAATGTAGTTCAAAGCAAGCGTTAGGTGTAGCTCGTAACTTACTTTTAATGCAGTTTATTTGTCACTGAAAGAAAACTTTTGATTTATAATTTTAACCAATTTCGTTATGGGTAGAAAAGTTAATAATCATATGTCAAACAAATCGACAAATATGCAGCCAAAAAAAAACCGTTTAAGACTATTCGTAACTAATAGAATCTGTTGAATTTTATTCCTGGAAAATGCATTTATAAGATATACATGCTTAGACGGAAATCAATGTATTATTGATTACATGCACATTTACTACGCAAGATGTCCGTCTAAAAGTGTTACTTAAGTCAGGTCATTATTGTAATAGCTTTCAGATAAGTATCTGAATCTTTGCATTACATGCACAGTTACTAGCAAGATGTCCGTCTAAAAAGTGTAACTTAAGTCACGCTATTATTGTAATAGCTTTCAGAAGGGTGTCTGAATCTTTGTATTCGAAAAAATGTTGTGACAGGTGTTTCAGTTCTTCGACTTAAAGACCCCTGGTACACATGGAAGTCCAGTTGAACATTTTCTCCGACAACTCGCTCATTTGGCCCAATCGTTTGATTAGAAGTCCAAAGATGTCAATATATTGTCTTGCTCTACACTGCTTCAATAAAACAAAAGTAGTAAAATTCAAAATTTCTATTTTTT
The DNA here is from genome assembly GCA_949752745.1 of Protula sp. h YS-2021. Taxonomy (NCBI): domain Eukaryota; kingdom Metazoa; phylum Annelida; class Polychaeta; order Sabellida; family Serpulidae; genus Protula; species Protula sp. h YS-2021. Next base: position 42,346,972 of record OX457032.1, read on the forward strand.
TCTAGGATTTTTGAGGGTTTATTTTATTAAATAGGAATTGGAATAATGTTGTTTTAACGATTTTGGTTAGAAAAGTCAAATTTTTTCACGAACCTTTTTAAAATTTAATTTAGTTTCCTGCCTGCTACTCATAACAGAATTAGGATTTCTTGAAAACTATCTAGAATGTCAAATGAATGGTTTTTTGTTCTCTCTACTCAACTATAAATGACAAAAAGTAATACTTAAATGAAAGCTATGCTTCTGACGTTGCTAAATATACCTATAGAACATGTTCTTATTAGACACACCCACATAAATAGTTCCTTATTTCACTGCTTGCTAAAGTACGTGTGTATTGCACAAGGCATTTGAGAAATGTATATTGTCCACTGGGGCACTCCCCCTTCTCTTTCATTCCTCATCCCTTCTATATTTGCTCTTTTTGTCTCTGTCTGGTCCAAGAGGATTTGTATATTATTCACTGAATTCTCGTTCACAGCGTAGAAATCACTGCACTAGTCAAACGAGCAAATCTTATACACTGAGGTAAAGATGAATTTTCTAAACCAAACAACTTTTGTTTTGTTTCTTTTGTTGCTAACTTTAATGTGAAATGAGAAAGTCAACGGCGAAGATGTTACCACAAATGAACGTTTAAAGCGTGGTATGTTTTGTATTTATTTTTAGTCGAGGTGTCATTCGTAATGGCATAGTAAGAAGTTAAAGTGAATTTTGTCAGAGTGTGATAAATTATTGCTGTGGTCTGATGCTCCGAGAAGAGTCAGATTTAAAACCATTTTGCCCGATTTCGTACTGACATCCTGCTCTCTGTTGTCGACTGGTATCTAAGAAGGTATCAGGGAGAAATTCATATATGTACTTGGTTTATTATACAGTGTCTGGTGTTCATGTGAGCATTTGATTGCTTGGGCGTTAACTCACTTCTTCAATCTTGCGACTTTGTAAATTTAGCATTGTATCGCATTGTACTTGCTATTGGCTGAAAACGAAAACCGCCACTGGGCGGTAGACTAGCTGTTTAAGGTCCATAAAATTTTATGTCGACCGTAATTTGAACCATTTTAGGCCCAAGACACTGGGAATGGCTCTAAAATATGATATTTCATCATCTAATACTGTTTGAGATTAAAATGGTGCATATTTAATGTCTGCAACTTAGAGAAGACCTTGACTCATTTCAGCTCCATATATTTTCATTTGACCCTAAATTCGAACATTTGTAGGACCACGACACTTGAAGTGGATCTGAAAAAACTAATATATACAATTTGGAAGACTTTGACCCATCGCATTTCCACAAATTTTAATTTGGACCAAAATTCAAACATTTTTATTGGCCGCGACACTGTGAATGGATTTAAAATATTACATTTCCTCATCTAGCAATTTTTTTCTTTGGAACAACATTCCAACAATCTTGGGACTGAGAAAATTGGAAGTCTCTAAAATGTGATTTTACACCATTTGATACCGGAGTAGAAGCATTTCAATGTCGACAGTTTTTAACAATTTGGCTCACCTCAGCTCCATAAATTTTATTTCAACCTTACTTTGAATCTTCTTAGAGCCACAACACTTGGAATGGTTCTAAAATGTGATATTTTACCATCTTACACTACTTGGAACTAGAAAGATGCATTTTTAATATCTACAACTTTGAAGACCTTGACTCATCACATCTCCACATATTTTCACTTGGATCAAAATTCTAACATTAGTGGGACCTGAGATGGATCTGAAATGTCAAATTTCATCATTTCACACCGATTAGCATCGAAAAAAAAAAAATTTTAATGTGTACAATCTTGAAGACGTTGACTCGTCTCATTTCCATAAATATTAATCAGGACCGAAATTCGAACTCTTTTATTGACTGCAACATTACGAATGGATCTAAAATGTTACATTTCATCAATAATGTTTGGAAATAAAAAGTTGGATTTATAATGTCGACAATTTTGAAGACTTTGACTCACCTCAACCCCACAAATTTTATTTGGACTGAAATTCAAACTTTTTAGCACCTTGGCACTTGGAATTCTTTAAAATGTTATATTTCATAATTCTAACACTGTTTGAGAGTAACAAGATACATTTCCAACAGTTTTGGAAACTTATACTGACTTCAGCTCCACAAATTTTTATTTGTATTGAAATTGGAACATTTTTTGGCAACACGACACATGCTATTGTTCTAAAACGCAATATTTTATGATTTTACAACGTTTTGCACCGAAATAGATGCATAATTAATGTTGAGAGTTTTGAAGACTTTGACTCACCTCAGCTGAATAAATTTCTATTTTGAGGAGTATTCGAACATTTTGCAGACCACGACACTTGGAATGGCTCTAAAATGTAATAGTTCGTCCATATTAAATGTTTGCTACCGAAAAAGTTGTATTTCTAATGTCTACAATTTTAAAGTCCTTTTTCTCAACTCAGCTGAACTGATTTTTATTTAGACTGATATTTGAACCTTTATGGTACCACGACACTTCATGTGGCTATAAAATTTTATACTTCATTATTTTACAAGCTCTGGTACCACAAAAAGATGCATTTCTGATGTCGACAATGTTTGAAGAGTGTGACTAAGCTCAGCTCGACAAAATTTTATTTGTACCGATTCCATTATTTCACACTGTTTGGCAACGAAAAAGATCATTTCTAAAATCAACAATTTTGAAGTCTTCGACTCATCTCATTTTTGGAACAAAACACTACATAATAGATCTAAGATTTGATTTTTTCATCATTTTGCAGCGACAAAAATTACCTTTAAATGTCGACAGTTTTGAAGATTTTGTCTCATCTCATACCCACAACTTTTTATTTGGACTGATATTCGAACTACGACACACTCAATAGCATTTAAAATCCGATATTTAATGATTTTACTCCGTTTTGCACCGAGAAAGATGGAATTCAAATATCAATAATTTAACACTTTGGCTGTCCTTAGCTCAATAAATTTTTATTTGCATCGAAATTCAAACATTTGTAGGCTACTTCATGATTTTACAATGTTTGTCACCTAAAACGATTCAATTCTAATGCTGCCAATTTTGAAGACTTATCTCAGCTCCACAATTTTTTTTGTGGAACGACAGTCCAACATCTTTTGGACTAAGACAATTGAAATGGCTCTAAAATGTTATATTTCATTATTTTACACCATTTCGTACCGAAAGATAAAAATTTTTTAATGTCGACAGCTTTGAAGAACTTGGCTCACCTTAGCTCCTTAAACTGTTATTTCGATTAAAATTTGAGCATGTTTATGACCATGACACTTGGAATGGCTCTAAAATGTAATATTAATCATCTAACACTGTTTGGGACTAAAAAGATGCATTTTTAATATCTGCAACTTTGAAGACTTTGAGTCACCTCAGCTCGATATATTTTGTTCGAACACTTTAGGGCTCACGGCACTCTTGCTACATGTCACTCTTTCCTGTGTGGTCAGAGAAAGATGGGGTACGGTGACAGACGTAGCGTGATATCGCTGAGAGGGCTTAATGGTGAGATTCCACTTGTCACGAAATCCTGAAGCTTACAGCTTCATGGCAGTCAAGTTTTAGCAAAAACATGTTTTTGGCCAAATGGTATGTGGAGACGAATTAAAAATTATAATCTATACTCATAGTTCCATATCATTCCGCACTTACTCCTCTTTTATTTTCTTCACTTATGCACTTAGCTTATATAACAGTCTGAGATTTAGTCATTAGGAGCAAACGAATGCTCCGTTGGTTCGTTATGAGTTTGACAGAATGACGCATAAGCGCCAGTCATTCCACCATAGGGGAACATTCGCGCAGACTACTTCAGACTCTCTTCCCACTTCCTTTGTATGTTTGAGGGATCATGCACCACTTGCGATGCAACGTGTTTGCCTTTGTCATCAGAAGATTCAGCCCCAGGGCCCGTTCTAAAAGATTCTGGTTAAGATGTCGGTACACGTAGAAGCAGTAGAATTTTATTGTTGTAAAGACTCGACGTCGTTGTATCGTATCGTGTCTCTCACATATAGTAGTTCTTTCCTTAGTAGCGCTGCGCGAAGAAGGTATCAGAACGTGGGGTGGACATGCAATCCAATCGAAATCCGAACAAGGTGGAACATTCAGAAGTAGGCACCTTACAAGGTTCACTCGGCAGGGTAGCTTTATCTGGTGGGGGTCTAACTTCGTCTGAACGCCCTCAAAACTTTTCAGGAGTAAATGTAAATTTTACGGATTCACGACCATTATCAGTCACAGTCATTTTCATATCCTCGACTAAAAATATTTTTCACTAGGATAAGTTGAGGATGATAGTGGATAGTTCAGCAACAACTATGGGTTCCATTTCTGCAGGTCGGCGAACATAACCAGTAATACGCTTTACTACCGGGTCAGACTCGGGATCTGCATTCTCCCTCTAGCCACTCATTCCGTTTTCTAGTCTCATCCAACCAGGATGTATCCGTTTGTTGACCCATGTTGATAACTCTCTCGTACAAAATGTATAAAACACAGTAATGCTTATTATAGCTGCGTTAGCAATATTAAATGACAGTCGGCAGTACGCTAGTCAGCCCAAATTAATTGAGGAATTCCAGTAAGTTTGAACAAGGCCCATGGGTACGTAAAAGAATTGCCAAAGTTGGTTACCCACTGAAACACAGACATATACTACAGGATAGATCAAACTATATTTCTTGTACTCCTCGCACAATAATATAAAAGTCTCCATATATCCAAAATGGAAATGCAAGACACTATCCAAGAACGACCCAAAATAAAGCACCTATTGCTCTATTCGAATTTAAAATTATGACACAGAAATATACACACAAGCACACTTTCGTCTTTTACTCTATGCTGAAATGAGTGTTATTAAGCTTCAGTAGACCAATACAACACAACGGGCTTGGTTCTCGTATGAGTGCAACAAAATATTAAAGGACAGCGGAGGAAAACAGACATGCCAGGCTAAACAGCTTGTGACGAGCTGCCGACGAATACAGATCAATACAAAAAGAAAGGCTCAGATGAGGAGCAAATGTCAGAATTGGCACAGTGCTCAAATGGGCTACAGGGACCAGGATGGGATACTAAGTCCAGGACTGGTATAATTCTCGTATGAGCGACAGAGGCCAAGATGAGATCTTGGGTACAGTATGGGTACAGTGCTCGGATGGGCCACAAAGGCTAGCATGGGTCTAGGTCTCGCATGAGCCTTATGTGTCAAGCTGAGACAAGACTGCTCAGATATGGTCAAAGAACCAGAATTGGCTAACGCAGTAAATATGGGTCTTTCAAAGCTGTGAACGCACTAAGATAATTCACCACTGTACAGAATACTCGGAGGGATTTCGTATAAAAAGAAACAGAAAAATGCAAAATCTTTTTAGTTTTTGACCTTGCTATCTCAGCCAACACAACTGGCACACAATACGAAATTTATGTCATTAAATTTCGTATTACAATAGTCCAACACACTAGTGCCCCCGAAAAATTTAGTTGAACTTGAAATAGCTTCCCGAAACTTCACGTGTCTGCACAAATAACTCTACATATAAAATTCACGTAAATTTGCAAATGTACTGTACAAATGACACAATTTCAAAAGTATGACTAGAATTCAGCTTTTGCCACTCATTCACCTAAGCTATAAGAGTTCAAATTGGCCAAGAAAATTCCCAAATGTAGGCTAAATTTAATGTAAAAGAAATAAACAAAACTTGTTTCATTTTGTACTTTCATCCTGCAAGCCAGACCTAGAACAAGGAGCGCAGATTACATCTTAACGTCAGAAAAATGTAAATAAACAAAAGAGTAAGTACGAGAATTCTGAATCCCAAAGCCCGAGATCAGCGCCAAGTAGTGGTTTCTCTTTTTCAGCCAACAGCAAGTACAGTACAGTTCGGGAATCTCCAATTTCTGTATCGGCAGCGTAGCATGTTCCATCATGAGATTTTAAATCCACCTGCTTATACTTTTTCATGATTTTCCTTACACTTTTACACGTTTCTTGTAATTATTGCACTCATACCTTCAGCTGATTTTCTTCGTCGATATAGTTGTGTCCTCCAGGACGTCTCTATTTATCCTTATAAATATTAACGTAAACATACACAAATTCTTGGCACATGCATATATAATCCCAAGGCACAACACAGTTTACTAAAAGTTTGTAAAAGTTCCAGTCTTTCGTTCGCTATTTGCTGAATAGCGACCCTTATACATTCACATTTTTAAATTCAAGTGGAGCTGTCAGGTCTCGTATGATAACACTTCACCATCAGCTGTGTATCGGGTTTTCTGCGATTTTGACTCGTCTTGGCTCGTAGTCGGTACTGCGTATTCGTCTCGTCGGCTCCAAGTACTCGTGCTCGTTCTTTTAAAAGCTCGGGCTGGCGCTACTGTCACACTCTGGTAATCACGTACATGCAAGTCGGTTTGTCACCACTCTCGTCTTACCGTCAGCGGTTGAGATCGAGTATCGTCTTACACATAGTAAGATGGCGCTCACACTCGCAACAACCAATTAGTGCCCTTCTTTTCAGAAGGAATTCCAAATAAGGTAATCAACACGAGAAAATACAGTTCTGACAAAATGTATGTTTCTAATCATTCCAAAAAATAGAAAATAAGAAAAAACCTAGAACTTAGAAAAAGAAAAGGAAGGAAAAACAAGGGTTAAAGGTGTGGCCATGACACTTCGAATGACTATAAAATGCGATATTCCATAATTTTGCACCATTTAGCACCAATAAAGATGCGTTCTTAATGTCAACAATTCTAAAGAATCACCTAAGCTCTATAATATTTTGACGTGAATGGAGCTGTTGTGAGTGAAGATGAGGTGAGTGGGGATGATGTTAGTTGAATTTGGGTGAGTGGAGATGAGGTGAGTGGAGAAGAAGTGAGTAAAACTGAGGTGAATGGAGATGAGGTGAATGCAGCAGAGATGAGTGGAGATAAGGTGAGTTGAGCTGAGGTGGGTGGAGTTGAGGTGAATGGAGTTTTTTACTGGTGTTAATTTTGAATTTCGTGATAAATGATCTATCACACCGCCGTTGAGTGGAGATGTAGTGGGCGGAGATGAGGTGCGTTGAGCTGTTGTGAGTTATGATGTGATAAATGGAGATGAGGTTAATTGAGTTTGGGTGAAGGAAGATGAGGTGAGTGGAACTGAGGTGAATGGAGATGAGGTGAGAGGTAATGAGGTGAGTGAAACTAAGGTGAGTTGGGATTAAGTGAGTGGAGGTGAGGTGAGTTAGGATGACGTGAGTGGAGATGAGATGACTTGAGCTTAGGTGAAGGAAGAAAAGGTGAGTGAATATGAGGTGAGTGGAACTCAGGTGAGTGGAGATATGGTGAGAGGTTATGAGGTGAGATGAACTGATGTGAGAGGTGATAAGGTGAGTTTAGCTGAGGTGAGTCGGCGGCGACAAATCTATCTCGCTACTCTGGTCTACAGTCAATATGCTCTTTCAATAATAATACCTATCCATGCTAGTTATATAACAAGTGGTATGTAAATGATGCCAAAAGTGTCCTCGTTTTTGAGATATTTGTTTTACTCTACCATATTCTATAAGCATAAGTAACACAGAATAGGCTATAACAACTCATCTAGACAACCTACAAATTTGTAAACCTTTTGATTTTGTTTATTTGTCAAGGCTTTCCACACCCAATACACAGTTGCATAGAACACTCATGAGGCGTTACCATTTAGAAACTCAATATTTCTCAGCTTTGAGAAGACCCAAGCTTTATTTATAAACATGCAATATATTTTCCACCTGTTACAACATTTGCTGCTCACACGTTTGTCTCGTTACCCACCTAAGACTTGCTGAATAAAATCTTTTCATGTGGTGTACATGTTACATAAACTACTATTTATCGGAAACACTCGTATCGTTCATTCAAGAATAGCACCAATCGCGCCGAAATTGCATGCATGCTACACGTGTTTATTTTCATAGAACTTTTTAAAAACGTTTTTATATGTTCTTTTAAGTAACAACGTATTAACAGAAAATAACAACGACTTTTGCAATGTCTTAAAAACGCAAACCGCATATAAAGGCTCCAATAAATGTTGTTGGCATGCGTTTTAAGACTAGTTAAAAAATTAGCAGTTACAAAAACGTTCTTGAAACCTCTAAAACTACTTTCCAAATCCAACTCTTAAAGCTTCTGCTTCTGCTTACTTCATATGCATAAAAACGGGTCGGAAATATCGGCAAAATATTTCTGTTTTGCTCATCGTTTATTAGTCGTTTATGCGCATACTTTTTGATGAGATTTTAAAGCATCTATTCGCGAATATCCGACGTTTTACCAATCGTCCCCTATACGTCGGTTATACTTATATATTTCGAGTCGGCGGCGAGTTTTCCAACGCATTCCCGATGAAGTAATGGTCATTATCACTACTGTTTTTCGATGAACTTTTTTCTATGCATGTGTATTTTATGCATATACGTGTTTTCGCCGATCTATTATTCTACTTTTATGCGCATGATATCATTGTTTTTATGCGTATAACCGATGCATTTATTACATATTTTGCAGATGTTTTTATACGTTTCTTATGTGTATATTATCCATAATATTTCCTATGCCTATACGATGCATAGTGCCATCCGCTTTTCCCATATACTTTTGACACATAAACGATGCATTACCGATGCATACGTTCGACGCATATTTCAACATGCATTTTATGCATCTAAAAATACCGTTCTTCTTGATTTATATATAAAAAGACTTCTTCATGAGTATTACCTCCGTAAAAGTTTGCATATGAAAAATGCAAATTTATCTAGTAAATTCAAACTGCAATTATTGGAAGTCTAACAATAGAAAGTCATATGGCAGTATGCATTCTCCATGAAAAAAATAAAGATAACATAGTAGTAAGTTTCTGCAAATTCTTTTAATTTAATAATTTGTGCTGCCTGTCTGCTGATAAGCAGCTTTACAAACAACAATTACTTTTAAAAATACCTTTCTTTTTCCTTCAGGGAAACTACAAACACACTAATTTATATGCCTTAAGACTCGTGAGGTTAAGAACTCACCTCAGGAGCATGCTCGCTAAACAAGTATTTTTGTTTTGCCTTCGAATATTTCTTGTTTTTCGGCAGTTCAACGGATGTAACCTATTTCAACTCAAATCGCGAAATAACATCGCAACAAGCACAAATTACGTTTGTAAATATATGACTTTTGTAATTATATGATGTTTATATAACCATTAACACATATTAGTTACAAAGTACTCATTCTTGTAAGTTTGAGTCTTTCACACCTGAAAAAGTATCCTTATCAGGGGGCGGGAGCGTGCAATACCGAAAAAAAAACTGACCTTGCTTTTTTATCATTCTTTCATAGGTGCACGGCCAGATGTATAATAAAAATATACGTATAATACACGTTGGCAATATCTGCATCTTTTTGCCGATGTGTTTCCTTCCTCATTCATGCATCGGAAAATATGCGTTTGATAGATGTATAGAAAGTGCGTATAATGCATGTTTGCAACATTGACATGTTTTTGCCGACGTATTCCCGGCGTGGTTTATGCATAGAAAAATAAGTGTTTAAAGACGTATAAAAATACGCATAATACACGTCGGCAATATCGGCATCTTTTTACCGATGTATTTCCTTCATCATTTATGCATCGGAAAAATGCGTTTGTAGACGTATGCAAAGTGCGCATAATACACGTTGGCAATATTGACATGTTTTTCCGACGTATTCCCGTCGTTTATGCATAGACAATAGACGTATAAAACACGCATAATACACGTCGGCAATATCGGCATCTATTTACCGATGTATTTCTTTCATTATTTATGCATAGGAAAATATACGTTTGATAGACGTATAAAAAGTGCGTATAATACACGTTGGCAATAGTGACATGTTTTTTTTCCGAGTATTCCCGGCTTCGTTTATACATAGAAAAATATGCGGTTTATAGACACATAAAAATACGCATAATACGCGTCTGCAATATCGACATCTCTTTCTCCGATGAATTTTCGATGTGTATACGATGTTTCTAAAACATGCGTTATGAGTTATTTTTTCTCGTTACTATTGTTGCTTATAAGATTTCACCAACCTAACGTATTTTGTGTGATCTGGAAATATCTTGGTGTAGTTTTAAATGAGTTGTTATTCACTATTTAACATGCCAGGATTTTAATCGTAAATCAAATTATTTTAAACGTAAAGCAAATTATTGCGCGCCGCCCACAATGGAAGGCTTACGTCAACAAGGACAGCATTCTGCTTGGAATTAGAAGATGAAAAGCATTACATTTAAATATATATATATATATATATATATATATATATATATATATATATATATATATATATATATATATATATATATATATATATATATATATATATATATATAAGCAGCTGATTCTTCTTACAAGTCAAAGGGCGAATTGGTTTATTGGTTGATAAACATCATTTGCTCATTGTAATCAGGAAGTATCTATATTCTTACTTTGCTGTTTTAATAAGCCAAATGACACTTTGAGCGTTTGGAATAAAATGCGCCACAATTTTGAATTTCAACTGCGGGTGAATCGGGCATAAAATGAAAGAAATGATACAGTAACTTAGGTTAAATCCGCCTGACCCTGTAGTATCGCCACCTCCCGAAAAGTTATCCCGAAAATGATATTTTTTGCCGAACCTCCCGACACCTGCTACTAGTTCTCGAATGGAAATTGTTGACCTACTATAAGCAAACCGTTAGTATACATTTATATAGCCGGGTTTGTGGTCACAAGTAATCCTTATAAGCCAATTCGCACTTTCGGGTCTTTCCGGTTAAGGTGTTGTTTGGACTTTTTGATAAATTATAAAGAAATGATAATATAAGTACAAACTACAAAAGTAATGATGTACAACTTCTTTTTCTTTTTTATACATGTGTACAACTAAAATATGCATGATAAAACAAGAAGAACGTGGAACCATGACAACAACGGGCTGTAAAGTTCCGCAAGTCGGCAGGTAGCAGAATGCTTAAGATATTGATGAATAATAGTGGAGTACATGGGTTCAAACTTTGATGAAGTTGGGAGTTGACCAAATACAGTCGTATTTAGAATAAACTTTAACATATGAAGCTACTACTGATATTCTACTCATACTGTTGTGTAAATTAATGGCTTTAGCGAAAGTTTCGAGCGCTTGAAAATGTCTCTAAGACTTTAACCACAGTCCTTTGTAATTAGGCCTCTACTGCCTACTTCCAGTATATATAGACCACAGGTATAACCATTATCAGTAATATCGATAGCTAGAGATGCGTATTGGCATCTGCTGTTACGCTTTCTCTTAAAGAAAATAATACAGAAATAACCACAGATCTCTCACAATAATTGACATTTGTTTGTATACACAGTGTTGGAATTAACGAACTAAATCAGTGCGCAAAACCGCGCGCTGGTTTTGGAACTGTGCGCGATTTTCTGATTTTAGTGCGCTATTTTCAGATATTGATAAAATAGTGAAATTACAGTAAACATGCTTGTCTACTAATTCTTATTGCTAAATGTTTTATGTTTTTCGTCTTTCGTCTGTGATCTTGCTAAACATTTTTTCCAATCCACTGGTTGTGATGTATTTTCTCTGATTTCAACGTGCAGTATGCCGTCCGAAAATTGACGTCTTTTAGTGAAGGTCCTTCTGCATTGATAACGGTTGAAGTATCCACGTTTTCCCGGGTAAGTCTGTTGCGAAGGGACGTTTTGATATCATTCTGAAGAGACAAAACAGCGGTCAACATCCGAAGTGTGAAGCGGCAAGGTTAGTGCGAGTACTCCGAGTTTCATAAGATTCGGAAACCCTTCTTTAAGACACTTGTACATAAGTGACCACAGGTTTGCCATAAAGGAGGACAGCTTACATTTAAAACCTGGTCAGTACAATTTAAAATGTTGTCAGTAGCGCTTATAAACTTAAAAAAAATCAAGCAAACCTCCTCATGCGGGTTCGAGTCTTACGTTAACTGGCGACAAAATTTTGTCGCGCCATAGCAATTCTTTAGCTAGACTGACACACTGGGAATGAGAAACACTGATAAAAGAAAAAAAGAATTTTGCAAAATAACTTAGAATCCGAAAAAAAACTTTTATGGAAACAAACCTGTGTTGTCACGTGGGTATCTTTGGTTCAACACAAACTGTTTTACCGCTGTCCACTCATTGTGGAGGTCATGCTCTTTTCAGCCCTCAGACAATTCATGAAAAAATATGTTACGCACATCGCAAACGCTGGATGATTTGCGGTGATATTGCTTTACGTGTGTTTGAATGACGGTCCTTTGAGCTGCTCATTGCTACCGAAAATGGGGGTAGCAGGTTTGCGTTTGTTTCATTAACACGCACGTGACCTAATTCGTGAAACGTCCTTGACCTGCAAACAAGCTGTCACGTAACCGAGAACTTTGGTTAACATTTATCCTCCTGAATACCCCCCGGTTCATGTATGTCTCTTCGAAGGTATTTTGAGGGTACCGCCTGTCCTTTGATGTTATGTCGGAGGCATTCAACACGCATCGTGTAAAACGAGTGCCTGGATGCCGCCCTCCTTTGAAGTCACATCGGAGGTACTCCAAAACGCGTTGTTTAAAGCGAGTACCTGGATCACGTACCCTGGAAGACAGGGTAATCATACACTCGTTTAACAGTTAGCTGAATAGGACACCGTTGACTTTGCACACTCGCCATCCATTACACCCATGGCCTCAATTTAAAAGAATCGTTCGGGCAAGATAAAATAATATCCATAATAGTCATAAAGTTTACGCCGATGTACTGCACTGGTCCAAACGCTATAGATATGCTGATAGACATGGAGGCAAAGTTTTCCACTATAGTGGCCTAGCGCCCGTTTTTCGGATAGTGGCCTAAGGCCGGTTGGTTGCACGTTATTCTTTATTCTCTCAACGTCTCAGGTCAACTCAACGTGGAAAACTACAACAATCATAAAAAAAGAAATCAATATTTGCAGTAGAGGCCAGGTCAATAGCAGCAGCTTTGACCTCAAAGGAAAGAATTAACTGCACCATTCCGCTTGTTGATGCTGATAATACTGCACAGTGAGGCCATTCAATGCAAGTTGAAACAAGAAAATAAAGACTGTTCTTCATTCAAAAGCACAATTTCCAAGCTGCGTTCTTCAATCACTGCAATTTATACATACACATAAACATACAAACACAAATACATACAAGGGAAAGAATACCATGAGTGGATCGAGGTTAACCAAGAGATGATCAAGTAAGAAAGTTTCACGGTCTTTTCCCGTTATGCAATATGTGCACATCTCATATGGCTCAAGAACTTCTCGACTACTGTGAACTTTGAAATTCCATCACTGCAGGACAGTCGAATTATTTGTCCAGTGTCCAAGACAAGTTCCATGCCAGGCTGGTAAAAAAAAACAGCAGACCGTATCACTGATCACTAGACTGAAAACCAATATTCTACAGTCCTTTTTAGGACCACCTATTGTTTAAAAAAGAAAACTCCAATATCGATTTGTCTGTGTGTATATACGTGGTGGTTGTGATCATGAAAAGGTAATCAAATGCGTAAATGTGGCGCAACCAAAGAGTAATGAGCCAGTTGATGAATTATCGCATACAAGTTCTATGTTAAGCTGGTGAAGTCAACAGACAGTGTCATTGTTAACCGGACTCAAAACAAACAATTAAAACGCACCTTATATTTGTTTCTTTTGTTGTCTTAAAGTTCCAGAGAAGATCCTTCTGCAGGAAAGGTTTATGGTAATTTTCTCGTAATTGGCAGTAAGAACCTAGCATGAACTCAAGTGCAAAGTCATTTAAATTCATTTATTAATGGGCGAGAATGCCATATATAGATTCCTTATCTTACTAAGGCATACAAATGCTGGCATTCTCAGTTCGGATTTTACAAGTACCTTTCAAACTGGTTTCGACTAGTTTTAAATAAAAGTACCTTCATAATATTCAAAGTATTTCAAAGTTCAAAGTATTTCAAAGTATTTCAAAGTTCGTAGTGTTTCAAAGCAAGCGTTAAGTGTGGCTCACAGCTTACTTTTAATGAAGTTTATTGTCACTGAAAGATACCTTTCGATTTTTAGTTTTAATCAATTTCGTTTTGATTAGAAAATTGATAACCATACGACAAACAAATCGAAAGATATACAATTTTAAATTGTCAATATCCAAAACAGTGTTTAAGTTTATGCGTAACTAATAGAATCTGTTGAAATTTATTGCTGGAAAATGCATTCATAATACATATTAGTGGTGTGCCTTATATTCGAATATTGGAATATTCTATTCGTTTTGAGAGGGTTCGAACCCTAAAATAGGGTTCAAATATTCGAAAGCTTTAAGTACTTAGTTTTCTTTACTGTTTGGCTAAACCAATGACGCCAATTCATTTTGAAGCTATACAAAACTTATATCAAATAAAATGACAATTTTAATCAAGAAACGAATCATATATGTGCACATTATACCACGCATGCATGCATACGGTAATGCATGCTTGGAATCGAGTTTTATCTACAAGGAACTATTTCATAGAAAAATAAAAATATCCAAGGGGATCCCTTGAGATCTGCAAGCGCAGCATGCAGTAAAGCACTTTAAATCCTATGTTCGTGGAACGCACGGCGTTTTTCAATGAGCTAGGACTTGTTATTGCCACGATCGACACACGCTATAAACGAGAAGAAGACACAAAGTCTCGCGATGTATTACGTGATCTCTCTAAGCCAATCAAATTGGTCTGTCGCTCATTAGTTATGCATGCGTAGATTCTACAAGTGGTAGCCATTTTGTAAAAAAAAAAACAAATTAAGAAGATGCATGAAAAAAGTTGGATTTATTGAATATTTCAACCAAAGAGGTAAATTGTTTATATATTTTTATGCATAATGGTATGTAGCATCAAACAGCGTAGTATTTCTAATGTCTCAACTTCAGTTTCTCGTAATTTTTTCGCAAGTTTGACGGTTAAAAATTGTAAAGGTTTACTTAAAATCAACTTTAAGAGTTTATTAATTATCTTCGCTAAATAGCTACCCGTTCTTTAACTCATTACTTGGCCAGTTTTCTTTGAATTTATAATCCAAGATAAGTGGACCCATAAATTTGCTCTCCATAGGCAATACTCTCACATCGATGCCCTCGTAAAAGTATCCAAACTCTTAAAAAGACAGATTAAATAACTTCTGATGGCTAGCCGTCCCTCCTGTCTAACCCCCCCCCCCCAACCGCCGAACTCTCCTTCCCGCCAGTCCCCTGAACTAACTGGATAAGTATTGTATTTTTGCGCTGCGGTCATTATGCCCATATTTTAACAGGGTCAAAGGGGGGGGGGGGTTGCTGTAGATGAAAAAATCAGTACGTTTGCAAGAGCTGATACATTTTTGGACATATTATCTTTTTTTTATATTTTATATATTATCATAGTCCAGGCTCTCGAACGGACAAAGGATGCCTGGGCATTAATCATACCTGCTGCTGTGACAGATAACGCCAAGAATGAGATAAAAGCTTCCGTCTCCTTGAATGGACACGACTCAGCTGTACGGGACATAACCTGAATTTAGTTGTTCGACATGGCTTCCAGGAAGTGCTACAGCTAGTTAAAATGGTGGGAATTTAGTAACATTTTTCCATCACAGCTCACACGCACAGGAGCTCTTGAAACAGAAGCAGAAGCTTCTTTTACCCAACGAGTTACATAACCACAAGCTCATCGTTGATGTCGAAACAAGATGGAATAGCACAGTTGTCATGCTTGCGCGTATAATTGAGCAAACACTGGCATTGCGTGGAGTGGCTACTGACTCGAATTTCAACGTGCTACTGAAAGGCCAAAGCTCTATACGTACGATGAGCAAATAGTTGTTGACTCACTGGTGAATCTTCTCCGCCCTTTCAAGTTTGCCACTGAGAAGTTGTCAGTTCTTAACCATTTTAATGGTACTTCCTGTGATGATGAAACTTGAGAATCTACTTGATCAGAACGATGATGACCCTTCAACTGTTCCGACACTGAAACGCTAAATGTTATCGAATCTTGATAACCAAAAGAACAAATATGCAATGTACGCGTTCTCTTTAGTTTACCGCAGAACAAAACGCCTTTTATTCTTAACTGCAGAAGAAAGGGATAAGGCTACCAATGCATTGAATGAGCAATGTGGCATTACATGTGAAGCTGGACAGAACAGAGCTCGAACTCCAAAACCTCAAGTCGAAACAAATGCGCCACCTTTGCCATACCTCCCAGATGAGGCAGCGCAGGATGCTGAAATAGCTGCTGCAGAACCGAAAGCACGTAGAACTGATATGCGTGTTGACATTATTCAATGCTCTGATCAGAAACCTACTTAAAGCGAAATAATTGAAATTGAAGTAGCACGATACTTGTCTGAAGCACAGATAGACATTAACTTCTGTTCTCTGAGGTTTGGCCTGAAAATCAAACAAAATACCCATTGATATCGACTGTTGCGAAGAAAACACTAGCCATACCTGCAACATCAGTGCCTGCAGAAAGAATATTTAGAATGGCAGGAAGAATCGGCACAGAAACAAGATCACAACTGAAACCCGAGAATGTTAATTTACTCATGTTCTTGAACAAGAATACATAGAAAGCGCATACAAATACGTATCTTGGTCTCGCGCAACAGCCTTCCTGGTGCAAACGAAATATTCATTACCAATGACAGTGTTACAAATTCTAGTTAAGAGCATTGTTACTTAGTTCGCAGGATTATATTCGGAATTTTGTTTTATGCTCAGCACAAATTATATATCGTGAAGCCAAAGACAATCATAAAATTATCTGACGCATTAAAACAAGAAATTTTTCATTTTAACATAGTTAATCAAAATAATTTTATGCTTCTGAATAACCCTGTAGCAACTGGATTTTTGTTAATCATTTTAAATGTAGCTGTTGATTGATACTGCAAAATTTTCATTTTTATTCTACACTTGAACGAAAACGACTCACTGAATGTGCCATTGTGAAAGTAAAAAAGCAAATAAACAGATAGTATTACGATTATACGTATATAAACTTGTTGTTTCAGGTTTCACATAATATTCAAGTATAAAGCTTGTGCCTTTGGTAATTTACGGAATAAAAATAGTTAGTTAAGAATTGTTGAAATTGCAAGGAAATTTATCAAATAGATGACTTTTAGACTAAATAAAAGAAGTTTCACAATAAAACATCATCCTTTAATACTTTTCGTAGAAGAAAACAACAATTTGCAAAAACATGGAAATATTCGAATAATATTCGAATAATATTCGAAAATGTTTTCGAATATTCGAACCCTGTTTTAGGGTTAGAATCACACCACTAGTGGATATCATGCAAGGAAATGGTCTGATATTGATAGTGGAGGAATAATGAAGCGTGAAGCAGCACCCTCGTGCCCGTGTCTACATGTATGTGGCAGCTGTTATTGCTGTGTTGCTCGTTAGCAGATTGCACACTTTACAGCCGTGTTACATGCACAGATGTTTTCCTTACAAAGCTATAAATGCAAAAATACGGACAAGGGAAACTTTATCATTTAATTATTGACGATATTGATCAGTAAAAAAAAAGCCAAGCGTACCTTAATTTACCCTATAAATTAATATAAATTATACTATATAGCTTAAGTATCAGTAACAATTCTTATATTGGTCAAAAGCTGCTGCTAATATAATTTAATTAGAAGTAACACTGCTTCAGTGACATGCATTTTGAATTATACCGAAATTATAAACGTGTGTTGAGACAATGTGGATATCATGCAAGGAAATAGTCTTATTGATCGTGTAGGAAGAATGAAGCATGATGCAGCACCCTCTTGCCCGTATCTACATGTATGTGGCAGCTGTTATTGCTGTGTTGCTCGTTAGCAGGTTGCACATTTCACAACCATGTTACATGCACAGATGTATTCCTTACAAAGCTATAAGTGCAAAAATACGGACAAGGGAAACTTTATCATTTAACTATTGACGATATTGATCAGTAAATATAAGCCAAACATACCTTAATTTACCCTATCCGTGTCTACATGTATATGATACCTTTTATTACTGTGATCGTTAACAGGTTGAACATTTTTTAAATTGGTCATAAGCTGCTGCTAGTATATTTTAAATAGAAGTGAGAATGCATAAGCTACATGCATTTCGAATCATTCCAAACATTAAGGAATTAATACAAATCGAACTGACTTTCATTTTTATCTTAAAAGACTTTGTGAGCTTTTACAAAAATAATGTTCTGTTAGTTATCAGTATTCATACAATAGTTGCAAGGAATTGTAGAATAGATACAAATGAAGCCCAGCAAATTACATTAAAAGTACACATGCATGCAGACTTAAGCAAATATAATTGATATAAATTACATAACATGACCAAATTGAATAATGCCAGAGTACACATTGACTGCTTGTGTCGGTTACAGAAGAATAAGTTGTAAATTTGTTTTGCACATCTTCAAACAATCGACATTATTTCCATGACTTTTACATCGACAAGTACATCGACACAGACTAGATAATGTCCCTGTCAGATGCTTATACCTAAAATAAGTGTTTTGACACCATTTTGGTCATCAACGAATAGCCTGATCATTTATGCTTATGAACGAGAGCTAATTTTCAATAGGAAACTGCATAAATATTACAAAAATAATTTAGTGAATTAATTACCTTTATTTTAAAGAAATACAAAATAATCAGAAGAATAAGTTAAAATAAATATTTGTCTTAATAACAGCGTACATGAACGTGAAAGCATAAAACAGAAATCTTGTCTATGTACTAAATCGTCAAAGAACACCAGCACTATGTAATTCATTTTAACAGACAACTAGCATGTATATGTACTGCGTGTTCAAGAACACTAGCACGTTTTTGTCACGGAGTACTAGCAAATTTTGATTGCAAATTCAAAAGCAAACACATCAAAGTTGCACAATAAAAACAAGAAATGCAATAAAAATTGTTATTGCCGTTACAAAGTAATTTTAAACAAAGGCATCATATGCAAATGCATTATGCATTAAATTATGTAACAAGCATAAACCAACTTAAAAAGGTTCAAAATTTAATTAAGTAACACAACAGTAAACAAAAGTCACAATGAAAATGAATGTAATAAATAGTATTATGAAAAATCTTCTGAAAAAATTTGTTTGGAATTTTTATACCGTTAGATTTTATTGCCATCAATCACAAGAAAAAAATAACATTAAATGTTAACTTTAAGCTTGAGTGCTTGAACTATGAAATAGATCTTTGTGAAAAGGAGTGGTCTTGATTGACGGTTTTTTGATAACCATATGCTATGTTTTCTTAGTTTTTGCACAGAAAAAAAATTGCTATGTCTAACTGACAGACTAATAACTGACAAAATAAAAGGTTTCAGAAACATATACCGCTTAAGCTGTTAAGCTGGTAAGATGTTTTTAATGAAGCAGGATATCATTCAAGATCAGACTTCATAAAGTTCCCTTCCAAAACAGTTCTTATAGAGCCGACGCAAAATATATTGTCTGTCTGCGCATTGTGACTTCAAAGTTGTACAAAGGTATAAAACCATAAATGCCATATACATAATACTCACAAGATATTTATATCAGCTGTATTATCATATGTATTGGTAGTTACCAACCATTAAACTGCTTAAACGAATTTGACGTTTTCGTCTTCCTGTAGTGTCATGAGAAGAAATTGTTATGACGGGTCCGTACGTATGAGTAAGCCTCTGTTGCAAAGCTTTGCAAATGGATGAAGAACATCACCAAATAGACTGGCTTTAATTGCCGCATCTCGATGTGATAACAACTTATTAACACCCAGTCTCTGTTGGAGCATTCTTCTCAATTTCGGTGACGAATTGTCGAAGAAAAGCGGCTATAGATACCAGTTGACATAGGAAAAGAATGTCCATGAATAAAAACTGGGGAATTCGCTAGGAGCTCTTGAAAGAACAGCCTTGTATTGTTTACCAGACTTTTTGTGTGCCATTTTTGTGTTGCTCACACATCCAAAACATGTTTTGCCTTGTAGGAGTGAATAGGATCACTTTGTATTCGTTTGAATTCTTTGTAAAACTAAGTTTGGCGAGGTTATAGGCCATGTTTTGTGCATCAGACATAAGATTCATGGCAGGGGATTCTGAACGGGCGAACCGCGCTCTAGATTTAACTATGTCGTCACCATATCGTGTCGATTTGGAACGACAAATTTGCTATGTCAGGCATTTAATGTAACAGATTACCACAACTAGTCGATGGTAATAATGATTTGCAAAGAGGAGCGCAATTTAAGAGTGTTTCATAGTATTTCATGTTAAAGAAGAAAATAGCAATAAATCACATCAAACATTTTATGTGTATCCCAAAAGGCTTTATGGCTATACCGAGACGACACATGCAAATATAATGCGCATTAAAAAAAAAAAAACAACAACTCGACATGAATGATTATGGATGTCTCACAAAATATTAAAAAACCTTGAAAACAACTATATACCATACGCATGAAAAATAACAAAGTAGCAAATTAGCTTTTAAAAGAGGTGGAAATATAACGTCAGAACATTTCATAAAAGGAAGACTGAACTATACGGGACTATATCAAAGTAACTAGAATGTTTTAGTCAATGTCACAGACTGTGACAATTTTGTGATTTGTATAAATAATATTGTGGTAACTTCTGCGGCTGTTTGCACCACCGCAAAATCCATCAATGAGAAAGGTAACTGTTGCTTTAGTTTCGTGACATTTAAAAGAACAAGGTCTCAAAATCATCAATAAATGTTGGCCAAATATCATGAAGTAAATCAAATTTGCTTAATCAGATTTGGGTTATTAAAAACAATAATTACAAACTAAGACGGTTATGCTTCCTTTGATGCTAAGAAATTAATTAAACATTATCAGGTTTCGTTAAGGCAGGAGTTTTTGATTTTTCTTATATTTAGTATCTTCTTGAGCATCTCGTAGTATTTTCGCATGTTTAGATAATGTGGATATCATACAATGAAATAGTCTTATTGATCGTGGAGGAAGAACGAAGCATGAAGCACAGGAAGGGGGTGGGGGCAGTACATGTCCGTGTCTACATGTATGCGGTACCTTTTGTTGTTGTTATCGTTAACAGGTTGCAAATTTCACAGCCGTGTTATACGCACAGATGTTTTTCCTACGAGCAAAAGAAACTTTATCATTCAATTCTTGATATTGATCAGTAAATCTAAGTTAGGTATTACTTTACTTAACTTATACCTTAATATAAATTTATGTATGTAATTGAAATTGGTCATAAGTTGCTGCTAGTATAATTTGATTAGAAGTAAGAATACTTCAGTGGCATGCATTTTGAGTCATATCAAAGTTATCTCTGAACATTAGCCAATCAATACAAATCGAATTGACTTTTATTTTTTTCTTATGTTATGTCAGTTATTGGTATTAAGACTCATACAATAGTTACAAAGACTCGTAGAATAGAGGCAAATGAAGAACAACAAATTACATTAAAACTACACATGCATGCCTACTTGAGCGAATATAATTGACATAAATTACATTACGAGATGCGCTGAAAATGTACAGTATAATAGACGAGTCAATGTCCATTTCAGATGCTTATAGTTAAAATAAGTGCTTTGGTACCATTTTTATCATAAATGAGTAGAGGGAACATTCTGTTTATGCGCGCGACCTAAATTTCAATAGATAACCCTGAATAACTACGAGAAAAGGTAAATCATTTACCTTTTGTACTGTAAAGAAACACATTATAGTCAGAAAAACAAACTGAAGTAACTCTTTGTCTAAATAACAGCGTACACGTACATAAAAACATAAAGCTGAAAACTCATGTATGTACTACCTCGTCAAAGAACACTAGTACGTATGTAATGCATTGTAACAGACAACTGGTATGTATATGTTCTGCGTCATCACAGATCACTAGCACGTTTTGTCACCAGAACTAGAAGTAATATTTTGCATAAAATATGTAACAAGAATAAACCAACTTTAAAAGGTTACAAATATAATTAAGAGACAAAACAATAAACTGATTTCACAATAAAATGAATTTAATGAATATTATTAGAAAAAGATCTTTTTAGCATAAAATAAAGTCACATTAAAATACAATGTAAGGAATGTAATTATAAAATTATAATTCAACCTTTGTCTATGCAAGAGCAAGATTAAAAAGGCTTTAATTAATTTCAACATTTTTACACTACTTCTGATTGATTTTTAATGACCAAATGCAACTGCTGTTAGTTAAAATAATTAATATCTTACTCTTTTTCTCAGTGTTTAGCTTTTTTCATTATCCTTATCAGTGACTTCAGTTACTTCAATTTTTCGAAGCAAAGGTATGATTAAAATATATAAAGCCTTACTATTGTGTGCAAAATTACACAACTTTCTGTTGGAACACACTTCTCAATTTCGGTTGACATGATAAAAAGTTATGAAATTATGAATATTATATTCCCTGTTCATTCCTGTAATGCAAAAGAGCCGCTATTCCCCAAATAGCGAACGAAGGAGTTGGAATTGTTACAAACCTTCAGTGAACTGTTTTGTGCCTTAGAAATAGATATGCATGTGCCAAGATTTTGGGTATGTTTACATTAATATTTATAGGGATAAATCATCTTGAAAAATCAGGTAACGCTAAGTATTTTTGAAAATCAAGTGAATTTTCCTTTTCAGTGGTTTGAAAATCCCTATTACACGCCAGAGGCACATAGAGACGTCCTGGTGGACACAACTACATATACGAAGAAAATCAGTTGAAATTAAGAGTGCAATAATTACAAGGAGCGTGTAAAAGTGTAAAGAAAATCACGAAAAGGTTTTTACGGTAATATTGTATAAGCAGGAAGATTTATAATCTCGTAGTGAAACTCGATGCGATATAGATACAGTAAATTGGAGCAGAGTTTTTAAATTCTGAGGTACAAGCTTGTCAAAGCAAAATTTCTCAATTTACCCTCGTGCTGTACTGTACTCGCTGTTGGCTGAAAAAGAGAAACCACTACTTCGCGCAGGTCTGGGAATTAAGAATTCAAAATTCCCCAAGTGTATTGACATTGTTTTTGTTTCGTTAATGCTGTGCTCGTACTCACCCATTTACTTACTTACATTTTCTAATATTAGGGTCTCACCTGAGCTCCCTTTTCCAGGGTTACATTTGCTCCTGAAGAGTTTTACGGTCGTTCAGACGAACTTAACCCCCCCCCCCCCACCAGATAAAGCTAGCCTACCGAGTGGACCTTGTAATTTGACTACTCCTGAATGGGCATCTACGACTTACACACCCTTAGCGCAACATGGTTCGGATTTCGATTCGATTGTATGTCCATCCCGTGTTCTGATACGCTCTTAGCGCAGCGCTACTAAGGAAATAAATGCTGTATGTGACAGACACGATACAACTACGTAGACCCTTTACAACAATAATATTCCTGCTGCTTTGCCGTATACCCCGGATTCTCCTTCGAGTATCTTCTAGGACGAGCACTAGGGATTTATCTTCTGATGATGAAAGCGAACACCTGTTGCATGATCCCCCATCCAGAGAAAGGAAGTCTGAAGAGCTCTGCGCGCATTCTGTCAAACTCTATCTACTAACGACTCAACGGAGTATTCTTTTGCTCCAATGACTAAATCTCAGACTACTACATAACTTATGTACATAAGTGAAGGAACTTAAAGAAGAGCAAATTCGGAATGATATGTAAATATGCGTATAAATTTTATTTTTGTCATTTCTCTCCACACACCACTTGGATAAAAATATGTTTTCCTACCACTGGAGTCCCAGGAACTGTAAGCTTCAGGGTTTCGTGACAGGTACAATCTCACCACTTGGTCATCTCAGCGATATCACGCTTTGTCCGGCACCGCATCCAACTCTTCGCTAACCACACATGAAAGAGTGATAAGTAGCACTAGTGTCTCGGCCCCAAAATGCTCGAAATTTGGTCCAAATAAAAAAATTTATGGAGCTCAAGTGAGTCAAAGTCTTCGAAGTTGCAGATATTAAAATTGCATCTTTTTAGTCCCAAACAGTGTTAGATTATGCAATATCACATTTTAGAGTCATTCCAAGTGGCATGGTCCTAAAAGTGTTCAGAGGCTAGTCAAAATAAAAAAATTAAGCAGCTGAGGTGAGCTAAATTTTCTATGTGGTGTCAAATGGTGCAAAATAATGAAATATAATCTTTTATTGCCATTACAATTGTCTTAATCCCAAAACTGTTGGACGGGCGTTTCAAATAAAAATTTGTGGAACTGATATGAGTCAAAATTTTCAAAATTGTCGACATTAGAAAAAATCGTTTTAGGTGCCAAATATAGTAAAATCATGAAGTATCTTTAAAATGTTTGAATTTTGGTGCAAATGAAAATTCGTTGAGTCAAAGTGTTAAGTTATCGATAAATGAACTGCATCTTTCTCAGTGTCAAAGGAGTAAAATCATTACATATCATATTTTAAATGCTATTGGGTGTGTCATAGTTCGAATTTCGGTTCAAAGGAAAATTTATGGATGTGAGGTGAGACAAAGCCTTCAAAATTGTCAACAATAAAAAATAATCTTTGTTGCTGCAAAATGATTAAATATTACATCTTAGATCTATTATAAAGTTTGCTCCCAAAAATGTTCAAATTTTTTTTTTTCGAAATGACAATTTATGGAGCTGAGATGAGCCATAATCTTCAAAATTATCGGCGTAGAAATGCAACCTTTCGATGTCAAATTGTATAAAATGAGTAAATATTACATTTAAGAGCCGTTTCAGGTGTCTTGATCCCAAAAGGTTCAGTTGCCGGTCCATAATATATTTTAAATTTGTACAACTGAAGTGAGTCAAAGGCTTCAAAATTGTCAACAGTAGAAATGCATTGTTTTCGGTGTCATGCAGTGTAAAATTGTCAAATATCACATATTAGAGCGATTGCAAGACCTAAATAGGTCGGAATGTCGGTCCAAATAAAAATTTTTGGAGCTTAGGTGAGTCATAGTCTTCAAAACTGTTGACAATGTATATGCATCTTGTAAGTCCCAAACAGTGTTAGGAAGACAAAATATCACCCTTTAGAGCCATTCCATGTGTCATGGTGCTAAATAGTTCGAATTTCGATCCTTAAAGAAATTTGAGCGCCTGAGGTGAGTAAAAGTCTTCAAAAATGTCGACATTAAAAGTGCACCTTATTAGGTGTAAAAACATTGTAACATGACGGAATATCACACAGTCATGTAGCCTGGCATGTCTGTTTTTTTTTCTCTTTTCCTATAATATTCTGTTACACTCTTACGATTGGGCTGTGTTGTATTGGTCTACTGAAGTTTAATAACACTTATTTCAGCATAGAGTAAAATACGAATGTACTCTTGTGTGTATATTCGTGTGTCATAATGTTAAATTCGAATTCAGCGGATTTTGGGTCATATCTTGTCTCATCTTTCTATTTTGGATATATGGTGACTTTTATATTATTGTGCAAGGAGTACAAGAAACGTGTTTTCTATCCATCTTGCAGTGTATTACTGTGTTTCTGTGGATAATCAACTTGGGAATTTTTGATGTACCCATGGGCCTTGTTCGAATTAGAAGAGTTCTTCAATTAATTTGGACTGACTGCTCTACTGTTGACTGCGATGTAATATTACCTACGTCAACTTTTATTAACATTACTGTGTTTTACATGTTTCGGACGAGAAAATAATCAAAGTGAGTCAACAAACGGATACACGATGGTCAGATGACACTAGGAAACTGAATGCGTAGCTTGATGGAGAATTTGCAGATCCCGAGTCTTACCCGGAAGTAAAGTCTACAGCTAACCCTGAAGAACCTGAGCGTATACTCCGTATATCTGAGCCTATATCCACTACCATCCTCAACTTATCTTAGTGAAAAAATCATTTTTAGTCCAATATCCACTACCATCATTAACTTATCCCAATGAAAAAATCTATTTAGTCGAGGATCTGAAAATGACTGACTGATAATGGTCATGAATCCGGGAAATTTACATTTGCTCCTGAAGAGTTTTACGGTCGTTCAGACGAACTTAACCCCACCCCCCACCAGATAAAGCTAGCCCACCGAGTGGACCTTGTAATTTGACTACTCCTGAATGGGCATCTACGACTTACACACCCTTAGCGCAACATGGTTCGGATTTCGATTCGATTGTATGTCCATCCCGTGTTCTGATACGCTCTTAGCGCAGCGCTACTAAGGAAATAAATGCTGTATGTGACAGATACGATACAACTACGTAGACCCTTTACAACAATAATATTCCTGCTGCTTTGCCGTATACCCCGGATTCTCCGTCGAGTATCTTCTAGGACGAGCACTAGGGATTTATCTTCTGATGATGAAAGCGAACACCTGCTGCATGATCCCCCATCCATACAAAGGAAGTTTGAAGAGCTCTGCGCGCATTCTGTCAAACTCTATCTACTAACGACTCAATCTCAGACTACTACATAACTTATGTACATAAGTGAAGAAACTTAAAGAAGAGCAAGTTCGGAATGATATGTAAATATGCGTATAAATTTTATTTTTGTCATTTCTCTCCACACACCACTTGGATAAAAATATGTTTTCCTACCACTGGAGTCCCAGGAACTGTAAGCTTCAGGGTTTCGTGACAGGTACAATCTCACCATTTGGTCACCTCAGCGATATCACGCTTTGTCCGGCACCGCACCCAACTCTTCGCTAACCACACATGAAAGAGTGATAAGTAGCAATAGTGTCTCGGCCCCAAAATGCTCGAAATTTGGTCCAAATAAAAATTTATGGAGCTCAAGTGAGTCAAAGTCTTCGAAGTTGCAGATATTAAAATTGCATCTTTTTAGTCCCAAACAGTGTTAGATGATGCAATATCACATTTTAGAGTCATTCCAAGTGGCATGGATCTAAAAGTGTTCAGAGGCTAGTCAAAATAAAAACAAATAAGCAGCTGAGGTGAGCTAAATTCTTCAAAACTGTCGAACTTAAATTTTCTATGTGGTGTCAAATGGTGCAAAATAATGAAATATAATCTTTTATTGCCATTACAATTGTCTTAAACCCAAAACTGTTGGACGGGCGTTTCAAATAAAAATTTGTGGAACTGATATGAGTCAAAATTTTCAAAATTGTCGACATTAGAAAAAATCGTTTTAGGTGCCAAATATAGTAAAATCATGAAATATCTTTAAAATGTTTGAATTTTGGTGCAAATGAAAATTCGTTGAGTCAAAGTGTTAAGTTATCGATAAATGAACTGCATCTTTCTCAGTGTCAAAGGAGTAAAATCATTACATATCATATTTTAAATGCTATTGGGTGTGTCATAGTTCGAATTTCGGTTCAAAGGAAAATTTATGGATGTGAGGTGAGACAAAGCCTTCAAAATTGTCAACAATAAAAAATAATCTTTGTTGCTGCAAAATGATTAAATATTACATCTTAGATCTATTATAAAGTTTGCTCCCAAAAATGTTCAAATTTTTTTTTTTCGAAATGACAATTTATGGAGCTGAGATGAGCCATAATCTTCAAAATTATCGGCGTAGAAATGCAACCTTTCGATGTCAAATTGTATAAAATGAGTAAATATTACATTTTAGAGCCGTTTCAGGTGTCTTGATCCCAAAAGGTTCAGTTGCCGGTCCATAATATATTTTAAATTTGTACAACTGAAGTGAGTCAAAGGCTTCAAAATTGTCAACAGTAGAAATGCATTGTTTTCGGTGTCATGCAGTGTAAAATTGTCAAATATCACATATTAGAGCGATTGCAAGTCCTAAAAAGGTCGGAATGTCGGTCCAAATAAAAATGTTTGGAGCTTAGGTGAGTCAAAGTCTTCAAAACTGTTGACAATGTATATGCATCTTGTAAGTCCCAAACAGTGTTAGAAAGACAAAATATCACCCTTTAGAGCCATTCTATGTGTCATGGTGCTAAATAGTTCGAATTTCGATCCTTAAAGAAATTTGAGCGCCTGAGGTGAGTCAAAGTCTTCAAAAATGTCGACATTAAAAGTGCACCTTACTAGGTGTAAAATCGTTGTAACATGACGGAATATCACATTTTAGAGTTTGTACAGGTGTAGTTGTCCCAAAATTGTTCGAACTTCGTCGAAAAATTTCATGGGGCTCAGATGAGTCAAGGGATTCAAAATTGTCGATTTTAAAATGAATCTTTTTCGTTGCCAAACAGTGTGAAAAAATCTAATCGTACAAATGAAAATTTCCGTAGCAAAACAGTTACACTTTTCAAATACTGTCAACATCAGACATGCATCTTTTTTTGGCGCCAAATCTTGCAAAATATGAAGATTCTAAAATGTGATATTTCATCAAATAGAAATATTGAGATGAGGTAAATCTAAGCCTTCAACACTGTCAACATTAAATACCTATCTTTTTCGGTGCGAAACGTTGAAAAATCATAAAATATCACGTTTTAGAACAATTTCAGTCGAAATAAAAATTTGTGGAGCTGAAGTTAGTCAAAGTTTCCAAAACTGTCGACAGTATTAGAATGATGAAATATCACATATTAGAGTCATTCCGAGTGTCGTGGTCCTAAAAAGGCTCACATTATGGACGAAATAAAAATTTATGAAGTTAAAATCCCCAGACTACCGCCAAGTAGTGGTTTCCGTTTTCAGCCAATAGCGAATGCAATACGATACAAAGCTGAAAATAAAAAGTGGCAAGAATGAAGAAGTGAGTGAACGCCCAAGCAATCAAATGCTCACATGAACATCAAGCATTGTATAATAAACCCAGAAACATACCAAATTTTCCCTGACACCTTCTCAGATACCACTCGCCAAAGAAAGTAGGCTCCGGTTTGAGCACACGGTGTCAGTATGAAATCGGCAAAATGTTTCTAAATTTGACCCTTCTCAGAACATCATACCACAACAATAATTTTACACCCTCTGTCAAAACTCACTTTAACTTTTTACTAGGCAATTACGGATGCCACTTTGACTAAAAATAAATACTAACCATACCACGCACCGTTGGCTTTTATTCCACATTAAAGTTAGCAACAAAAGAAACAACACAATGGTGTTTTGCTTTACAAAATTCATCTTGACCTCAGGGTACAAGATTTGCTTAGTTGACTGGTCAGTGATTTCTGCGTTTGGAATGAAAATTCAGTGAATAACATGCAAATCCTCTTAGTGGTCTAATACGGATACAAGAATAGCAAATATACAAGAAGAGAGAGATAATGAAAGATAAGGGGGAGTGTCCCAGTTGACAAAATACATTTCTCAAATGCCTCATGCAGCACTCAGGTACTTTAGCAAGTAGTGAAATAAGAAACTCTGTATGTGTGTGTTCAAAAAAAATAAACAAATTGAGTGAGCTTACATAAAATAATATCTTTAAAACAAAGCAACATTATTCCGATTCCAAGTCAATAAAATAAGCCCTCAAAAATCCTAGAAAAACAGAAATTTTGAATTTCACTACTTTTCTTTTATTGAAGCAGTGTAGAGCAAGGCTATATATTGAAATCTTAAGAATTCCAAATGAACGATTGAACCAAGTGGGCGAGTTGTCGGAGAAAATGTTCAGCTGGACTTACATGTCTACAAGGGGTCTTTAAATCGAATGTCGATTAAATGTCGATTAAATGTGCATGTAATCAATAAATTGATTTCCGTCTAAGCATGCATGTAATCCACATTATCTAAACACACGTATATGCCACGAGAAGCTCAAGAAGATAC
The DNA here is from genome assembly GCA_949752745.1 of Protula sp. h YS-2021. NCBI lineage: Eukaryota > Metazoa > Annelida > Polychaeta > Sabellida > Serpulidae > Protula > Protula sp. h YS-2021. Next base: position 42,376,852 of record OX457032.1, read on the forward strand.
TTAACATCAGAAGAAGCAAACACTCCTGCCTTAGCAAAAACTGACAATGGTTAATTTCATATGAAGGTGATCATATTATGAATGAAGATTAAACCATTTTCAGCTATTTTTAATATCAAAGAAAGCATAATCGTCTACTTACTTATTTAAATTGTTTTTAATTGCTCAAATATGATTAAAAAATATGATAGGATTTATTTCATAATCTTTCATAATATTTTATTGGTGTTTTGTGTGACTTTGATCTCTTTACCTTTCCCATTGATGGATTTTGCGGTGGTGCAAACAGCCGCAAAAGTTATAAGAACTACCAATGTCAACACAAACGCCTTCATCATAGCTCGCTGAGAAATGATATTACTGAAATATAAAAAAAGCATCGTTAACAATCTGTCACTGTCAAAACAAATACATTCATTATGAATCACTATAAAATACTTACACTAAAATATCGATAAGAAACACATGCATCAATATCACCCCACCTCTTTTCTCCTTTAACGTGATATATTATGAAACACTCTTCTCTTCTCTTTGTTAATAATTTTGCCATTGTCTAACTACGGCGCATGTTTAACAGGCTAAAGTAAATGCCTGGCATGGTCAATCATTCTTTCTTTTAATTAACGAAACATTAGAAATAATATATGTCATTATCAATATTCATTTCATGTAAATTATAATAAAACTGCGCAGTTAGTATAAAAAAACAATTGTGCGCATAGCTTTTCTACAGAAAGTATTTTTCTTTCATTTCCTTAAGTGCCTTAAAACGAACTAGAAGGCAGAACATTTGAGAATTTTGCCTTCTAACCCATGTTTGGGCGTGTGGTGCTATAGTGCCCCCTCTTCAGCCATATCGACATATTAAAATTACTCATTCTGGTTAACACTTACTCCAGCTTAAATGCGCTTTATTCTTGTGAAAATTATATATCCATATCTAAATGGTACTTCGACAATACATGCACCAAAATTTTTTTTGAATAATATTTTGATCAGTTTGTATCCTTAAGTGTTTCATCTGCAATACACGGGTTACATTTGTGCCTTACTGTTTTTTTTTCTATTTTTGACTAAATTACAATCGCTTTAGCTTGAATTAAACGTCCTTCTATTTTGACTACTTTTTAGTTCAGAAATTTTTTTTTCATCCTTTGCGCTCTGATATGATGCATTCACTTGTTTTAAGGATTGACGATTTCGCATTAATTTTTAAAATATTTAAATTGAAATTAATTTAATAAGAATTTTGGCTTGCTTGTATTTATTGCACTTTTGTATGACAATCAAACAAAATGGATTATCTCTAATATGCAAACTTTGTATTGTAACTGCTACTGCGTAAAAATTCTCCAACGTCTACTGCATAATCGTCTGCTGCATAATTGTCTACTGCATAATCGTTTTAGAGAGCTTCTGTTACATATGCCTAATGGCAGTATAACTACAATGTTTTTTACAAGTAAGAAATATGTACCAGTCTAAACCTAAGTCTAAGTTCCAGCTGCATTTGTTTTTAGGTCGGCGCCCATGTTGATGAAGGATTTCTTAGCCTATTTCGCTTCGTACATAAACTAGTAATATTTCATGATCGGTGGGCATTACGGATTTTTTTGCCTGAAGGATCCGGGTCGAATTGACAGAACCCGAAGTTTCATTTCAATTCAAGACTTCCGAAATTCAACACTGATTATTTTACATTTTTATCTATAAAATTGTGACATATAAAATCTTATTGTATGTCACATGTTCCAATATTATTGGTCGAAAACTTATATTCTGTGTCTCTGTTTACCACATAAACGTGTTACTATTTTTTATATCCTAACAGTTAATGAAGTTGATAAGCCTTTACTCCAGAGTCAATAAGCAGCTATCGAATTTTTTCCTTTAGTGCCATTTTGTCATTCAGAAGAAAATTAACATAATTTTATTTTTGAGCTGTTCATATTGACAAAATAACTTTGTTGATTTGTTAATTTTTGTCCGCTTAAAGTACAGATGATTGCAAAAGCTGCCAGTAAAAGCAGTGTAAAACCTCAAACTATTATGATCATTCGAAAAAAGCGACGAAAACACGTCCCAGTTGTGACATGTATGTGTATGCAAGAGAGCTGTCCATGTTATATTGGCGATTACCTTGTTTCACTTCGTTTTAGGAAGCAACGCACCATATTTATGTTCCGGCCAAACCGAACTTTTGATCTGGCAGGTGGCACTTCCGGTCTGAAAGGACTATCCTATCGTGACTTACAAAACATCAGTTTTGAAAACACTTTTTTTCGCTGTGCTTTAAAGTGCTGAAACTTGCATTGTGCTAAAATATATTTTGATGTTGACAGTGTGAAAGTATGAGGAGTGGGTGGTTCTTCTGATCTTTTGCTTCCATCTGTGCTCACATTCAAGTTTATGATGTACTAACTGACTGTTTGATTTGGCTTTGTAAATATTTATGTAAATAACATCCGTATATATATATATATATATATATATATATATATATATATATATATATATATATATATATATATATATATATATATCTAAAACCAGTCAAGGGGAGACCATGCCTTTAATATAGCACTTAGGGAGACCATTTGTATATTTTTTACCTTTGAGTTTGGAAAGACAAAAATTACCAAAAAAATGTTCCTATACGTTGTAGATAATGGGTGTGATTTTTTCTTCTTGTCATATTAAGTAGAAAAAAATAAACAAAAAAGTTGGTCTGCGTATTTTTTCTAAATTTTCCTTGGCATTTTAGGCGACCTGGCTAAAACCACGGAATTTCCCGGGTCTCCGTAAGTGTGTGGCTTAATGCTCTGTATATTTGGTCTCCCAAAGTAGCATATTTTGCTACTAGTTGGGTGTTTTTGAAGGTTTATTTTAAACCTATGTTTATTATTATTGTTATTTGTTATGTATATGCATTGTGTATAAGTTATACGCATGTACGAAAGCCTTGAGAGATGACACTATGCACATATTACCAATGACCGTGCCACTTAGTTCTACTTAGCATGCAAATATGTGCAAGATGCTTCATGTTTCTGGTTAAAATATTGTTACATGACATTTAAACTCTGTAACATTACTTAGGAAAGAAAAGAATTGAAGTAGTAATTAATGATAAACAAAATGTCTCTTCAAGTTGTATATATGGTCGCCTGAAGTGGGTTTATACACCCAGAAATATACAACCAGCAATAAGGAGACCATATATTTTTCATGAATATGTACAAGATTTTTATATTATTCAGACAAAAAAGTGCTAAATGTTATTTTAAATTCCTTAGAAATCATTTTGGTAGGCAAAAAAGAGTAATGAATATAAAAAAATGGCCTTTGAAGTGTTTTGTATAAGTGTGAAGCATAGTCCCCTTAAGTCGGTTTACACACTATATATATATATGTAAAGTAGGGATACGTTTCATTACGTCATAATGATTATTACGTCATAATGCATCTTGCTCTCAAGTGTTCGTTTCTTTGAAAAAATGCCTGTTTACAGTGCTAAATTATCCTTTTCTTCAATTTCGTGCTAAACATGAATAAGCATGTTCAGCAGTTAAGGAAAAAAATACTGGTTGCTATAATATTTTTAAATACATAATATATAGCGGATCTTAAAGAAAAATGGCAGTTTTCCTCGGTCTCCTTAAAGCTGATTTTTTGGCACTAATGTTTATACAAGGTATAAAGTTTAGGATCAAATTGAAAGCTTGTTATCAAGTTTCAACACACAAATTTAATTTTAAACCAAAGTATGTTATATTTGCTATGCCATAAAATCATTCTTTTTTTGTTTGCTGAGTAGTTTCGTAACATGTAAACACGCTAAGAATTAAGGAGACCTACTTTTGGTCTCCCTAAATTTTTGGTCTCCCTATTACTGGTTTAATAGCAAAAATGGTCCCCGTATTGCTGGAGGTACACTTCTATATATATATATATATATATATATATATATATATATATATATATATATATATATATATATATATATATATATATATATATATATATATATATATATATACATATATATATATATATATATATATATATATATATATATATATACCTTAAATGGTGCACTTAATGCTGGCCATTACATGTATGTATATTTTAATAAACATAATAAACACATGCTTGTTGATGCTGATAATACTGCACTTGCCAATAGCGAGACCACTCAATACACGGTGAAACAATAAAAGTAAAGACTGTTCTTCATTCAAGAGCAAAATTTCAAAGCTGCCTTCTTCGATCACTGCAATTTATACATGCACATAAACATCAACGGAAAGGAATAACATGACTGAGTCGAGGCTAACAAAGAGATGATCAAGCAAGAAAGCTTCACGGTGTTTTCCAGTTCTGTAATATGTGCACATCTCACATGGCTCAAGAACTTCTCGACTACTGTGAACTTTGAAATGCCATCATTGCAGGACAGTCGGATTATTTGTCCAGTGTCCAAGACAAGTTCCATTCCAGGCTAGTGAAGAAAACAACAGACCGTGTCACCGTTCACTGGACTGAAAACAACATTCTACAGTAACTTTAAGGGCCAGCTATTGTTAAAAAAAACTGAAATATCTGTCTGTCTGTGTGTATGTATATGGTGGTTATGATCATGAAAAGGTGCAACCAAATGCGTAAATGTGGCGCAACAAAAGAGTGTTGAGCTGGTTGATGAATTATCGCATACAAGTTCTATGTTAAGCTGGTGATGAAAACAGTGTCACTGTTAACCGGACTACAAACAAACATTTAAAACACACCTTATATGTCCGTGGTGGTAGACATATTTGTACAGGCTTTTCGTGTAAATGTGGGGCTTTCTAGAAGATCAAGGGGTGATGAACATTCTGGAACAATTAGTGATCTGGAACAATGAGAGTAGGGTGAAAACGAGAGTTCTGCCGCACTTTGTGACGTCATACTGTCTGGAAGTGACGTCATCGTGTCTGGACCGGAAGTGCTACCTGGACAGGAAGAGCTGTCTGGAATGTAAAGTTTTAGCTATTCCAACTGGATTTCAATCTTTTGTGAAAGATAGCATCTTTTTAGGCCAATTACCAAAACGTATTGTCATTGGAATGGTTCATAATGAATCCTTTGCTGGAACAGTATTGAGAAATCCATACAATTTTGAACATTTTAATCTTAACTTTATGCAGCTTTACTCTGATGGTGAACCAGTCCTATCCAAACCTCTCAAGCTTGATATAAATCAAGGCAAATATCTTGATGCTTTTGAAACTCTTTACAAATCTTTTGACAGATTGGATGGCGAGAAAAGTTCCATTATAAAACGGGAAGATTGGCCTAGAGGTTATTCTTTGTTTTCTTTTGACTTAACACCTGATTATGATGGTGCTGATCATTATGCCCTTATCAAACATGGGAATTTGAGACTAGAAATAAATTTTGCTGGTGCCTTGCAAAATACAGTTAATGTTATAGTGTATGCTGAATTTGATAACATTGTTGAAATAAGTGCAAATCGTAGCATTCAATTCGACTACCAGTCATGAACACGAAGCAGATAGAAGCCATCCTATCCCATGATGCCACGACAAAAGACTTGTTTCAAGGTGTGTTTGCCATGGACCAGTTACCATCTTTACAACGCGGTGCCTATGTCATCAACACAGACGATCATGATGAGCCAGGAGAGCATTGGGTGGCAGTATATTATGACGAAGACCCTGCAGAATATTTTGACTCTTATGGACTTTTACCTATAGACAGTCGTTTGAATAAGTTTTTAAAGTTTAATTTCATTTATAATTCAGTTCCATTACAAACACCGATATCCTCTACATGTGGATTTTATTGTGTGTATTATATAATTCAAAGAGCTCGAGGACATAGTCTTTTGAAATCATTGATGTATTAAGAAGAAGTGATGGTGATTTTGTTGTAAAGGATTTTGTATATAGACATTATAAACCATTATTTTATTGATGTTGTATTAGTTAAGTTGCATTAGTTAAGTTGTTGGTAATTGTGAATTGTATTATGAATATTGTAAATAAACAAGACAGTTTTATACAACATTCTTTTTTATTGTGTTATACATTATTTACATTTCACAATTATTTTACAAATACATTCAATACATCAATAAACACATGCCATTCATACCAATCTAAATTAATATATGTATCATAGACATTACACCCACGTTTGTAAATGCTATGAAAACTAGCATAACACTGTCCACTACCAAACTTTATTATTTTAACATCTTCATGATCAGACAGTTTCAGTTCATATCCATGATCATTCATGTCAATGTTCATCACCATAACACACATGGGATGCGTCAGTTCAATGGACTTGGTGCCTCGCATGAGTTGCACTCCTTCCTCTTTGAATTCAAGCGTCAGGTTCTTTCCAATCCAATGCTTGTAACAGAGCGTGCCATTCCACTGTGTTGAGGGTGATGTAGTCGTAGCATTTTGTAAGCTCGTCATATTGGCGAAATCGTACAAACACGTCTAAATAGTTCTCAGTCACACGCACTTCTAAATCCTCTGAGAGTTTCAGAAGAAAGCCAGGTATCCTCAGCTTCTCTAGATGGTCTTTCAACACAGATTGTTCGTCAGTTGATAGAATGATATACTTTCCAAAATGTTTTAGCACGATGTCATCATATACGTTTCTCAGATATGAGAATCCATGCGTAATGGGTTCATATTCCGATAAAAAGTCTTCCATCTCGTTCAACAGTCAGATGAACTATGAGCTGTCTCCTTGTCTGCAAAGACGTTTTTTATGCTCGCAAGATGGCGAAGAGTGGATGTTGTATCACTTCTAGGAATCGTAAGACTGCGCGCCAGTTCTTCATATCAAAGATAATCAAATCTGTATATGGTGTATCTGGCACAACTCCCTTATAATCCTCTGGATAATCCTGTAAAAGATTTCTACAGATTTCTACACGTATGTTAGAATCATATTCAGCCACCGTCACTTCCACTTTATTTTCAAGTCTACGTTTAAACCCAGGTTCAAGTGGTATGTTTTTAAAGTCTTTCCACACTTCAGGTTTAAACCGATGATAACTTCTCTGAGAATCTAGTATCACTTCATTCCTATAATTTACAGTAAGGTAAGCACCACCGTTCAGCATGAGTGCATTCATGTTTTTACCTTGTTATGAGCCACCTTCTTGTCTGCGAAGCCTTTTATCCACTTCTTTCACTTGCTTCTTCAGCATTTTCCATTCAGGTATTGTCAGCAAAATTCCCTTTTTCGTTGGACGGTTTTTTCCAGTCCCCTCATCTCTCAGGTACTTGCGAATGTTTACCACTCCTTCATTGCTTTGTTTCATAATCTTGATATACTTTCCATTTCCTAGAGAAAGCATTCCATCCCACGACTGTGGTGTTGGTGCTGTCTCCACTTTCAATTTCTTGATGGTAGTGGTAGGATTTTTCACTTTTAAGTCTTTAACTGCATCTGCAAGAGTATCCATATCAGTTGTAGATCTCTTACGACATTCACGTTCCATGTTAACACTTCAATGTTCACACCTCAAATAACTCTTCCGTTGGAGGACCTCCCCCTTTTATACCACAGCCTTGTAATGTCCATGCGCTAAAGTGGAATAGGCATCATTCAACACATATCGCTTGTCGTCATATGGGGAGAGGGCTACCTTCCTAATCTTCTCCGAGAAAAGCTGGTGACTATGACTTCGAATAATGTGTCCTGTAGCCATCGTTTGAGTTTGGTTGAACAAACTGTCTCTATACTGCACATGTTTAATACGTCTTTGACAAGCTCGAGTGATGCCTTTAGCTGTATGTTTTTCTTTCCCGCCACACAATAAACTGTACATTTTCGGTCTGAGTCCAACAAACTCTTCAATAGGGACGCCTGCCGTCTCATCCTTCATTTTCCCAAGCACTTTTTTGTTCACGTTAGAATGTAGGAAGTGATTTGGCGGATAGTCACTTGTGTCGAACAGGTCAGCATCTTGCTGCATATCCTTGTAGATGTCTTCCGTTTCTATGTCGTAACATAGACTGTCGGTGTCACTGAACAACAACTTGGCATTGGGATACTTGACCATGATGTAGTTGTAATGAAAGTTGAACATAAGCACTTTGCTGAGGTCAAGAATGGTGAAGCCAACTTGAATGGGTTTATCCAGAAGCAAATCCACTTTGCGTAAATGTACCGCGGTCAAATCTTCGTTGAAAATTTTGAATTTGTGGAAAGAAGGTTTGGCTACAAGTTTCTTGAACCGCTTTTCCTTGTTAACAAGTTCAACATTGATTCGCTTTCTCACATTTTCCATGGTTTTGCCAAACACCGAGTTGTTCATCAGTTTGAAGAAGTCTTTCTCAAACGGGTTCTTAGCCAATTTTCTCTTTTCCGTGTTCAAGGTAATGTATTTTGCCAACCATTTGCTCTGTTCAAACATGATGGCGCGATGTACTTTAGTGACTTTCAACCCCAGTGAGACGCACTGTTGTAAATTCCTGTAATGAAGTACATATTTCTTCTTGTCAGACAAGTTAGGAATGAGCTTTTCACTGGGTTTCTCTTTCATGCTTAGATCTTTCCGCAGCTTCTGACTGTACTCTGACAATTCTTCAACTTTGACACATTTCCGTTCTGGATCCACTGGATAGTGGTTATGATGATCATGGATTGAATGCGGGTATTCTAAATCCACTTCCAAAATGAATCCAATGTCTTCATCTTCAGCTACATCCATGAAGTTGACGGATTCTGGCTCACTCACCCACATAAATCCTCTTTGTGGCATGCTTTGTGACATGGCCCAGCCATACAGGTTGTTTGCGTCGAGGTACATCAGATAGTTGTTTGGTATCTCAGAATTGTAATCTGCTACGTAGGGATTATTCGCTTTCGCATACTTGTGTGTGATCACAGATATTCCTCCACGTATGCCTTGCTCAACCATTTGGTACATGTCAATGTCATTGATCAATTCCAACTTCACCTTTGTCGCTTTCAACATTGCATCCCACGACAGTCCTGGTGCTGTATAGTAATGAGCAGGATCCAATTCATACGTGTTGAGGCATACTTGACGAAAATTTTCAAACACGTCAGCTAGTAATAACACATCTGATTTCAGGTACAGGTCGTGGTATTCACCAAATGTGGTACAGTTAAATGTATCCCACACCTTCTGTGCATGCGCATAATCCTCATCGCTAATGTCCTCTTCGCTAAGCTGACTATAAAACTTATCCTTTGATGGTAGCTGTGTTTCAGCAAACTTGGATGGTTCGTCCACGTAATCATAGGGGTACACTCTCTTTCTTAGCAGCAAATCTTGTTGATCACTATCGTGAATGTGAGAGGTCATGTTGTAGAAGTTATCTTTTCCTTCTGCTGCAAGGTTGGATACCAACTTCTGTAGAGAGGTACTCATGAACTGAAAGCTGTCTGTAAATTTCAGATTGCTCAGGGTGAATGCAATATATTTCTCAATGGTGTTGGGAATGACTGTAATCGTTTCACCTTTGAATTTCCCAATTTCCTCCATGATCAGGTGACTGTCATAGCCTCGCAAATTGTGGAAAAATACGGGAATGATAAAAGAATCTTTATCCCCTTGCTGATCTTTTCTAAGTCGGAATTGTAAGTTGCATTCATTGTGCGCTGCTCCACGATATTTGCCATTGATGTGGTCATGATCTCTCACACGATCTGCTCCTGGAGGTTCATGACAAATGTAGCAATCAACAGCGTTCTTGAAATTCTCTTTGTCTTCACGAGTCATCACCATTTCCTTTGGTCGCTCTAAACCACGTACAATACGATCACGTTCATTCACCGTATGGTCTAAAAAGACTTTCACAGCATTGTCTCCTCGATACACGACTGGTGCAGGTGTGTTGTACTGGCTCACAACCACATAGGCAAAGCTGTTTGGACGATGATGTTGATACTTGTCTCCTTCTTCATGCTTTTGCGTGAAACATTCAAAGTCAGCATAAATCACAAAAGGTGCTCGCTGTTGTTTAGCCACATTCTTGAACTTGATGAAGGGTTCCTTGGGAAATGATAAACGTTGTGCTCCATTCTTGTCACACACTTCACGATGTTTATCTAAAAGATCTTGTCGTACAAACCCGTGAAGACAGTTGAAACAATAAAAATATGCAGCCTTATGCTTTGATCGATAACACATAAGTCTGCTAAAATTCTTGATGAGGCAGTAATGCCTCGTCTTGTCATTGCTAATCAGAAGTAAGTTGATTTCTCTGACACTGACGTTTCGACTAAGTTGTATTGGAACAACTACATCTTGTTCGTATCCAAACACGTTGATGGCTACATCGTTCTCCTTTTCAAACTTTGGAATGTCAGTAATTGGTGTCGTAAATGTCATACCCTCTACCTTTAATTCCTTCTCAAATGGTTTGTAATGATTCACGCGATTTGGGTTGTTGTCAAGAGGGTGAAGGTAAGCCAATACTGACCATAAGAAACACTTGTTATCATCATTCTTAATGTTTATCACACCCATTGTTTTCTTCACTTTCTTCGGTAGTGGAATAAAACTACTCGCTTCTAGAGGCATCAACGTAGCTGTATGTACTTCAATGTACAGTATGTTATCCAATACCCAGCCAGAGCCTTGTCGCTCATGTTCGTCAAACTTGGTAAATAATTCTTTATAGGCTTCTGGCAGGTCCTGCTCAATATCTGCTGGATTGTATGCTGCATATGTTGGACTGCTGATAAATGCATTATCCACTTGTTCTACCATAACACCTTCATCATTTGCTGTCAGTTTCTTGAAACGTGCATGCACAACAATGTACCATTTCATTCCATGGTTTAAGGTCTCCAACAATTGTGTCTTGATACGGTTCTCTTGCTGTCGCATTTCAAGCAGTAAATCTGATCCATCCTCAGATTCAAACCGTTTTTCCTGCGCGTTTTCACCAAGACTAACCCTTCTACCTCTCCCTACTTGTCCTGTCTTTTGTTTCTTTGAAACGTGTTCTCCATGAGGTACATTGTCCATCTCAGCTGGTATGCATGCATGTGCCTCATAAGTATCCATAGATGGAAATTTTACATTGCATTCCATACACTGAACTTGACCGCATGGCCAAATGTCATTTTCATCCATCTTTTGTCTCTTTGCTCCTTTCATCTCAGCTTTACTGCATGTATGTGTCTCATAAGTATCCATAGATGGAAATTTCACATTACATTCCATACACTGAACTTGACCGTATGGCCAAATGTCATCTTCATCCATCTTTTGTCTCTTTGCTCCTTTCATCTCAGCTTTACTGCATATATGTGTCTCATAAGTATCCATAGATGGAAATTTCACATTGCATTCCATACACTGAACTTGACCGTATGGCCAAATGTCATCTTCTTCCATACTTTGTCTCTTTGCTCCTTTCCCATGCTCTTCACTTTTCATCATAGCTGGTTGTTCTTCCGTCAACTGCTGAAACTGAAATGCTGAAATGTAATCTCAGACATACCCCTTTTATACACACTCATACATAGACAGAATTTGCGTTTTTATTTCACAGCAGAGGATGGCCCTTAGAAGGGCCGAAAGATGTTAGTGAGTTGGCTCTTCACCAACAAGTTGGATTGCCACAGTCGCACTGGTATCTGTAAAACTGCTCCATGGAGAACGGTCTTCGCGAGCACTTGAACGGATGGAAGTTATAGTAGCCAAAGTTTTTCAGCGTTGCTCCACACCACCAGCAGTCCGTGCATGGCTGCGGTCCTGGCAATCTCGCAGTAAACTTGTACCAGAGCAGTCCACCGCAAGTTTTGCAGCAGTAATGTCGTGGTGCTTTGTGGTGCACCGGGCAGTTGTGTGGTTGACCTGGGTACTCTAACCATACCCAACACTTATAACACTCAGTCGTTAGCGTCACTGCCTTGCCGTTTCGCATCACTGTGATTTTACGACTTGTCGACATCTTGCTGCTTGTGTTGGATAATGCAGCTGTAACCCACCTTTATATACTACTAGCGAACATCCTCGCATTATATGCTGATGGGGGGGGGGTCCTTACTTAATGCAAGTACTTTGTGCTATCCCGGGGGGGGGGGTCCTGAGTTTAGGTCGGCTAGCTGGGAGGGGGGGGTCCTGACTTTAGGTCGACTGCACGGGGGGGGGGGGTCCTGACTTTAGGGCGACTGCATGGGGGGGGGGGGGTCCTGACTTTAGGTCGACTGCACGGGGGGGGGGGCCCTGACTTTAGGGCGACTGCATGGGGGGGGGGGTTCCGATCCTGACTTCAGGTGGTATATAACCCATGCTCATTTCAGTTTGGGCTCACACTCGCTTCCGTCAACATGGAGTGCTTCTTCGGGTTACATGATGCTCGCACCATTGCTGAAGTTAGAGAACTTCACCTGCCTGTCACACAGCCACAGACACCGCCAGAAAGAGTCTACTTCTTCCAGCTGCTGCCGGACCCGGTTCATGGATCCATCATATGCGTGCCCGTCCTGTTCAACCGTCAAGTCACGATTGGAAAGAGGCTCAGAGATATAGAGGCTGGTCACTATGATGAAGCGTTCTTTAGAACGATGATGCTAGGGGAGTCAATACCTTCGCGGATGGAAGAAGAAGAGTACCCGGCCTCGGGGAGATTCTTCCTCCAGCAAGACTTGGATATTTGCCCAGGATGTGGGTGTATGATCTCCCCAGACCGGGTGCTGTCTGAGTGCAACCATCAAATGTGCCTGGTCTGCGCGGCGCACTGGACTCAACTGCTGGCGCTAAATGACCGCTACTCTGTGAGGTGCTTTACCTGCGGCATGCGAGGGGACAACTTTTTGTTCAACGGGCAACAGCTCACACATTGCAGTAGGCCAGTGCAGGACATTGTGACATTCTTTTAAACCGGGACCGGCAGCAGCAGGAGAAAAACTAACATCTCCTGGCTCTTTTAAGAGCCCACCACTGATACTGAAATAAGCGCTAATCGTGTCATGGTGTTAGTATGTATGTGTATGCATGAGAGTGTGGGAAATGCTTTAAAAAAAATGGTCACCCGTTTGAATGGTTGTTTGAATGGCCGCCCACTCTCCATATTACGTCATTATGACGTTCATATGACGTTCATATGACGTTCATATGACGTTCATATAACCTCCATATCACCTCTATATCACCTCCATATCACCTCCATAACACGTCTAGATCACGTAAAAATGACGTCACTGTTTTAAAAACCCCATGGGGCTATCAAAACACCACGTGACGTCATTATGACGTCCATATGATAACCATATGGTAACCATATGATAACCATATGATAACCATATGACGTCAATATGACGTTAATATGACGTCAATATGACGTCACTGTTTTAAAAACCCCATGGGGCTTTCAAAACACCACGTGACGTCATTATGACGTCACTTCCTGTTTTCAAACCCCCACTTTTACACTACTTCTAGCAGTCGGTTGGTACATCCTTATAAGTTTCTTTTAGCGGTTGTCTTTATTTGTAGTTCTATGTTCTTATGTTTTTGTTTAACGTCATCAAGCAAATATCTGACGTCTTTTGGAGTTGTAAAATGGTTGTTATTTGGCCAAGACGTCAGTACAACCACATTTGAACTTTTGAATCGTCATATAAATGTCGGCTTTGGTCGCGATATATGTGACGTGAAACCGACGTCATTCCGACGTCCTTTTCCGACATTTTACAAAGCAATCAATGTTTTTTGCAAAGGCTATATTACGAATATATTATGTTATTACAATTAACATCCTCCTAAGTATATCACGATTGTTTTATTGTGTTTGTTATAGCCATTCAAAAATCAGATAAAAAGAAACTAATTTTGTCTTTTACATTAAAAATACTCGTCTGGAATTAATCTATATCCCGTTTCCTCGTCCGAAATGTATCTAAAACACATATCAAAATTTAACCAAAAATAGACGTGTTTCAGACATTTCAAAATAGACTAGATGTAGACGAGAAAAACTCGTTTATAACTCTTGCGCAAACACACTTGAATCTCGTCTAAAACACGCAAATATGTTTGCTGGGACAGGAGCTTAAACTATATCGACCCTGTGTCATGTTGTCAGTCATCCAGTGCTTCGGTGATGCGACACGTACTACGTCATTAGCTTTCGTCATCGACGTTGAGTACTTTGGAGCACCACTAGAAAATAAGCCAATTCGCACTTTCGGGTATTTCTGGTGGAGATGTTGTTTCGACTGCAAATATTTTGGGATAAATTATAAAGAAATGATAAGGGAAAAACATCAAACTTCTAATTTTCTTTCAACATGCACACTTTGAAATTTATAAAGCCATCATATGATCTTTTAAAAACTATTTTACATATTATTCAGTCCCTTTAATAGCCAATATGTGAATATGTTTCTGGCAAAAGGGAATTTTGCTGATTTTTGCCAGTTTTTTTTCTATCATTTCTTTTTATCCCTATCCCAACTGAATTCAGCCGAAACGCAAAAACTTTTCGGCAAAAGTCAAAATGTGATTTGGCTTATACTATTTGTGCAATTCATGCGTTGTAAACAATGCTTCGTGTTTGCAAACAGGTTGTTTTTTTTTTTTTATTTTAATTTATTATTACATTGGGAAATTCAAAGCGAAGTTTAAAAGCAGCTTTGTAATTCTTAAGGATTCGCAAACATTCTATAGATGCCGGATGTTGAACGAAATCACGCATCTTTAAGAATGTTTACGGGTATGTTTTGCAATACCTCGTATTTTCCAAAACTTTTTATCGACACAGCAAGATTTGTTAAATGCAGCGAAAGACAGGGGTTTAATTGGTAGTTAAGAGATAACGAGAAAGGCTATCAAGTGATGTTGAACCAGGTGGTCAGGAGGAAAAAAAATAGCCAATCGGAGTCTTGAGTTTTAGTATGTTGACACTGTTAACATATGGGTTCCAATATCCTTTTCAACCTAACGTTGGTGTCAGAATTCCGACGGCAGTCTGCCATGGAATGCCAACGTCGGTTTCATTTCATATGCAATCAAAACCCGACCTCGGATTGGAGTCGGAACCTGACGTCATTCTGACGTTGAAAACCCGACGGCGGTTCCATTTTACATACAACCAAAACCGACACATCAGTACGACGTCGGAAACGTCCGGTCGCGACGCCGAACCGACGTCATTCTGACCTCTCAATGTTTGCTGGGCAGACTTGCGTGTATGAGGCGCTTTGGTTGCTTTGAGACCTTGATTGATAAAATGACGTCATAGTAGTGTATATAGTGTATTGCGTGACGCTTTGCTATTAACAGTGAATACGCCGCGGTCTGCTGTGGCAGGAAGGGTGTATATAAACAAATGACTGTTTCGTGCGGATCCGGATGCATGTGAAGGAATAGTGGGGGGGGGGAGCATTGTTGGGGGGGGGGACTCGGAAGGTATATGGGGTGTTGGCGTAGGGGCTGGAGATGGAGGGTGGGAGGGGATCGGGGTTCTTTACGTGGGCGGGATGATGAGGTGCTGAGAAGACACTAGGGGTTATGGGATTCAGTGGTGATGAGGGGAGGGTTGGAAAGAGATCAGGTTGAGAAGATAATCAAAGATGTGGTCGGTTTTTTTACATGACGACAGTTGTCAATTGGGGTTTGGGGCTGTGAGGAGGTGTAGAGGGGGGTTTTGGCAAGGGGTGGATGCCGACGTACTTTGCTGGGGAAGGGGGCGATAGCGCATGTCACTTTCATGCACGTAGATGTTGATCATTTCAACCTCAACTTCAAATATAGGAGTAGGTAGGAAACGACAGTTCCACCGCACTTTGTGACGTCATACTGTCTGGAAGTGACGTCATCATGTCTGGACCGGAAGTGTTGTCTGGACCGGAAGTGTTGTCTGGACCGGAAGTGTTGTCTGGACCGGAAGTGCTGTCTGGAGCGGAAGTCATGATAAGCGTTAGGATAGGCGCGGCCATCCATGACGTGATAATGACGTCATGATGACGTCATACTGTCTGGAAGTGCCGTCATACTGTCTGGACCGGAAGTGATGTCTGGACCGGAAGTGACGTCATAGACGTGGTCATGGTAATGAATTGAAACTTTGTAAACAAAAGTGAACTTTGTAAACAAACTGTGCAAACAAACTTTGTAAACAAAATTTGTAAATAAACTTTATAAACAAAATTTGTAAACAAACTTTGTAAACAAACTTTGTAAACAACATTTGTAAACAAAATTTGTAAACAAACTTTGGTTATTTACATAATTGAAACTCATTAAAACTTTGTAGACAAACTTTGTAAACAAACTTTGTAAACAAACTTTGTAAACACAATTTGTAAACAAACTTTGTAAAAAAAATTTGTAAACAAAATTTGTAAACAAAATTTGTAACAAACTTTGGTTATTTGCATAATTGAAACTCATTGAAACTTTGTAAACAAACTTTGTAAACAAACTTTGTAAACACAATTTGTAAACAAACTTTATAAACAAACTTTGTAAACAAAATTTGTAAACAAACTTTGTAAACAAAATTTGTAAACAAACTTTGGTTATTTGCATAATTAAACCCATTGAAACTTTGTAAACAAACTTAGTAAACAAACTTCTTTTTTTTTTTCATTTCCCACACTCACTCTCTCCACACACACACACCACGAATGAGCATTTCATTTCATAAGCCGCATAGGTATTTCAACCTTCTGATGGCAACTTTTTCCCCCACACTTTCTCGTCACACACACACACACCACGACTAAGCATTTCATTTCATAAGCCGCATAGGGATTTCAACCTTCTGATGGCAACTTTTTTTTTTCCCCACACTCTCATGCATACATACCAACACCATGATAAAATGTTTTGCTTATGTTGCTCTTTATACTCCATTATTCGTTTTTTTTTTTCGTTTGAAATGCAGTGTTTACTTAGAAAAAAAAAATGGCGTCCTACAACCTGCAATCATCAGCAGCAGCATTTCGTCATCAGTGTAATCAGACTGCGTAATCAGACTTCGTCATAAGCAACGTAGACAGCGGTGTCTAGCTTTGTTGTTTTTCTGAGGCAGCAGTGTCTAGCTGCTTGGAGTTGCAGTGTGACCCTAAGTGTTATACTTGATAGATTTGTCTGAAAATGTCACTGTTTGATTCAGTTTTATATCTAGTTTTCACATAGTCATGGACTGGTTGCGTAGCTAGCTGTATGCATCATGAATTCACCTTAACAATGACAAGTTAAAATTGGAATAACTTTTGTTATGATTGACGCATTTGCATGAAACTTTCACTGTTTGATTCAGGTTTATATCTAGTATTAACATTAAGTGGTTATAGGCTATTTGCGCAGCTGGCTGTGTGCATATTTACCACCATTTTTTTTTAATTTTGTAAAAAGTGGGATAACTTCCGCTATAGTTGACGGATTTGCATGACAATTTCACCCTTGGATTCAGTTTGATGTCTTAGTTTTACAGTAGTTTGTGCATAGGTGGGTTATTGGAATGGCGCGCGTCCCCCACCATTCAAACATGTGTTTGAATTATTTTTTACGTCAAACTATTGTTCAACAAGTTGTTTAGCAATTGTACAACAATTCTTCAACAAGCTGTTGTTGAACATGTTCAACATGTTGTTGAACATGTTCAACATATTCAACATGTTCAACAACATGTTCAACATGTTCAACAACATGTTCAACAAGTTGAACATGTTCAACATGTTCAACATGTTCAACTTGTTGAACATGTTATTAAACATGTTGAACATGTTCAACATGTTCAACTTGTTGAACATGTTGAACATGTTGTTGAACATGTTGAACATGTTCAACTTGTTGAACATGTTGTTGACCATTTTGAACATGTTGTTGAACATGTTGAATATGTTGAGCATGTTCAACAACATGTTGAACATGTTGAACTACAACTTGTTGAACAAATTGTTAAACAGTATGTTGTTGAACAAGTTAAACATGTTCAACATGTTCAACAACATGTTCAACATGTTGTTGAACATGTTCAACATGTTGAACATGTTGTTCAACATGTTGAACATGTTTAACAAGTTGTTCAACATGTTGTTGAACATGTTGAACATGTTTAACTTGTTCAACAACATACTGTTTAACAAGTTGTTCAACAAGTTGTAGTTCAACATGTTCAACATGTTGTTGAACATGCTCAACATATTCAACATGTTCAACAACATGTTCAAAATGTTCAACAACATGTTCAACAAGTTGAACATGTTCAACATGTTCAACATGTTTAATAACATGTTCAACAAGTTGAACATGTTGAACATGTTGAACATGTTCAACTTGTTGAACATGTTGAACATGTTGTTGAACATGTTGAACATGTTCAACTTGTTGAACATGTTGTTGAACATGTTGAACATGTTGTTGAACATGTTGAATATGTTGAACATGTTCAACAACATGTTGAACATGTTCAACAACAGCTTGTTGAAGAATTGTTGTACAATTGCTAAACAACTTGTTGAACAATAGTTTGACGTAAAAAATAATTCAAACACATGTTTGAATGGTGGGGGTCGCGCGCCATTCCAATAAGCCACCTATGCACAAACTACTGTAAAACTAAGACATCAAACTGAATCCAAGGGTGAAATTGTCATGCAAATCCGTCAACTATAGCGGAAGTTATCCCACTTTTTACAAAATTAAAAAAAAATGGTGGTAAATATGCACACAGCCAGCTGCGCAAATAGCCTATAACCACTTAATGTTAAAACTAGATATAAACCTGAATCAAACAGTGAACATTTCATGCAAATCCGTCAATCATAACGAAAGTTATTCCACTTTTTACAAAATTAAAATGGTGGTAAATATACACACAGCTAGCTGCTCAAATAGCCTATAACCACTTAATGTTAATACTAGATATAAACCTGAATCAAACAGTGAAAGTTTCATGCAAATGCGTCAATCATAACAAAAGTTATTCCACTTTTAACTTGTCATTGTTAAGGTGAATTCATGATGCATACAGCTAGCTACGCAACCAGTCCATGACTATGTGAAAACTAGATATAAAACTGAATCAAACAGTGACATTTTCAGACAAATCTATCACGTATAACACTTAGGGTCACACTGCAACTCCAAGCAGCTAGACACTGCTGCCTCAGAAAAACAACAAAGCTAGACACCGCTGTCTACGTTGTTTATGACGAAGTCTGATTACGCAGTCTGATTACACTGATGACGAAATGCTGCTGCTGATGATTGCAGGTTGTAGGACGCCATTTTTTTTTCTAAGTAAACACTGCATTTCAAACGAAAAAAAAAAAACGAATAATGGAGTATAAAGAGCAACATAAGCAAAACATTTTATCATGGTGTTGGTATGTATGCATGAGAGTGTGGGGAAAAAAAAAGTTGCCATCAGAAGGTTGAAATCCCTATGCGGCTTATGAAATGAAATGCTTAGTCGTGGTGTGTGTGTGTGTGACGAGAAAGTGTGGGGGAAAAAGTTGCCATCAGAAGGTTGAAATCCCTATGCGGCTTATGAAATGAAATGCTCAGTCGTGGTGTGTGTGTGTGGAGAGAGAGTGTGGGGGGAAAAGTTGCCATCAGAAGGTTGAAATACCTATGCGGCTTATGAAATGAAATGCTCATTCGTGGTGTGTGTGTGTGTGGAGAGAGTGAGTGTGGGAAATGAAAAAAAAGAAGAAGTTTGTTTACTAAGTTTGTTTACAAAGTTTCAATGGGTTTAATTAAGCAAATAACCAAAGTTTGTTTACAAATTTTGTTTACAAAGTTTGTTTACAAATTTTGTTTACAAAGTTTGTTTATAAAGTTTGTTTACAAATTGTGTTTACAAAGTTTGTTTACAAAGTTTGTTTACAAAGTTTCAATGAGTTTCAATTATGCAAATAACCAAAGTTTGTTACAAATTTTGTTTACAAATTTTGTTTACAAATTTTGTTTACAAAGTTTGTTTACAAATTGTGTTTACAAAGTTTGTTTACAAAGTTTGTTTACAAAGTTTGTCTACAAAGTTTTAATGAGTTTCAATTATGTAAATAACCAAAGTTTGTTTACAAATTTTGTTTACAAATGTTGTTTACAAAGTTTGTTTACAAAGTTTGTTTACAAATTTTATTTATAAAGTTTATTTACAAATTTTGTTTACAAAGTTTGTTTGCACAGTTTGTTTACAAAGTTCACTTTTGTTTACAAAGTTTCAATTCATTACCATGGCCACGTCTATGACGTCACTTCCGGTCCAGACAACACTTTCGGTCCAGACAGTATGACGGCACTTCCAGACAGTATGACGTCATCATGACGTCATTATCACGTCATGGATGGCCGCGCCTATCCTAACGCTTATCATGACTTCCGCTCCAGACAGCACTTCCGGTCCAGACAACACTTCCGGTCCAGACAACACTTCCGGTCCAGACAACACTTCCGGTCCAGACATGATGACGTCACTTCCAGACAGTATGACGTCACGAAGTGCGGTGGAACTGTCGTTTCCTACCTACTTATAGGGCTCAAAGGGACGGATGGCTGGACCCCTCTACACTCCCCCCCTCCATTCGGATCCTCACGCTGCTACCCCCAGTAGTCGCTAATGCCTGTATGATAGTACTCCAATAGCGCATTGCTGCTTCACAAACCACAACAATTACACAGAGGTCTACTTAAGTGATTTTGACGGTTGCATCAGTTGCATTGAATACAAAAGCCACATCTCGCGCAGTTTTGTCATTACCGTATCATTGATTGATGCAATTACCGCACTGTGATCGGGGTTATGGAGAAAGAGGCAGCTTGATTAAAAGTAAATATCTGATACCAGTTTCAGGGTGAGGGAGGGGGGTGGGGTGGGTGGTGGGCACTCACGCACAAACTTGACACCATATATCAATGCCTTTTAAAACGACCCCTAAACCACAAATGCTAAGTTTGGAATTTGGAAAAATCATCCTTTTTTAACAAAACGAAGAGTGGTGAATCGTTAAAGCCGCGGAGTACTAAATGAATATTTCCAACCTTGCCACTGCACGTGCGCCGCGTCTTTTCTCGAAACCCGCACTCTTTTTGTGTTGTTTGCACGTATGGTAACACATACAAGTGCCACCCCCCCCCCATCGCCCCTTCTCCTCCCTGCCCACACACACGCATCTTCTGTTATCAGTTCTAGTATCAACTAAATAGAAACCTTTATTCATAGTACGGGAAAGGATTATACAAACGTGACATCGTGTGATGTGGCCATGGGCAAGACTACGCTACTATGTCCAAGGACATAGCGCTGGCTATCAGCCCATGTCTGACCATTGCAAGTAAAACCGCTCTGTCACATCAGCCTAAAGAAATTAGAAAAAAATCTTTGCCCCCACCCCCACCCCCCCCCGCCCCGCAATGCGTTGTTTTGTGTCCTTGGTCCTTGGGGATAGTCCGAGCACTTGCACTACAATGCGTGTTCCAGAAACGCAGAGGGGGCAGTGGGGGGGGTGGTGGTGGGGTGTAGTTTGGGGACAGACACGATCCGCGCGGATTGCCAGTTCCGTTAAGAATGACCCAATTTTCATTCATTGCTCAAATGGCGTCAAAAAAATTGCGTACACACAATTCTCAATGTGAGATTCTGCCTAGTAGGACGTAGCTCCCCCTTCCCTCTCTCCCTCCCCCCCTCCCCCCCCCCCCCCAGTTCCCGCCATACACAGTCTGGGCAGCACATACATGTAAATATGATTGTCGGACGCGGTTCATTATCAATGCTCGACCTAACTCAATTACCATCTACTGGCTTGCTGTAAGATGCCAGGTCCTAATTATCGCCCTCTTCTTTGGAACACCGGAAGCAAAACAACGCCGCGAATTCCTGCATATTCTTCCTTCTAGTTTTTGCTGTTATCCCTCTTATTGACAGAATTTAAAAACCAGTAAAATATCACTCTATTTTTAGACTACTATAAAATCTGTAAATTTCTGTGGCTCAACAATATGCCGGGAAAAAGAAAGAAAATGTCCAAAGCAAATTCTCGTTTATATTTTTATTTTTTCAAACACAGTCTCATAGCTGTTTAAACGTTTCGGTGCCGCTATGGTAATTTGGTTTTTATCTGTCGTCTCTCTGACTGAGTGATTGTGTTGTCATTGACTACCCGAGTCTTTCTGACTAAGTGATTGCGTTGTCGTTGACTACCCGAGTCTTTCTGACTAAGTGATTGTGTTGTTGTTGACTACCTGGGAGGCAGAGGATGGGGAGAGGAGGAGGGAAGGGTAGGGGAAGGGAGGGGAAGGGACGGACAGAGGAGAGAAAGGGGGAGGAAGAGAGGAAAGGAGTCATATATGCACATACTTGAACATGCCTTCGAGTAATTAAGACATCTCAACTTATACCATCCTGTAAAGTCCATTGTCGAAAAGATTTAATCTGACAATGTTCAATAGATAATTTACGATCGATATTGCGAGCCGGTAACCAGCCTAATAGCAAGACAAATAGGGAACCAGGTCGGTATATGTATATTATGGTGGGGTTTCTATGGCCTGGGGTGTAGAGCCGAGGGTCCAGAAGCAAACTACCTCGTGTGGAAAAAGATAAAAACGAAAACGAAGGTTGGCGGATCGAATCCCTCAAGGCAAACAGCCAGCAAGCAATCCCCATCCCAGCCCGCAGAGGCAAGGAATGGCTAACAAGAACGATCAGCAAGACTGACTGATCAAAAATATTTTGCACCTATTTTGAAATCGCTATTTTATATCCTAGTGAATAACAAAAATTCTCTTTCTAGCTCTGTCTGTCTGTCTCTCTCTCTCCCTCTCTCTACTGCCTTTGTCTTTTTCTCTCACTCCCTCTCTCTCTGCATCTGTCTCTGTCTGTCTGTCTGTTTCTCTCTCTCTCTCTCTCTCTCTCTCTCTCTCTCTCTCTCTCTCTACACACACACACACGCTCTCTCTCTCTCTCTCTCTCTCTCTCTCTCTCTCTCTCTACACACACACACACACACGCTCTCTCTCTCTCTCTCTCTCTCTCTCTCTCTCTCTCTCTCTCTCTCTCTCTTTGGTCACACCCTCCTTGAAACCCCCCCCCACCTTCCCCACATCTATGATAAAATAAACAACAGCAGCTATTAGAAAGAACATTATTTGATTGTGTGATGCCTCGACAAGTAACTGGCGTTGGCGTCGCAATATGTTCACTAAGTTTTGGCAGCCTGAGGTCGCTGATTGGTCCAGGCCGCTGATTGGTCCAGGTCGCTGATTGGTCCAGGTCCCTGATTGGCTCAAATTCAATTTTTCAGCCCTAGATTCAGTCACTGCATCAGTCATGGCTCACTGAACCTGCGTCTCACCAAAGAAAACATCCTTATATCTGACGTCATCTGTCCAGTTGAAAAAAAAAATGCCACAACGATCAAATCTTGAAGATTCAAGTGCCTGATCGTTGGGCAATAACGAGGTCTTAACCATATTATTTTGGCTAAATTTTGTATCTTGTTCCCGATCAAAGTCGCAATAAAATCACAGGATGCCGAGTCACGATCATTACGTCATTTGCGACTCCTTTGTACTTCATGTGCTCCTCCGTTTTTTTTCCTGTTTTTTCCCCCCTCTACTCTCAGCAATATTTTCCATCAAGAAATGGCAAAGGCCTGCGCCTTGCAGTGCAGTGCATTCACCTCTTTTATTTGCGCTGTGACCGTTCCTTATTAACGTTTTTTTTTTTTTTTTTTTCTTTTTAATTTTTTTTTGTTCAAAGGAATTCAAAGGTAGTTATTGTTATGTAATGTCTAAGGGCATTTATAGTTATTAAGCCAGTCGTAGGCGTGATAACAAAAAAAAAAAAAAAAAAAAAAAAAAAAACAAAGAAAAAAAAAAAAAAAAAAAAAAAAAAAAAAAAAAAGTGGCATGGGAGTCTCAACCAATCAGAAGCGAAATCCCAGGGCTCGGGGCATGGATGTGTCCGTTACATAATTCACAAATGATCCAAGCCATGAGAAAGGGAAATAACCCCCTCCCCCTGTTCCCCCCCCCACACCCCCATCCTTTTTGATGTTGTTCTAGGGTTATTACGGGAGTCTCTAATATGCAATAAATAATAGATGGGACTCCAATTAAACCGTTCTCTAGTTTTTGTGTCGTTCTTTGTTCTCGAGGGAAATGCTCCCGGCTGCTCCAGTAATTACACGGGATTGTAAACCAGAAAAAAAAACGGAGGGGGAGGGGGTGCGGGGAGGCGGGGGGGGGGGGGATGGCAACAGAAACAAGGGAAATTGATCTAACATCTGTTTGAAGTCATTCGAGCAA
This sequence comes from Protula sp. h YS-2021, assembly GCA_949752745.1. NCBI lineage: Eukaryota > Metazoa > Annelida > Polychaeta > Sabellida > Serpulidae > Protula > Protula sp. h YS-2021. The sequence continues at coordinate 42,401,138 of OX457032.1, forward strand.
TTCGAAACTTTTGAAGAATTGTCATGTATTTTTTTTTTTTGGTTTATTGTCGCGAGAACGTTTTTTGGCGTCGATCAAACTTTGATGCATTGAGCCTCTGATGCACTTTATGTATATACCTCAAAGCTCAACCAAATACAAAGCAAAATGTCACTTTGATTTTGACAATGATGTGTGTACAATTACATCTTTTTATCAGACTGGCAGCAAATATCTAAAACATATACTGCACATTCAGTGCGACGATTTTGCAATCGAACTTCCGTTGGTAAGTGACTTTTAGTACGGGGCATCAGATGAGCGCATGCAGGCCTTTACAGAAACTGTTACCACCGGGCCCTGGGTGAGCGCATGCAGGCCTTTAGTGTAACTGTTACCACCGGGCCCTGGGTGAGCGCATGCAGGCCTTTACAGAAACTGTTACCACCGTGCCCTGGGGTGAGAGCATGCAGGCCTTTACTGCATCTGTTACCACCGTGCCCTGGGTGAGAGCATGCAGGCCTTTACTGCATCTGTTACCACCGGGCCCTGGGTGAGCGCATGCAGGCCTTTACTGTAACTGTTACCACCGGGCCCTGGGTGAGTGCATGCAGGCCTTTACTGTAACTGTTACCACCGTGCCCTGGGTGAGAGCATGCAGGCCTTTACAGAAACTGTTACCACCGGGCCCTGGGTGAGTGCATGCAGGCCTTTACTGTAACTGTTACCACCGTGCCCTGGGTGAGAGCATGCAGGCCTTTACTGCATCTGTTACCACCGGGCCCTGGGTGAGCGCATGCAGGCCTTTTCTGTAACTGTTACCACCGGGCCCTGGGTGAGTGCATGCAGGCCTTTACTGTAACTGTTACCACCGTGCCCTGGGTGAGAGTATGCAGGCCTTTACTGCATCTGTTACCACCGGGCCCTGGGTGAGTGCATGCAGGCCTTTACTGTAACTGTTACCACCGTGCCCTGGGTGAGTGCATGCAGGCCTTTACTGTAACTGTTACCACCGGTCCCTGGGTGAGTGCATGCAGGCCTTTACTGCATCTGTTACCACCGGGCCCTGGGTGAGTGCATGCAGGCCTTTACTGTAACTGTTACCACCGTGCCCTGGGTGAGAGCATGCAGGCCTTTACTGCAACTGTTACCACCGGGCCCTGGGTGAGTGCATGCAGGCCTTTACTGTAACTGTTACCACCGTGCCCTGGGTGAGAGCATGCAGGCCTTTACTGTAACTGTTACCACCGGGCCCTGGGTGAGTGCATGCAGGCCTTTACTGTAACTGTTACCACCGTGCCCTGGGTGAGAGCATGCAGGCCTTTACTGCATCTGTTACCACCGGGCCCTGGGTGAGTGCATGCAGGCCTTTACTGCATCTGTTACCACCGGGCCCTGGGTGAGTGCATGCAGGCCTTTACTGTAACTGTTACCACCGTGCCCTGGGTGAGAGCATGCAGGCCTTTACTGCAACTGTTACCACCGGGCCCTGGGTGAGTGCATGCAGGCCTTTACTGTAACTGTTACCACCGTGCCCTGGGTGAGAGCATGCAGGCCTTTACTGTAACTGTTACCACCGGGCCCTGGGTGAGTGCATGCAGGCCTTTACTGTAACTGTTACCACCGTGCCCTGGGTGAGAGCATGCAGGCCTTTACTGCATCTGTTACCACCGGGCCCTGGGTGAGTGCATGCAGGCCTTTACTGTAACTGTTACCACCGTGCCCTGGGTGAGAGCATGCAGGCTTTTACTGCATCTGTTACCACCGGGCCCTGGGTGAGCGCATGCAGGCCTTTACTGTAACTGTTACCACCGGGCCCTGGGTGAGAGCATGCAGGCCTTTACTGCATCTGTTACCACCGGGCCCTGGGTGAGTGCATGCAGGCCTTTACTGCATCTGTTACCACCGGGCCCTGGGTGAGCACATGCAGGCCTTTAGTGTAACTGTTACCACCGGGCCCTGGGTGAGTGCATGCAGGCCTTTACTGCATCTGTTTCCACCGGGCCCTGGGTGAGTGCATGCAGGCCTTTACTGTAACTGTTACCACCGGGCCCTGGGTGAGCACATGCAGGCGTTTAATGTAACTGTTACCAGCGGGCCCTGGGTGAGTGCATGCAGGCCTTTACTGTAACTGTTACCACCGGGCCCTGGGTGAGCGCATGCAGGCCTTTACTGTAACTGTTACCACCAGGCCCTGGGTGAGCACATGCAGGCCTTTAATGTAACTGTTACCACCGGGCCCTGGGTGAGCGCATGCAGGCCTTTACTGTAACTGTTACCACCGGGCCCTGGGTGAGTGCATGCAGGCCTTTACTGCATCTGTTACCACCGGGCCCTGGGTGAGTGCATGCAGGCCTTTACTGTAACTGTTACCACCGGGCCCTGGGTGAGCACATGCAGGCCTTTAATGTAACTGTTACCAGCGGGCCCTGGCAGAGCGCATGCAGGCCTTTACTGTAACTGTTACCACCGGGCCCTGGGTGAGCGCATGCAGGCCTTTACTGTAACTGTTACCACCGGGCCCTGGGTTAGCGCATGCAGTCCTTTACTGTAACTGTTACCACCGGGCCCTGGGTGAGCACATGCAGGCCTTTACTGTAACTGTTACCAGCGGGCCCTGGGTGAGCGCATGCAGGCCTTTACTGCATCTGTTTCCAGCGGGCCCTGGGTGGGTGCATGCAGGCCTTTACTGCATTTGTTACCACCGGGCCCTGGGCGAGCACATGCAGGCCTTTACTATAACTGTTACCACCGGGCCCTGGGTGAGCACATGCAGGCCTTTACTGTAACTGTTACCACCGGGCCCTGGGTGAGTGCATGCAGGCCTTTACTGTAACTGCTACCAACGGGCCCTGGGTGAGTGCACGCAGGCCTTTACTGTAACTGTTGCCACCGGGCCCTGGGAGAATGCACGCAGGCCTTTACTGTAACTGTTACCACCGGGCCCTGGGTGAGTGCATGCAGGCCTTTACTGTAACTGTTACCACCGGGCCCTGGGTGAGCACATGCAGGCCTTTACTGTAACTGTTACCACCGGGCCCTGGGTGAGTGCATGCAGGCCTTTAATGTAACTGTTACCAGCGGGCCCTGAGTGAGTGCATGTAGGCCTTTACTGCATCTCTTACCACCGGGCCCTGGTTGAGCACATGCAGGCCTTTAATGTAGCTGTTACAACCGGGACCTGGGCGAGCGCATGCAGGCCTTTACTGTAACTGTTACCACCGGGCCCTGGGTGAGTGCATGCGGGCCTTAACTGTAACTGTTACCACCGGGCCCTAGGTGAGCACATGCAGGCCTTTACTGTAACTGTTACCACCGGGCCCTCGGTGAGTGCATGCAGGCCTTTACTATAACTGTTACCACCGGGCCCTGGGTGAGCACATGCAGGCCTTTACTGTAACTGTTACCACCGGGCACTGGGTGAGTGCATGCAGGCCTTTACTATAACTGTTACCACCGGGCCCTGGGTGAGCACATGCAGGCCTTTACTGTAACTGTTACCACCGGGCCCTGGGTGAGTGCATGCAGGCCTTTACTGTAACTGTTACCACCGGGCCCTGGATGAGTGCATGCAGGCCTTTACTGCAACTGTTACCACCGGGCCCTGGGTGAGCAGGCCTTTACTGTAACTGTTACCACCGGGCCCTGGGTGAGCACATGCAGGCCTTTACTGTAACTGTTACCACCGGGCCCTGGGTGAGTGCATGCAGGCCTTTACTGCATCTGTTACCATCGGGCCCTGGGTGAGTGCATGCAGCCCTTTACTGCATCTGTTACCACCGGGCCCTGGGTGAGTGCATGCAGGCCTTTACTGCATCTGTTACCACCGGCCCTGGGTGAGCACATGCAGGCCTTTACTGCATCTGTTACCACCGGTCCCTGGGTGAGTGCATGCAAGCCTTTACTGCATCTGTTACCACCGGGCCCTGGGTGAGCGCATGCAGGCCTTTACTGTAACTGTTACCACCAGGCCCTGGGTGAGCACATGCAGGCCTTTACTGCATCTGTTACCACCGGGCCCTGGGTGAGTGCATGCAGGCCTTTACTGCATCTGTTACCACCGGGCCCTGGGTGAGCGCATGCAGGCCTTTACTGTAACTGTTACCACCGGGCCTGGGTGAGTGCATGCAGGCCTTTACTGTAACTGTTACCACCGGGCCCTGGGTGAGCGCATGCAGGCATTTACTGTAACTGTTACCACCGGGCCTTATGTGGGTGCATGCAGGCCTTTACTGTAACTGTTACCAACGGGACCTGGGTGAGCGCATGCAGGCATTTACTGTAACTGTTACCAGCGGGCCCTGGGTGAGCGCATGCAGGCCTTAATGTAACTGTTACCACCGGGCCCTGGTTGAGCACATGCAGGCCTTTACTGCATCTGTTACCACCGGGCCCTGGGTGAGCGCATGCAGGCCTTTACTGTAACTGTTACCACCGGGCCCTGCGTGAGTGTATGCAGGCCTTTACTGTAACTGTTACCACCGGGCCCTGGGTGAGCGCATGCGAGCCTTTACTTTAACTGTTACCACCGGGCCCTGGGTGAGTGCATGCAGGCCTTTACTGTAACTGTTACCACATGGGCCTGGGTGAGTGCATGCAGGCCCTTACTGTATCTGTTACCACCGGGCCCTAGGTAAGCGCATGCAGGCCTTTGCTGTAACTGTTACCACCGGGCCCTGGGTGAGCGCATGCAGGCCTTTACTGTAACTGTTACCAGCGAGCCCTGGGTGAGTGCATGCAGGCCTTTACTGTAACTGTTACTACTGGGCTCTGAGTGAGTGCATGCAGGCCTTTACTGCATCTATTACCACCGGGTCCTGGGTTAGCGCATGCAGGCCTTTACTGTAACTGTTACCACCGGGCCCTGGGTGAGCGCATGCAGGCCTTTACTGTAACTGTTACCAGCGGGCCGTGGGTGGGTGCATGCAGGCCTTTACTGTAACTGTTACCACCGGGCCCTGGGTGAGCGCATGCAGTCTTTACTGTAACAGTTACCACCGGGCCCTGGGTGAGCACATGCAGGCCTTTACTGTAACTGTTACCAGCGGGCCCTGGGTGAGCGCATGCAGGCCTTTACTGCATCTATTACCACCGGGTCCAGGGTGAGCGCATGCAGGCCTTTACTGCATCTGTTACCACCGGGCCCTGGGTGAGCGCATGCAGGCCTTTACTGTAACTGTTACCAGCGGGCCCTGGGTGGGTGCATGCAGGCCTTTACTGTAACTGTTACCACCGGGCCCTGGGTGAGCGCATGCAGTCCTTTACTGTAACTGTTACCACCGGGCCCTGGGTGAGCACATGCAGGCCTTTACTGTAACTGTTACCAGCGGGCCCTGGGTGAGCGCATGTAGGCCTTTACTGCATCTATTACCACCGGGTCCTGGGTGAGCGCATGCAGGCCTTTACTGCATCTATTACCACCGAGTCCTGGGTGAGCGCATGCAGGCCTTTACTGCATCTGTTACCACCGGGCTCTGGGTGAGCTCATGCAGGCCGTTACTGTAACTGTTACCACCGGGCCCTGGGTGAGTGCATGCAGGCCTTTACTGTAACTGTTACCACCGTGCCCTGGGTGAGAGCATGCAGGCCTTTACTGCATCTGTTACCACCGGGCCCTGGGTGAGCGCATGCAGGCCTTTTCTGTAACTGTTACCACCGGGCCCTGGGTGAGTGCATGCAGGCCTTTACTGTAACTGTTACCACCGTGCCCTGGGTGAGAGTATGCAGGCCTTTACTGCATCTGTTACCACCGGGCCCTGGGTGAGTGCATGCAGGCCTTTACTGTAACTGTTACCACCGTGCCCTGGGTGAGCACATGCAGGCCTTTACTGTAACTGTTACCACCGGTCCCTGGGTGAGTGCATGCAGGCCTTTACTGCATCTGTTACCACCGGGCCCTGGGTGAGTGCATGCAGGCCTTTACTGTAACTGTTACCACCGTGCCCTGGGTGAGAGCATGCAGGCCTTTACTGCAACTGTTACCACCGGGCCCTGGGTGAGTGCATGCAGGCCTTTACTGTAACTGTTACCACCGTGCCCTGGGTGAGGGCATGCAGGCCTTTACTGTAACTGTTACCACCGGGCCCTGGGTGAGTGCATGCAGGCCTTTACTGTAACTGTTACCACCGTGCCCTGGGTGAGAGCATGCAGGCCTTTACTGCATCTGTTACCACCGGGCCCTGGGTGAGTGCATGCAGGCCTTTACTGCATCTGTTACCACCGGGCCCTGGGTGAGTGCATGCAGGCCTTTACTGTAACTGTTACCACCGTGCCCTGGGTGAGAGCATGCAGGCCTTTACTGCAACTGTTACCACCGGGCCCTGGGTGAGTGCATGCAGGCCTTTACTGTAACTGTTACCACCGTGCCCTGGGTGAGAGCATGCAGGCCTTTACTGTAACTGTTACCACCGGGCCCTGGGTGAGTGCATGCAGGCCTTTACTGTAACTGTTACCACCGTGCCCTGGGTGAGAGCATGCAGGCCTTTACTGCATCTGTTACCACCGGGCCCTGGGTGAGTGCATGCAGGCCTTTACTGTAACTGTTACCACCGTGCCCTGGGTGAGAGCATGCAGGCTTTTACTGCATCTGTTACCACCGGGCCCTGGGTGAGCGCATGCAGGCCTTTACTGTAACTGTTACCACCGGGCCCTGGGTGAGAGCATGCAGGCCTTTACTGCATCTGTTACCACCGGGCCCTGGGTGAGTGCATGCAGGCCTTTACTGCATCTGTTACCACCGGGCCCTGGGTGAGCACATGCAGGCCTTTAGTGTAACTGTTACCACCGGGCCCTGGGTGAGTGCATGCAGGCCTTTACTGCATCTGTTTCCACCGGGCCCTGGGTGAGTGCATGCAGGCCTTTACTGTAACTGTTACCACCGGGCCCTGGGTGAGCACATGCAGGCGTTTAATGTAACTGTTACCAGCGGGCCCTGGGTGAGTGCATGCAGGCCTTTACTGTAACTGTTACCACCGGGCCCTGGGTGAGCGCATGCAGGCCTTTACTGTAACTGTTACCACCAGGCCCTGGGTGAGCACATGCAGGCCTTTAATGTAACTGTTACCACCGGGCCCTGGGTGAGCGCATGCAGGCCTTTACTGTAACTGTTACCACCGGGCCCTGGGTGAGTGCATGCAGGCCTTTACTGCATCTGTTACCACCGGGCCCTGGGTGAGTGCATGCAGGCCTTTACTGTAACTGTTACCACCGGGCCCTGGGTGAGCACATGCAGGCCTTTAATGTAACTGTTACCAGCGGGCCCTGGCAGAGCGCATGCAGGCCTTTACTGTAACTGTTACCACCGGGCCCTGGGTGAGCGCATGCAGGCCTTTACTGTAACTGTTACCACCGGGCCCTGGGTTAGCGCATGCAGTCCTTTACTGTAACTGTTACCACCGGGCCCTGGGTGAGCACATGCAGGCCTTTACTGTAACTGTTACCAGCGGGCCCTGGGTGAGCGCATGCAGGCCTTTACTGCATCTGTTTCCAGCGGGCCCTGGGTGGGTGCATGCAGGCCTTTACTGCATCTGTTACCACCGGGCCCTGGGCGAGCACATGCAGGCCTTTACTATAACTGTTACCACCGGGCCCTGGGTGAGCACATGCAGGCCTTTACTGTAACTGTTACCACCGGGCCCTGGGTGAGTGCATGCAGGCCTTTACTGTAACTGCTACCACCGGGCCCTGGGTGAGTGCACGCAGGCCTTTACTGTAACTGTTGCCACCGGGCCCTGGGAGAATGCACGCAGGCCTTTACTGTAACTGTTACCACCGGGCCCTGGGTGAGTGCATGCAGGCCTTTACTGTAACTGTTACCACCGGGCCCTGGGTGAGCACATGCAGGCCTTTACTGTAACTGTTACCACCGGGCCCTGGGTGAGTGCATGCAGGCCTTTAATGTAACTGTTACCAGCGGGCCCTGAGTGAGTGCATGTAGGCCTTTACTGCATCTCTTACCACCGGGCCCTGGTTGAGCACATGCAGGCCTTTAATGTAGCTGTTACAACCGGGACCTGGGCGAGCGCATGCAGGCCTTTACTGTAACTGTTACCACCGGGCCCTGGGTGAGTGCATGCGGGCCTTAACTGTAACTGTTACCACCGGGCCCTAGGTGAGCACATGCAGGCCTTTACTGTAACTGTTACCACCGGGCCCTCGGTGAGTGCATGCAGGCCTTTACTATAACTGTTACCACCGGGCCCTGGGTGAGCACATGCAGGCCTTTACTGTAACTGTTACCACCGGGCACTGGGTGAGTGCATGCAGGCCTTTACTATAACTGTTACCACCGGGCCCTGGGTGAGCACATGCAGGCCTTTACTGTAACTGTTACCACCGGGCCCTGGGTGAGTGCATGCAGGCCTTTACTGTAACTGTTACCACCGGGCCCTGGATGAGTGCATGCAGGCCTTTACTGCAACTGTTACCACCGGGCCCTGGGTGAGTGCATGCAGGCCTTTACTGCATCTGTTACCACCGGGCCCTGGGTGAGTGCATGCAGGCCTTTACTGTAACTGTTACCACCGGGCCCTGGGTGAGCACATGCAGGCCTTTAATGTAACTGTTACCAGCGGGCCCTGGCAGAGCGCATGCAGGCCTTTACTGTAACTGTTACCACCGGGCCCTGGGTGAGCGCATGCAGGCCTTTACTGTAACTGTTACCACCGGGCCCTGGGTTAGCGCATGCAGTCCTTTACTGTAACTGTTACCACCGGGCCCTGGGTGAGCACATGCAGGCCTTTACTGTAACTGTTACCAGCGGGCCCTGGGTGAGCGCATGCAGGCCTTTACTGCATCTGTTTCCAGCGGGCCCTGGGTGGGTGCATGCAGGCCTTTACTGCATCTGTTACCACCGGGCCCTGGGCGAGCACATGCAGGCCTTTACTATAACTGTTACCACCGGGCCCTGGGTGAGCACATGCAGGCCTTTACTGTAACTGTTACCACCGGGCCCTGGGTGAGTGCATGCAGGCCTTTACTGTAACTGCTACCACCGGGCCCTGGGTGAGTGCACGCAGGCCTTTACTGTAACTGTTGCCACCGGGCCCTGGGAGAATGCACGCAGGCCTTTACTGTAACTGTTACCACCGGGCCCTGGGTGAGTGCATGCAGGCCTTTACTGTAACTGTTACCACCGGGCCCTGGGTGAGCACATGCAGGCCTTTACTGTAACTGTTACCACCGGGCCCTGGGTGAGTGCATGCAGGCCTTTAATGTAACTGTTACCAGCGGGCCCTGAGTGAGTGCATGTAGGCCTTTACTGCATCTCTTACCACCGGGCCCTGGTTGAGCACATGCAGGCCTTTAATGTAGCTGTTACAACCGGGACCTGGGCGAGCGCATGCAGGCCTTTACTGTAACTGTTACCACCGGGCCCTGGGTGAGTGCATGCGGGCCTTAACTGTAACTGTTACCACCGGGCCCTAGGTGAGCACATGCAGGCCTTTACTGTAACTGTTACCACCGGGCCCTCGGTGAGTGCATGCAGGCCTTTACTATAACTGTTACCACCGGGCCCTGGGTGAGCACATGCAGGCCTTTACTGTAACTGTTACCACCGGGCACTGGGTGAGTGCATGCAGGCCTTTACTATAACTGTTACCACCGGGCCCTGGGTGAGCACATGCAGGCCTTTACTGTAACTGTTACCACCGGGCCCTGGGTGAGTGCATGCAGGCCTTTACTGTAACTGTTACCACCGGGCCCTGGATGAGTGCATGCAGGCCTTTACTGCAACTGTTACCACCGGGCCCTGGGTGAGCAGGCCTTTACTGTAACTGTTACCACCGGGCCCTGGGTGAGCACATGCAGGCCTTTACTGTAACTGTTACCACCGGGCCCTGGGTGAGTGCATGCAGGCCTTTACTGCATCTGTTACCATCGGGCCCTGGGTGAGTGCATGCAGCCCTTTACTGCATCTGTTACCACCGGGCCCTGGGTGAGTGCATGCAGGCCTTTACTGCATCTGTTACCACCGGCCCTGGGTGAGCACATGCAGGCCTTTACTGCATCTGTTACCACCGGTCCCTGGGTGAGTGCATGCAAGCCTTTACTGCATCTGTTACCACCGGGCCCTGGGTGAGCGCATGCAGGCCTTTACTGTAACTGTTACCACCAGGCCCTGGGTGAGCACATGCAGGCCTTTACTGCATCTGTTACCACCGGGCCCTGGGTGAGTGCATGCAGGCCTTTACTGCATCTGTTACCACCGGGCCCTGGGTGAGCGCATGCAGGCCTTTACTGTAACTGTTACCACCGGGCCTGGGTGAGTGCATGCAGGCCTTTACTGTAACTGTTACCACCGGGCCCTGGGTGAGCGCATGCAGGCATTTACTGTAACTGTTACCACCGGGCCTTATGTGAGTGCATGCAGGCCTTTACTGTAACTGTTACCAACGGCACCTGGGTGAGCGCATGCAGGCATTTACTGTAACTGTTACCAGCGGGCCCTGGGTGAGCGCATGCAGGCCTTAATGTAACTGTTACCACCGGGCCCTGGTTGAGCACATGCAGGCCTTTACTGCATCTGTTACCACCGGGCCCTGGGTGAGCGCATGCAGGCCTTTACTGTAACTGTTACCACCGGGCCCTGCGTGAGTGCATGCAGGCCTTTACTGTAACTGTTACCACCGGGCCCTGGGTGAGCGCATGCGAGCCTTTACTTTAACTGTTACCACCGGGCCCTGGGTGAGTGCATGCAGGCCTTTACTGTAACTGTTACCACATGGGCCTGGGTGAGTGCATGCAGGCCCTTACTGTATCTGTTACCACCGGGCCCTAGGTAAGCGCATGCAGGCCTTTGCTGTAACTGTTACCACCGGGCCCTGGGTGAGCGCATGCAGGCCTTTACTGTAACTGTTACCAGCGAGCCCTGGGTGAGTGCATGCAGGCCTTTACTGTAACTGTTACTACTGGGCTCTGAGTGAGTGCATGCAGGCCTTTACTGCATCTATTACCACCGGGTCCTGGGTTAGCGCATGCAGGCCTTTACTGTAACTGTTACCACCGGGCCCTGGGTGAGCGCATGCAGGCCTTTACTGTAACTGTTACCAGCGGGCCGTGGGTGGGTGCATGCAGGCCTTTACTGTAACTGTTACCACCGGGCCCTGGGTGAGCGCATGCAGTCTTTACTGTAACAGTTACCACCGGGCCCTGGGTGAGCACATGCAGGCCTTTACTGTAACTGTTACCAGCGGGCCCTGGGTGAGCGCATGCAGGCCTTTACTGCATCTATTACCACCGGGTCCAGGGTGAGCGCATGCAGGCCTTTACTGCATCTGTTACCACCGGGCCCTGGGTGAGCGCATGCAGGCCTTTACTGTAACTGTTACCAGCGGGCCCTGGGTGGGTGCATGCAGGCCTTTACTGTAACTGTTACCACCGGGCCCTGGGTGAGCGCATGCAGTCCTTTACTGTAACTGTTACCACCGGGCCCTGGGTGAGCACATGCAGGCCTTTACTGTAACTGTTACCAGCGGGCCCTGGGTGAGCGCATGTAGGCCTTTACTGCATCTATTACCACCGGGTCCTGGGTGAGCGCATGCAGGCCTTTACTGCATCTATTACCACCGAGTCCTGGGTGAGCGCATGCAGGCCTTTACTGCATCTGTTACCACCGGGCTCTGGGTGAGCTCATGCAGGCCGTTACTGTAACTGTTACCACCGGGCCCTGGGTGAGCGCATGCAGGCCTTTACTGCATCTATTACCACCGGGTCCTGGGTGAGCGCATGCAGGCCTTTACTGCATCTGTTACCACAGGCCCGATCTATACAACGTCATTCTCTTGACTTTCATACAACTTCAATCTTTCGGCGCCTGTGCAAAGTTAAACCGCCGACATCTGTACGACTTCTATCCAACCCCAAGAAAAAACTGTTTTTTTTTAACTTCAATTTTCCTTTCCGGCCTTTCATAGATATCTAATGTCATGTCGCGAAGTCTACGCTTCTTAAGATGTTTAATGGGGCATGGGGGTGGGGGTGGGGGGGGGGGGGGCTGGAGTAGGGGGGGATCCTCTGATATGCTCCTTCAGACTTGCCATATCCATCACTTATTTACTGTCATATTTCACTCTAATGAACCATTGATTGCAGGGAAGAAAATCTGCATTAAAAACATCTGATATTGGGGGGAAAAGTTTTCGGTGAATATCACAATCAGATGCCGTTTAAGGATTGGGTTATTGTGACCGTTATTTGAGAGCAATATTGCTATGGATTCTGGCTAAAATAAATAGCCTGAGGCAGACACTCGTTATAATTACGATATCGATGCGTGGGGATGGTTATCCCCCAAATATCTTAATTGCCTTCGTTCTCTGGGAAATATCATGATGAGGTCATGAAACATTAACTGCATGGGATAGGAATAGAAAAACAAACATAATAATAATAATAATAATAATAATAATAATAATAATAATAATAATAATAATAAAAAATAGTAGATCTGTCAAAACATCGTAAGTCGATAACGTAACCAGATTGACAAACACGCAGATATGTACATTTAAAATAATATTGAGCGGTTTTCCAAAATTGTCATGGTGACGTCATAAACATAAACATATATAAACAAACAAACTGCGATGTTTCCTGAATGAACCCCCGCCCCCGCCCTCTCACCCGCCCCCCCCCCTCCTTGAAAACGGAATTATAGTTCAGAGACAATAATCTTGCAGCTGATGTTACATTCTTTAGTAAAGAAAATGGAGGTGGTAATTCGGGGGGGGGGGGTGGAGGGGGAAGGGAGGGGGGAGAAGTGTAATGAGAGACAAGGAGGCTGTGGGACTAAGGGCGTCATGTATCTGTCCTCCCTGGGGGCAGTACGACTATAATGACGTCCATTGTCACCAGGAGCGATATACGACTTCATTGCCGTGTCACTGTTTTTGTCTGCGAAAAGAGAGGTCTAAAAAAGCAAAATATAACGCCGCCACACAAACAGTAACTCAGTCAATGTCAACAAAAATAATAATTATAGAAAAAAGAGTAGTGAATCAACCCCAAAAGATCCATGATTTAGCTCAAAAGGTAGTAATTCAGGAAAAGCTGTAATTCATCCAAGGATGCGGTACGTCAGCGAAGAATGCGATGCTACAGTCAAGGATGTGATATTTCGGCCAGAGTCATAATTCAGCGTATCGAATCAAAGTGGTCGTTTATTAACCCAATATTCACCAAACTGAATATTATTAATCAAATTGATTAAAAAAAATACTTTGCTATTGAGTTGTAGAACAAAACCTTTTCTTTCAATGATGCGGGTTGAATGGATGGATGGTTGGATTCCATATGAAGCCAACCATAAGGGAATAGATAGATTATGGTGACAATGGTGGGAAAGAACAGAATGTTGAGTGGATCAACCCCCTCCCCCCCCCACCCACCCTTCCATATGGTGACAAAAAGGCTGAGCGGGACTTTTCACAAAGTTTTACGTTTCGATGATTGAAGCTTGGGCTTGAGGGTGGGTGGGGGCGAGTCGGGGAACGATGGGTGGGGATGGGGGGGGGGGGGGGTTGTCAGAAAATTTCGAGTTCGGGATAATGCATGTGATTTTTGGAAGGTTGGAAGGTTGTGTCCTACAGTACCTCCCCTCCCACCCCCGGTCTGGTCCACTGTAGGACACCACCATGATTCGCCCAAGTTTCAAAAATGCTTATAACCACCTATGTAAATAGTCTATAACCACTTACTGAACTGGCTGTCATTGTTGTTGCATCAATCGTTGATAAGAGTGAGGTCTCGGCCATCCTTTTATACCACTTAGACTTTGTCAAAATGGTGTGTAACTCGCCAAAAGACACTTCTTTTGCTGATATGGTTGAATTTTGCTCTTCTGAGGGGGGGGGGGGGCACATAGTATGTCTTGGGGGGGGGGGGGGGTAGGTACATAGTACCGGGAGTTTCCGAAAAGAAGCTCCCCCCATATAAAAGCCCCGGGGCTCTTATTAGGAAACTGTTTCCCAATAGAAGCCCCGGGGCTTCTATTTGGAGTTAAAATAAAGACCTGAAAAAATCGTTTCCTAATAAAAGCCCCCTCCTTCCCTGCAAGTCTTTTTAAAACTCGTGTTTACTCGCAATGCAGACACGGTGCACTTAATCCTTTGATATGAGGCACCCCTAGACATGTTCTGCATCGTTGCTTAATCCTGTGCATTGCACAAGACGAACACACCACCCCCTCCCCACTGCCACCTTTACTCCGGAGTATTACTGGAAATATAACCGACTGAGTACTGAAACGGGCGGCGTGATGTTGCCCCTCCTTCCCTGCAAGTCCTTTTAGAACTTATGTTTACTAGCAATGCAGACACTCTGCACTTAATCCTTTGATGTGAGGCAAACCCCTAGACACGTTCTGCGTCGTTGCTTAATCCTGTGCTTCGCACAAGGCAGCCCCCTCCCCCCATTTTACCAGACTTTTTTAGTTACTGTTGTTTTTTTGTGTGTTTTGTTATTTTTTTGTGCCGATATCCTCAGCACGTAGCGCTTTAATAAGAGATCGATGGTAAATTTTCTTTTTTCAACAAAAACTTATCGACAATCCCCTGCCCCCTATCTAAAAAAATAGAAGCCCCGGGGCTCTAATTAGGAAACTGTTTCCTGATAGAAGCCCCGGGGCTTCTATTTGGTTTCTAAATGAGCGCCTGAAACTGGCCAGTTTCCAAATAGAAGCCCTGGGCTTTTTTTCGGAAACCCTCGGTACCCACCTTTCTTATAAGCTTCATAAGAAGACATATTCATAACGTACTCATTGATAATGCACAGTCATCATACACATTCATAACGCACTCTATGACCTAGGGTTATGCCGCATGGAGAGTCTAACGTTGTTGTGATGTCATCATAACGTCATCATATCATGGCGTCATCATGATGTCATCATAACAATATCATGACGTCATCACGCGTCATTATGACCTCATCATGACCTCATTATAACGTCCCTAGAACGCGCGCCATCTGGCGTAAACACGCCATGGCGGTCGTACGCCACTTATGACGTCATTATGACGTCACTTCCTGGCGTAGAACCGGCGTTTCTCAACTACTGAAGCCCCTCCCCCCCGACCCTCCGCCTTATGGTTCCGTGGATGTGAATGTACTTCACAAATAACTAGAGACTTATCACGACTTCTCACTTATCATCACCATGACTTATCACACATTTCGTTGTTATTATTTTTTTTTGCAGCCAATAGCGCCACCGCTAGATGGAAGCACATCACACCACGTGACCTTCCTCTTCCATCCACGTGATCTGCAGTGGGTCAGTGACGTCACCGCCAATCTGGAGACTCCTGCTTTGGGATTTAAATGCTGGTATCGACATAAGGATAATACTGCACCAAACTCATGTGCCTCCCACAGGGAGCACCCTACGACAAACGGCTCCAATTCCCCCAGAAAAAGACAAATAAAACGATTTCTCAAAACTATCATTGTCGTATCAGAATCATTTGTTGTTGATTTCGTGAACGATGACGAAATAAATGTTCATATAAACTGCTTAAAGGACTGTGGAGCGCTGTCGGAAAGCACCATTGTGATATTACTGGACCAAGCGGAAGTACCCGAGAGACTTCGGGATGCGTCGTGCATCGATGCCCGAGTGCCCGGATGGTGGACCAGGCTCATATGCCAGCTATGCTCAACCGGTACGCCAAGTTTTCTCGTCTCAAACCTTTCAAAATAACCATCAAAATCTATCAAAATAATCATTGAATCTATCAAAATAATCATAAAATCTATCAAAACAAACATAATTCTACCAAAATATACGTCAGATGCAGTAAACGAAACATTAAAACTGTAATAATTAGCTGTATGACGACATTATACGGTGAAATCGCCCCCCCCATCCCCCCCCCAAAGCAAATGGGATCACCATTGGAATTGAAATGAAGTGATCCAGTTTCTGGGTTGGCCTTTTATTTTTTGCAGTTCTTCATCAAGGAAGGAAACTTTTGGAGACCTGCATCCTCTCAAAACTCCTATCTGCCACTCCGCAACTCTCCCCCTTCTCTCTTCCCCCCTTAAAAACACGACACCGCAATCGCCGTGTCAAACCAAAGGAAACTGTTGGACTGTCGCACAACTATTTACATTACAGATTGCCATTTTCTGCATTATTTTTTTTTCTTTCCTCCGTGATGATTATATTATATTTTTGCCGCCACATTTGAGTCTTTGTTTTTTTTTGTTGGCTGAGTCATTTATCTGTGATGGCGAGTGACCTGATTCCCGCTGGCTAAAAACAACCACAAAAAAGAGCGGAGTTAAAAAAAAAAGAAAGAAAAAAAAAAAAAAGAAAGAAAAAAGAGAAAAAAGTGTGTTGTGTGGAGGAACAGGGATAAAAAAACTCCTCAGTGCTGTTAACATTAAAATTGGTGTATTAAAATGTTTGTTTTTTTTCTCTTACTATAAGAGCGGTACTTATTTATTTCTTTGTCACGTGGGCAATTTTTTAGTATGTTTTCCATTTTTAGCTTAAATTTGAATGGTAAGCAAAACGAGTGCTGATTTCCTACCTTATAGGATCGTGTATCGATGACAACAGCCTGAGCGCTGTCCCTCAGTACAATAAATAAATATAAATAAATAAATAAATAAATAAATAAATAGACATTCTAAGCACAAGATTGACCCAGTTGTTCTTTATCTTTGTGCTAAATTTTCTGTACACGATTTGCAATATTATTTTTCTTTAGAATCTGTCAACTCTTCTCGAACTATTTTGATAATTTTAAGATCACGAATTTAATGTATTTACAGGCAGCTGTACGTCACAAGCCACGACCAAGAAGACGTCACTGTCGTCCTCTTTCCTTAGTTTTTCCTCAGGTACTCTTCTTCCTTCTCCTCAGGTACTCTCCTCCTCCTCCTCCTCCTCCTCCTTCTCAGGCACTTTTATTCCTCCTCAGGTACTCTCCTTCTACCTCTTCCTCCTCCTCCTCCTCCTCATTCTCCTTCTCAGGCACTCTTATTCCTCCTCCTCAGGTACTCTCCTTCATCCTCCTCCTCCTCCTCATCCTCCTCCTCAGGCACTCTTATTCCTCCTCCTCCGATACTCTCCTTCCTCCACCTCCTGCTCCTCCTCCTCAGGCACTCTTATTCCTCCTCCTCAGGTACTTTCCTTTCTCCTCCTCCTTTTCAGGCACTCTTATTCTACCACGTCAGGTACTCTCCTTCCTCCTCCTCCTCCTCCTCCTCCTCCTCCTCAGGCACTCTTATTCCTCCTCTTCAGGTACTCTCCTTCCTCCTTCCTCCTCCTCCTCCTCCTCAGGCACTCTTATTCCTCCTCCTCAGGTACTTTTCTTCCTCCTACTCCTCCTTCTCAGGTACTCTTCTTTCTCCTCCTCAGGTACTTTCCTTCCTCCTCAGGCTCTCTCCTTCCTACTCCTCCTCTTCATCCTCAAGCACTCTCTTTCCTACTTCTCGTCACTTACTCTGGCACAGAAAGTTAGCATGCCGCTCCGTACGTCCTAAAAATTTCATCAGTCAGCGTTCTTCTCTGTGTGTTCTAAAAAAATTCAGCCAGTCAACGCACTGTTCACCGCGTTCTAGAAATTATATCCAATGAGCGTGCTGCTCTGCATGTTCTGCAAATTTCATCCAATCAACACGCTCCCCTAAAATTTCACACCGTCCTCCAAGACTAAAAGATTACGATTCTGTTCACTGTCACGGCATCTTTCTACTACCCCCTCCCCCCTCCCCCCCCCCCCTCGCCACTTCGCCTTTTTCAACACCGGTTGTGTTTGAAATGTACAGCAAATAGATGCCGTGTAGGTCTCCATGCATTAAAAAAAACCCCTTCTGTTTTTTTTCCCTTGGCTGATTGGATACACTTAAAAACAATTGTCCAGGAAATGTGGTTAGTCTCATTCTCGGTGCCATGACGCATGAATACCGGGGGGGGGAGGGGGGTGGAGGGGGAGTGGGGTTGGGCTTGCCTAGGGCGACAAGTAAATTTAATCCAGTTTTTTTTCTGGTTGGGGCATTGGGAAGAAAACCACACTTCATTGACAAAATTGCTATGAAATACGTAAAGAAAAAAGCTTGTCGAATTTTATTGTAGTTAGCAAAGTAATTCGAAGTTTCGGAAGCTAGATGTGGTCGTTATTTTTGTTCGTAGTTGCCGCTGCGAATGGCTTCCTCTTACACAGTGCCAGGTCCCGCTGCTTCTGCTGTGGTCGTGAGGGGGTTCTGAGTGACGAGTGTCCGCAGGAGTTCTCCCAGAACGGCGTCCAGGTAAGCTAGCCCCTCCTCTCCCCCCTCCCACCCCCACCGTCCACCTCTCCCGACGCCCTCAGTCCGACACCCCTCGATAACGGCGTCCAGGTAAACAACTCCCCTTCCCCCTTGCGTGTCCACAGCCTACCACCCCCGATACCCTCAGCCCGGCACCCCTCCATGCCAACGGCGTCCAGGCTAACAACCCCCCCCCCCCCTTGCGTGTCCACAGCCTACCACCCCCGATACCCTCAGCCCGGCACCTCTCGAGAACGGCATCCAGGTAAGCTAGGAACGCCTACAAGTACCTCCACGCTTAACTTAACACAAAAAGGCGTTCAAGTGAGCTTCCAGTGTTCCCAGGATGCCTCCGAAAACGTGTTCACGGATAACGTCGTTTCAGGTGAGGAGGGAGGGGTCACTCAGGTACCAGCTGGTTACCATGCGTGTCCATGACTTTTTTAGCCCAGCTTACGTTAAGCTGGGGTATTCCTATCGGTCTGCGGATGGCGTCCGTTAGTTAGTTAGTTAGTTCGTTAGTTAGTTGTTTATTTAGTAAACTTTGTTTAAAATGTATCTCCTCCTACAATTTTGATCCGTTGTCATTTATTTTTGGTGTGAGGCATCCCTAAGGGGTCGCGCATACGGCTTGTGCTTTTCTAGTCGATCGGGTGATTTTTGAATTTTGATGGAATTTTTACAGAAAAAAATTTTAATGTATCTCCTCCTACATTTTTGACCTGATGTCATTTATTTTTGGTATGAGGCACCCCTAAAGGGTCGTGCATACGGCTTGTGCTTTTTTAGTCGATCGGACAATTTTTGTATTTTTGGCGAATTTTTTAAGCAAAAATTTCGAAAATAATTCAAAATGCATCTACTACAATTTTAATTTGATGTCGTTTATTTTTGCTATGAGGCATCCCTAAGTAGTCATGCATACGGCTTGTGCTGTTTTAATCGATCGGATGATTTTTGAATATTTGGAGAATTTTTGAAGAGCAAAATTTAAAATGTGCCTTCCCCTACATTTTTGATCCGATGTAATTTATTTTTGGCATGAGGCACTCCTAAAGGGTCGTGCATATGGCTTATGCTTTTTAGTCGATCGGATCATTTTTGTAATTTTTGGGGAATTTTTTTAGCAAAAATTTCAAAAATAATTTAAAATGCATCTACTCAATTTTGATTCATGATATTTTTTTTTGGTATGAGGCATCCCTAAGCGGTCGTGCATTCGGCTTGTGCTTTTTTAGTCGATCGGGTGATTTTTGAATTTTTGGGGAATTTTTGAAAAAAAAATAAAACGTATCTCCTACATTTTTGATCCGATGTCATTTTTTTTTGGTATGAGGCACCCTAAAGGGTCGTGCATATGGCTTGTGCTTTTTAGTGGATCGGACAATTTTTGTATTTTTAGGGAGTTTTTGAAAAAAAAACTTCAAAATGCATTTCCTCCTACAGTTTTTATCCGATTTTATTTATTATTGGTGTGAGGCATCCTTAGGTGTGTCGGGCATACGGCTTGTGCTATTTGACTCGACTTGGGAATTTTTGATTTCGGGGGGGGGGGGGCAATTTTTGATGAAAATAGCTCAAAATGCATCTTCTCCTGCAGTTTTGATCAGACATCATTTATTTTGGGGCTGAGGTATGCTTAGGGTGTCGCGAATACGGCCTGTGCTTTTCGAGTCGATCAGGGAATTTTTGGGGAATTTTTTAAGAAAAAAAATTCAAAATGCATTTCCTCGTACAGTTTTTATCAGATTTTATTTATTTTTGATATGAACCGTCTTTAGGGGGTCAATCATACGGCTTCTGCTTTTGAGTGAATTGGAAAACTTTTGAATTTTTTGGGAATTTTTGAAAAAAAAATAATGAATCTCCTCCTACAGCGCATAAACGCAAGTGAAATAAAAACGTGCGCACTGGTCTGAAATGAGAACCACGCAGTAGTCAGATTTAACAACCGCACATCGACGCAAGTTAAGTAAACATTCGCAGTAGTCCAAATTAAGCACTGAGCATCGATGCCACTTAAATAAACATGCGCATTGGTCCGAAATGTGAACCGCGCATCGACGGAAGATAAATAAACATGCGTACTGGCCCAAAATAAGCACCGCGCATCAACGCAAGTGAAATAAAAACGTGCGCACTGGTCTGAAATGGGAACCACGCATCAACACAAGTTAAATAAACATGAGCAATGGCCGGAAATGCGAACCGCGCATCAACGCAACCTAAAGAAACAGGTAAACTGGTCCGAAATGCGAACCTAATATCAACGCAAATTAAATAAACATGCACACTGGTCCGAATTGCGAACCGCACTTCAGGGCAAGTTAAATAAACATTTGCACTGGTCCAAAATAAGTACCGAGCATCAACACAAGTTAAATAAATATGCGCACTGGTCCAAAATGCGAATCACGCATCAACACACGCATCAACACAAGTTAAATAAACATGCGCACTGGTTCGAAATGCGAACTGCGCATTAACGCAACTTAAATAACATGCGCACTGTTCAAACTACGAACTGCGCATCAACGCAACTAAAATAAACATGCGCACTGGTCCAGAATAAGAACCGCGCATCAACTGAAGTTAAAGAAATATGAGCATTGGCCTGAAATAAGAACTGCACATCGACGCACGTTAAATAAACATGCGCAGTGGTTTGAAATGGGAACCACGCACCAACCCAAGTTAAATAAACATTTGCACTGGTCCAAAATAAGCACTGCGCATCAACGCAAGTTAAATAAGCATGCGCAGTGGTTCGAAATGGGAACCACGCACCAACGCAAGTTAAATAAACGTTTGCACTGGTCCAGAATAAGCACCGCGCATCACCGCAAGTTAGATAAACATATGCAAACGTCCAAAATAAGCACCGTGCATCAACGCAAGTTAGATAAACATGCAAACTGGTCCAAAATGTGTACCGCGCATCAAGGCAACCTAAGGAAACTTGTGCACTTGTCCAAAATAAGTACCGCTCATCAACGCAAAGTAAAATGAACATGCGCATTGGTCTGGAATAAGAACCGCACATCGACGCAAGTTAAATAAACATGCGCACTGGTCCGAAATAAAAACCGCACATCAACACAAGGTAAATAAACATGCGCACTGATCCGAAATAAGCACCGAACATCAACACAAGGTAAATAAACATGCGCACTGATCCGAAATAAGAACCGCACATCAAAGCAAGTTAAATAAACATGTGCACTATTCCAAAATGAGTGCCGCGCATCAACGCAAATTAAATAAACATGCGCACTTGTCTGAATAAGAACCGCGCATCGAGGCAAGTTACATAAATATGCGCACTAGTCCGAAATGCGAGCGTTGTTTGAAGGTATCTATGGCAGACTATCCAGTCTACCAGAGATACAAAAATTTTGTTTCCCATTTTTCTGGGAAAGAAATCTTTGTATGCATTTATCGGTCTATGTTCTGGTCCGGTGCTAAATTAAATATTGAGCTAGCGCTTTGCCGTCTCATCTTTTGAAGCCCAAATTTTCAGTGAAATTCCCTTGCTCATGCACGCTGGAATTGGTCTTATTGCTTTTCGTAAGCTGGGACTTTGTCCTTGGACAAACTTGTTAAGGGACTCCTATAGGCCCGGAGTGTTCTATTTGATACTTAGCTCCTTTTTTAACCGAATGCGGAGTAAAATCAGCAACGCAGAGTACTGAATGAAAATTACACGCCCCCACCCTTTTTATGAAATTGGCACTACGCACGGATGGCACCTGGTTTCAAAATGACCACCATTCTCCGCGTTTTTTGTACCCGCTTGGCATCAAGTTCCCCTGCCCTTCCGGGGCTGCAGGACGATTTTATAACATTGTTTCCGACTCCGGGTAAGGGCTTCTTCCTGATGGTTTTAGAATATACTGAAAGGGTGTGTTATGACGTCATTTCAGGTACCGCTGGAGGACTTTTATGACGTGATTTCAGACTTCACTGCTGAGGACTCTTTTTAGTGGCGTTTCAGGTTCAGTTGGGTGACTTTTTCGACTTTTTCAGGTGCTGTTGCGGGACTGTTTTGTGACGTTGTTTCAGGCTCCGCTGGAGGAGGGTTTTGTGACAGTGTTTAAGGTACCGCTACAGGACTGTTTTTGACACTGTTACACGTTTCGCTAGAGAGGACTGTTTTTTACACCGTTTCAGGTACCGCTGGAGGTTATATTTGACACTGTCTGAGACACCACTACAGGACCATTTTTTTGACACTGTTTCAGGTACCGCTGGAGGAGTACCAGTGTGCCATGCAGCACCTGATGAAGGATGCCAAGTTCCTCTGCCATATCTGGTGCTACAACGTCCCCGTGGCCGTCCTCTTCTTCACGCTTCTGCTTGCCTTGTGCCTCACCATCATCCCGCTGCTCGAGTCCAAGTATATCTTAAAGGTATCGAATGTGTTTTATCCTCCTCTTAAAGGTATCGAGTGTGTTATATCCTACTTAGCAAGGACACTAAAACACTTTGAAGAAACATGTTAGACGGTTTTCTTTTTATTTGCAAAACTAAACATGCTGCTGAAAATTAAGCATAGCAGTGTGCACTCCGTGAAGGGGGTGTTAATTTAACCCCCACTAAAAAAATACTAATAATAAAACAAATAAAAAAAGGTTAAAATCAATTTTTTCTCACGACACGGGGTTATTTCAACTGTTGTTTGGTAGGAGAATGAGAACGGGTTAATTCAGCTGTTGCGTTGTAGGGGTGAGAGAATGGGTCATTTTAGCTGTTGTGTTGTAGGGGAGAGAGAAGAGGTTATTTCAGCTGTTGTGTTGTGAGGGAGAGAGAACGGGTTATTTTAGCTGTTGCGTTGTGGGGGAGAGAGAAAGGGTTGTTTCAGCTGTTGTGCTGCAGGGGAGAGAGAACGGGTTATTTCAGCTGTTGTGTTGCAGGGGAGAGAGAACGGGTTATTTCAGCTGTTGTGTTGCAGGGGAGAGAGAACGGGTTGGAGTTCGTCCACGGCGGCGTGGCATGGCTATGCGCACTCACCGGCTACCTCATCGTCATGCACATCTCCAGGAAAAAGGTCACCGCATTTTTTTCTGTTTTGTTTTGTTTTTCGCATAAAAACAACGGTTAAATTAGACCTTATGGTACACAGACTAGATATGAGCTGTTGGTGTTGTATGCAGTCAAACAACCATTTACTATAATTTTCTGTGTTAATCAAATGTCTATATTTTTGATTAAGGGCTGCCTTTCCGCGTGGTTTCGCAATGAGAAACAATTTGGGAAAGCAGCCAATAACATCTTATTCATGCGGAAAAATGCTGCTTTTATGCCACGGGTGATTTTCTGCACCCAACACCGGTGCATTTCTACATATCTTTTCAGATTTGAAACGATCCATATATTTATTTATACCGATTGAAAATAAGATTATACATACGTTTGTTATGTGGGTAACTAAAGTGCATTTAAGGTTTTGTCTGTCCAATAAACATTGCGACGTCGATTCAACGTCAGTTTGTTTGAAGTTATTACATCGATTGATAAATCCTAATCTGTAAAACGTTTCATTTTTTTTTTGTGGGGAGGGCGGAAGGGGGAAATCTTCACGCGGTCTTGATCACATCGTCTTCCAAAAGTCTTTACCATGTCATTCTCCTGACGTCCGTCTAACGTCGATTAAAGTGCATAATTACCACTTTTAAATCTCATCGTTGATCCATCGGGGCGGGGAGAGGCGGGGGGAGGGAGAAGGGGGGAGTAGGGACTCTGAAGGCCAACTCAACGACCACGCCACATCGGCATATTTACTAATGACTTGTGACGTGATAACCTTTCTGTTTAAAGTTTATATATAGACATATATTAAAAAACTGTTATTTTCGCATACTTGCATACTTTTTTGTGGATGCAATTAAAACGGTTTTGTTATTTTCGCAAAATAACTTTACTGTTTTTTGATGCAATTAAAACGGCTTTCTGTATTTACAAAACTGTAGCTGTCATTATGTGACGCACGTCATTATCTTTACAGATGAAGTCCAGTACGAACGAAAGACTGTGTTACGTCAATACCATTCTGTCCAAGTACAACGTCCTGGCGGGGATCGAAAACCTCGGCGTCGCCGACTGCAACAAGTATTATGTATCCTTTATCTTCGTAATGAAAATATAGATTTCCATATTTGTTTATAGGCGCCATTCAGGCTAATTTTATTTGAAGCGTCGCAGTAAAACAAAACAAAACAAAGTTTCTTCACGCTGGAATACTGGGTATTTCGTAATAATAATAATAATAATAGTAATAATAATAATAATAATAATCACAATAATAATAATAACAATAATAATAATAATAATAATAATAATAATAATAATAATAATAATAATAATAATAATAATAATAATAATAATAATAATAATAATAATAATAATAATAATAATAATAATAATAATAATAATAATAATAATAAAAAATAAATAAATAATAATAAATAATAATAAATACACAGAACAATTAGCGCTTAAGTTTGTGGGTTGTATATGTTAGCTAGAAGCATAGCTTTACTGGCTCAGCGACAAGCACACATATGGGTGTGTGCAACTGGACGTGTACACCTGGGTGTGCCCACCTGGGTGTGTACGCCTGGGTGTGTACACCTCGATAAGTACACCAGAACGTGTACACCTCGACGTCTACACTTGGTGTGTACACCTGGGTTTGAACACTTGGCTGTGTGCACCTCGATGTGTACACCTGAACATGTACACCTCGACGTGTACAGCTGGACGTGTACACCTGGATGTGTACACCTGGATGTGTACATCTGTTCGTGTACACCTGGATGTGTAGCCCATGATAAACATTTATACTTTTCTTTAACTTGTAACAGCTGCATTTCTTTTATTTTGACCTTGGACCCTGTCTTGTAAGTGTTACTTTTGAACTTAATAACTTTAATTAATTAAATAATTAATTTGAGTAGTTTACTTTAATTTTTAAATTTGAAAATCTAAAGACTCATAGCTCATAAATTTAGGTGAATTAGAGTAGATTGCTACAGAGGTTATCCCTAAAATACCTACGCATTCCAGGTACACAAAAAATGTCTGACGTTCATAAGTTAACACCCCTCCCGCCCCCCCCCCCCCACGCCCCCTTACCTGCTTGAACAAAACTCCACTGAACCTTGGAAAGCAATTTTTACACAACTCGCAAATTTACTCTGGTTGTTACAGTAACGTTGCTCTGTCTATGACCTAATAGGACTATATAAAAATACCAACTGCTGTGGTCATGTGACGTCACGTTTCAGACGTACCTGCAGGAGCTGCTAGCTGCCCTGAACGACCATTCCGTCCTGTACAGTTCCGGTGACGCGACCAGTGCTCAAGGCGACATCTCGTTAAGCGTCGACTGTGATGATAACGGAAGCAGCGAGAGGAATAGACTCGATGAGACGATCACAAATGGCAGCATACAGGTGTGTGCGGGAGGGGGTGCCGAGATTGGGTGGAGGGGTACGCGGCGGATGGTACGTCCAAACGATTACCAACGGCAACATTCAATAATTATTATTGTGGGGTGATAAGGTACGCCCACCTATGGCAACAACCTACAGCGATCTATTATAAACAAACATGGCGGCGACGTTCGCAACAACGTCGAAACGCACGTTCAAAATTTAAAAATCATTGATCATGGACAATTTAAAACATAAAATCTTACCTCAGTACTTGGTATTGAAACCCTTTGCTGTTATAATTTCCAGCATTCGCCTCGACAAAGAGTTATACAAACCTTTAATAAACGCTAATGGGATTCCTTGCATGCATCGCGAACTCCAGCTTCCAGGTCTTCTACATTTTTTATGATGTTCCATCGTTTACTTAACCTATTTTTCATAGACAACCATCAGTTTTCAATAATAGTAGCATCAGGATATTGAGCAGGCCATGGAATTCCGGGTATAGCGTTTGCGTGTTTCTAATTTTGAACTGATTTCGAGCGATGAACTGGTGCGTTGTGGTCCTGAAAAATAAAGTTATTTTCTGGGAAATGCCGAGATACGACAGACCAAAGGTTATTTTCAATAATTACTATATACGTTTCTGCATTTATTTTTTCATTAACATCGGCAAGAGTACCGACACCGGGCCAAGAAATTACTCCCTAAATCATGATGCTCATCCTTGGTTTGAAGCCATCGCACAAACAGGACGACATTCATTCTTTACCAGATTTTCTCCAAATACAAACTCTATTATTTTCACCAATAACTACTAAGCATTCATCAGAGAATATCACTTTTCTCAACTATTCCTGGACTGTCCAATATCGCTTTCCTCTGACCCAGGATAAACGCCTTTTTTCCATTCAAGTCTGTAATTCGAATGTTCTTCCTAATAACTCTTTCATACTACTTTTGTTTGTAAATATCTCTGAACTGTTCGCGTAGATAAACGACAGTGACTTCTTTAGTACATTCAGTGGGAATTTCTCTCACTGGTAGCGATCTGTTTGTTTTCACCAGCCATAATAATTTTTGTTCATCTCTGATATCAAGTTTGTTCTTCCTTCCAATTCTTTTCTTATTTTCTGTATTTCCTCCTTGCTTAAACCTTTTTTAGCACGGCATACACTGGGCACCTATTTAATTTTAAATCTTTGGCAATTTTTGAGTACTTTTCACCGTCTAAATATTTCCCAATAATTATTTCTGTACCCTATGTTGTTAAATCTTTTGATTTCCCCATAGCACTAAAAGGGTAATAAAAATGATGTTCTTTTGTTGCAAAAGTAACAAAATTACTTCACGATGCACTGAAATTGCGTTATAATCGATATATCGTCACAGTAACCATCTGGGTTTCATCATGTTCGAATGGAAACCCTCCATCGTCCATAAAAATATATAGGTGCGTTATGAACGCTATGTTTGTTTATAATAATATAGCACACCAATAACTGTGGATTTTTCACAAATCCAAGCTACAACTGTCGATTTTGGTGCAATAATTACAGACTTGCATACAGTTTTCTGCAGCTCAAATTGTTCTTGTGCTGTAATTCAAAAGTTTATTGCCTTCAAAGGGTACTTTTATCTATCATTTTATTTATTTATTGCTTTTTTTCTTATAGACCAGAGCAGAAAACCTAGTGTTGAAGAACAGTGCTGATTACTTGAACGAGCTGATATCCAAGCGCCTTGAAGCGCCGCGTCGCACTCGCCACATGGCACATTACCCGTGCCCCTGCCAATACGTCGAACAAAAAGCTTATAAAATCCACAGCTGATGTGCTTCCTGATCCACACTAAAGCGTTCACGAGGGGGCAAGAGAGCGAAATGGTCGCAGTAGATTAAAGCTGATGGAATAAAATAGAAATTTTTCTATGGTTGAAAGATTGCAAAACAAGGAAAATTATTGCAAAACAAGGAATATATGAATCGAAATGGGCAGGAGCAAATTGGCATCTGAACTGTCTGGTTTGGTGTCGGGCTATGACACTATAAAATAGAAGTGAAAAGGGGAGCTTCAGAATTACAGTAAAATTGACGAAATTATAAAATCGCAAAGTTAAAGTTTCTAAATATCTAAAAAACAGTATTCTTTGATGCACAAATATCATAGCGTAGCAGTTTTAAAGCCACAAATTATTTGAAATATCTGAGTTCCATTATAAATGGGGGTCAATTGTTAAAGTAATTTAAAATATATCGGATGACAAAAACCATAATACCGAAGAAATACGAATGTTTGTTGGTCACAAATTTTAATTTTTACAGAGAAACCCCAATATGATCTCCTCGAAATAAAACTCATCACACTGTGATTTCCGTAGCTTATCAAAACGCAAGGGAAAAGCTAGGGTTTTATGTCACACAATTTCGGTGTCACTCAGTAATGTGTGCGTGAGTCGTTTACCTGACGTTAAAGCACGAATTCGTCATCATAATAACTTGGATAACATAATAATGAGAATAGCCATGCAACTATTCGATTAAAGGCTGCCTACTTTGGGCGTGACTTTATAGCGTAGGCTGTCCTCTGACCAAGATAGTCACATAAGTCTCCTGTAAGATTCATATCCTGTGGTCAGTTCATACGACATTGTTTAAACTCAAATAATACTGATGAACTAGTGCTACATGAGAAACATCATGCATGAAAATGTTATCTATTATAATTTGCCGAAGCTCCGATTTGCCGTGATATAACCTTCAATAATGATTAGCTGTAGGCGTTTTCAAAATCGTATGGCGTCACAAACCATTTGACCACCATCATCCTAGTTTTGCAGTCATTTTGTTCTGAAGAATAAGAACGTGGAGTGATTGTTCGCCGAGTGTGCTGTCGATGAACACGGGTTTGATCCGAGGAGGAGTCTAATGACTGCTTTTGCACTTATCCGGTTATTTGCAATTCCAAATTTGCCCGTTTTGGCCATTGTCGCAATGTGTAATATTCCGGTACTCCTATCCGGAGTGGTATTCTGTTCTGTCCTTATATTTAAAGACGTTCTTATTCTTGAGATTAGATGGTTCATCCTTAATTTTTATCCTTATTTTTAAAAGACTTTGTTTGAGAATAGAGCAGCATAGCTTTTTTATCCTTATTTTTAAAAATAAGGGCATTCGTAAACATAAGGACAGAGCATAATACCACTCCCGGACGAGAAGTAACTCAAGATCGATCGCTTCGATGCCAATCCTGGGTATAGTAACACCTCCGTAGCTTGTAAACAGCAGTTTGCCAAGCATTTGCTCTTTTGAAACAACAGCTGTAATACGCATATGACATGGTCACTTCTGTTTATGGAATCAGGGCATCATAACGTACTCTTGTGTTTGCTGAACCATTATCTAAATGCAATTCAGTGCTTGATATACATAAGAAGTTATAAAAGGGAGAAAAACAAACAAAATGGACTCACATGCGTTGTTATCTAAACTTATCTAAGCACCTGAAAATGTATTGAAGATAACTCTTACTATTAGAAAGATATCTAACTATTCTAAGATATTAAGATATACTGGTTACATCAAAGGTGTTTAAAGAGACTTAAACATTAAGAAATGAGACTTTGTGCATTTTCCCCAATATTTATGTAATATTAAAATATAGACAATAAAATTGTGGACGCCATGCCTTCTTGTTGCTTAATTTATTTAATTTACTCAAAGAGATCTGATGTGGATTTTCAAGATATATGGCGCTGTTTAAGCTAGCTGTATATTATTATGACTGCGTTTTGTGCCTAATAAGGAACGATAAATATCATATATCATATATTTATATATACATCCATTCACTCAGACACATCCCTACTTACATACATACATGAAAACATACATACAGGGATATGTGTATGCATATATACATATCGAGAACATATAACCCCTCTTCCTGCCCCCTCCATGGAGCTACATACCAGCCTAGTTGTCAGAAAAAGAACTCTAAAATTAAAAAGTTTCAAGATACACGTTTATTCGGAAATGACATACAAGTAAACGATCTCAGATTAACAATGTGCAACGTATCTTGAGAAAGAGGACATGCACTTAAAGTTTTTTGAACACATTCGGCCCAAGAAAATAGGGTTAATAAAGTACAGATTATGCTGCTTATAAATGAAGCTGTACATCACTGTGCACAAAGAGAAATGTCTTATCATTGCAAATTGATACACGTCTATTCGTTAATGACATACAAAAAGCGACCACAGATAAAAAAATGTGGAACATGACTATAGAAACCTCATATAAACACAGCGAAATGTGACTTGAGGAGGAGGACATGCACTTAAAATTTGTATAACAGATTGGGAGCAAGGAAATAGTTGAAGAAGTACAGGTAATATTTGATGCTGTGTATCACTTTTGCTGTAACATTCAAGCTCCTCGGGATCATATTACGCAATCAGATATGATCGTTTCGCACACACATGACGTATCAGTGACTCGTAAAAAGGATAACGACAGTGCACGTAGAGAAGTGCCTTTACTTGTCAAAGTATAAACTACTTATCATTGCAAATTGCATAAAGCAGCATTTTGTAGAGAACCCATTTGCGATTAGGATAGTAAAATATTGCAGGATGCAAAATAATAAAAACAATCATAATGCTTGACGAGCAAGCTTTCACAAACGTTCTGAGGGGAAAATTTCCACGCAAGGAAAGGGGGATTACAACTTCAAAATACAATAGTAAAATAATTAGAATTACAATATGGCAATTGATGATTGGTTGGCAAAAACTGCAAAATCCGGAAGTCATTTTCGGATCTAGGGCAGTTATCACGGAGTTATTTGCCACGCGGTGACCTACCACGCGGCCAGTTACCGGGTGGTAAGTTGCAACGCGGTGAGTTGCCACGCTTGGAGCTGCCACTTGGAAATTTTGCCGCGTTGTGCGTTGCCACGCTTTTTAAGTTTTTCTGTTACAATGTGTTTTTAAATAGCTAATCGAAACAATTTATCTTTTTCATGGCATTCATTTACACAACTGTAACAATGTAAGGTGAATATACTATTAAACATTTTAATGTTAAGATCACAGCTACATAAATAGCAACAATAAATTCTTAAGTTTCGGTTACAGAGCATTGTCGTGATTTAACTGATCAAAGAATTAGACAAAAATAATTGCAATTTGGCTGGTGCTAGCCTTAACGCCAAGATTAATGTAATTGCAACCATACAATGAAAGAGGTGATTATTCATTGCGCTTTAAAGTTGTGATTAGAGACCACTGTTTGCAGTTAACTGTTCACAGGAGTAATTGAATCAATGTCAGTCGCAATTATTAATGACATGTACACAATACAACCTTAAAACTGATTATTACTTCAGTCAGTCTTTAACGCATCTGTTGGAACTCAAGACATTAAAAGTCTAAACTCTGTCGGTTTGGAAAATCGGTCACAGTGGTTGAAATTTGCTCTGTCACTTCTCGGTACAAACGCTTCTCCTTGGCCGCCTCGTATACCCCCATCTGTTTCGCAATGACAGTATTCGTCATGGCCTGCTCCTTCTTCAAAATGGTTACAAATCGCCACAGGTTTGGGTGCGTGGCTGTCACGGCAAACAACAGCTTGCGATGGTACCCCTTGCAGTGGTTGTTGGTTCTTGTCATGTGATCAGCGACCGGGTCATTTATATTCCATACCTGGTGTGGAAAGCGTGGTTCGGCACGGGTACATTGACGGAGACGACCAATGTATGTATCCTCAAAGTAATCCAGCACGGGTGACAATGACTCCGGAATTTCGTCTTGGAGTGCCTCGAATGCGTTCATCACTTGATCCAGAGGCAGAAAGGCTTGTATGCATATCATGTCAACATTTTTACCCGCAGGGGGTCGGATATAGTTTTCACTCTGTCCGTTTGACTGTATGTCTGTCTGTCCGTCTGTCTGTCTGTCTGTCTTTCTGTCTTTTTCCGTCCGTCTGTCTGTACGCTTTCAGTCTCACGCGATTAGAGCCTTTATGAGTGGATGGATTCCTATGAAATTTTATCCAGTGCTGGTTCCACGCCGTGCATTAATTCTAAATTTTTGAAATGAGAGAGAAATTGACAAAATGGTAAATTGTTGAAAAATTGCTTTTAAATTTGCCCAAACCCCGTCGGATTCATACTTCTCAAGCATCTAGTATTATACTCTGTTTTGTGGAGAAGCATTACTCTGGAGTATATACAGGCCAATGGAAATGCTTCGCTGGAGTAAGTAAGATAGATAAACTCAAGAAATAAGATTCTATAAAAAGCGTGGTAAATTACCGCGTGGCAAAACTTCCATGTGTGACAACTCACCGTGTGGCAAGTCATCGCGCGCAACTCAGTGGCAAATTATCGCGTTGCAAATCACCTCGTGGCAACTCATCAGATAGCGGCATTTTCACTTTAGCGATCTAAATGTATTGTAATTAATTAAATGTGGGCATTGAACAACAACCAAGCCTTCAGCTGTTAAAATCATGTGCTGATTTTAACGATAAACAGTGATTTGAAACCAGATCTGCAATGCCAACGTTACAAATATTTTAGCAATATTTGGAATGTGTGAATTTAAAAAACGTACTTGGGGTTATTCTAATAGATATAAAATGAGATACGCAAACCGCAGAGAAGATGCATATGAAATGGAAGAAGCTTGCAGAACTGGTAAGAAAAACCATCAAATTCGTGTGAACTCTCAAATAGAAACTAGAATACATAATACCAGTGAAACCCATTCAGCAAGAAAAGGCTTCAGAAGCGAAAAGGTCAACCAAAATGAAAACAAGGAAACGGCATATAAACACGATGACTCCTCCGATAAAAAGTCGACTTTGTATGAGAACAGAGCTCTGTTTTTGTCTGCCCCGGATATACGTTCAGAGGCTCATCACAAAGTTCAGAAGAATGTAAGTAACCCTGTGACATTTTAGTAAGCTACGTAGTTAGTCAGTTTGCTCGCTAGTCAGTTAAATGATATGTTTAACGACATTGCCAATAAAAGTAATCTAAACTAGCAGCAGTGTTGTATGCTAACTGGCAAATGGTGTCATTAGATAAAGAAATTTTTATCATGCGTCAGTGTGATAGGAATACTTTCTTTTCCTAGGAAAAAGTTGAAAACGAACCAGTACATGCTTGGATTAACTTGGCCGCGGCTTTTGCTGTTAATTTGATTTTTGGTTACCATACTCTGTCGTTTGGTGTATATTATGTAGAAATTTCGCGTTTCTTTGATTCAACAAAAGCGGCCGCTGGGGCTATAGGTGCTTTAAGCAGCTTCTTCAACTCCATCATTGGTCAGTTTGTTTTGTTCTACATTCCGGGTGCCTTACTGTATGCTTTTGAATAAAACATAACGGCAGTTGTGATCAAGTAAGAAACCCCTTCAAAGGCTATTTTGAAGTATTGATGATAGAGATAAAATGATAGAGATGATAGAGATAAAATCAGACGGTATTCTTAGTTTTTATACAAAGTTGTAGATTATGTTAATTCAATCTTTGTTAAAGATTTGACATCAAACAATGACTTTAACTGACCAATTATAAACCAAGGGTTATTGAAAAGAATTGAAGTTGACTAAAGTAAAATTGCATAGTCATAATGAGATCAATGAAGTTATCAAGATAATTTTTCCTAAAACTAATATTTAAAAAAATAACGATTTGTGTGCATTAACAGACTAACGTTATTAAAAACTGGCATTTAATAGTGTGCTTGATTCCTGCATCAGGTCTCTTCGCCAGTGTGGTAATCAAGTTGTATGGTTGCAAAGTGTGTGGAATAGCTGGTGCCATTATTGCTGCCACGGGCCTAGCACTCAGTTCATGCGCACCAAATCTCCAGTTTCTTTACATCACCTATGGCTTTTTGTCCGGTCGGTGTTGCTCTTTTGCTATTGATAGCATCATTTAAACAGTCATTATTTGAAAATACAAGTATATAAAACTAAATTGTATTTAGTTGTTAATGTCATTCATTGAACACACAGAGAAGTAAATAAATAGTATGTGATTTAACGACAGAAGTCGCATGACCAACAAACTCAACAAGACTATAGTGTACATCAAAGTTTATTACATGGCTGCATCAGCCCTAAACTGCAACAGTTCAAAATTTTATTGTGAGACCGCAAAGTTTCATGGCAAACATTTCTTCACCAACTGCAAGGCTAGGCACAGATTATATGGCTGAACGGTTTTGTACCCTGATGAAAAAAAAATTTGCTCTGCCAAGGCTGACGGAACACTGAGTGACCCATCGCTAAAAGATATCTGCTTGACTCAGAGCTGAAAAGAAGACTGTGTGACCCCATGGCTAGAAATGATCGGCTTTACTCAACGGGTAAAGGAGGACTGTCTGACCCCATCGCTACTTGATATCTACTTGATTCATAGGTAAAATGCTGACAATGTGACCACATAAGTAGAAGAAGTCTGCTTAACTCAAAGGTAAAAGAATGACTATGTGACCCCGATAATTAGACAACGTCTGCTTGACAAACAGGCTGAGGTACGACTGTACGACCCCATAACAAGAAAAAGTCTGCTTGACTCAAAGGTAAAAGGTTGACTGCGATCCCCATAACTAGACAACGTCTGTTTGACTAAAAGGTTGAGGTACGACTGTGCGACTCAAGACAGAAAGATCACTGTTTGATCCCAATAACTAAGCGAACCCTGTTTGACTGCAAAGGTCGACTGCATGACCCCATGACGAGAAGATGGCTACTTGTCTCAAAGACTAAAGGACCGCTGTTGAACAAAAAGGTACAGGACAAGATATTGGCAATCAGTGTGTCGCCTATGCCTACCACAATATATAACTCTAGGACTACAAGAAAACTGTATGAGCGATAGTGCTAAATATATTGTGCGTTATGTTACAGGTGCGGGAGCGTCATGTCTTTTTCTGGCATCTATGACAATAATTCCGCTATCATTCAGTAAGCACCGAGCATTGGCCACATCTGTTGCAGTCATTGGAATACCTATAGGCAACCTCATAACCCCAATCACCTCAACCCATTTGATAGAAATCTTAGGCTTGAGAGGTGCCCTGCTCATTCACAGCGGAATTGTATTAAATAGTCTAGTTTTTATGTCACTATGGAAACAGCCCCATGATACATTAAGCCAAGAGGACAAGGGAAACATTACAAATATGATAAGGAGCCTGTTTGACTTTTCCGTACTAAAGAACAAGCTGTTTGTTTGGTACACAGTGTCTTCTGTGTTCACCATATTCAATACTGTGGCTTTCTTTGAACAATCAACCAACAGGGCAGTATTTTATGGAACGGATTTTTCTACGGCTTCTGTGATATTAACCTTTCTCGCTATCTCTAGTGCGATATCACGAACTTTAATCAGTATACTAGTATACAAGTTCGTTGATGTAAATCCATTAGCGATTAGCTTTGCAGTCGGTTTAACGCAGGCTTTAATGGCATTTTCCGTTACTTTCTCTACAAATTATACCTGGACTGTCACGTGTTCTATTGTGTTTGGCCTCGCCCAAGGTAAGTATTCATATTATGCTTATATTGTTGCAAATGACTTCTGCTGCTCAGTAACTCAAGCGCAATCAAACTTTTGTTGTGAAGTCGTTTTATTTTATTTTACTGATATACACTCAGGAGCTGCATTGCGGTGGACACAAAATTGTGACTAAATGTTTTGTATCAGTGATCAGCATAAACAAACAGTTTGCTAGAGTCGTGATTGAAACACACGACCAACCATAACATGATTCTTTGTCATTAACCGTCTGACCAGTTCCACCACACATTGATTTTATATAGTTTACGTATCATTAATCGTCACTCCATGATTCTTGATCATTAATCTTTACAACGTGATTCTGTATCATTAACCGTCTCCCCTTGAATTGCACCCTAAAAATCACTTATTTGTGCATACAACTGACACACTTAGATCCATATAGTGTGGTTCACTGAAGTTTTTGAATTATCATACACTTACTGCCTCTAGGTGGAAATCTCATCCAGTCATTACTGTGTATTGTACAACTCACTGGGGTGCTACATTTCGCCAGATCGCGTGCCATCTATAGCATGTTCATCTCGTTTTCCTCTTTAACGGCTACCCCTGTTACAGGTAAATGGAGCCGTCATTGTTTGCGCAAATCTTTCAGGCATTTTACAGGTACTGCAGAACGTGTACAATGCAACGAAAAATATATACGACAGAATATCTGAATCAAGTTAAACCTGTTTGCTTTCAGTAGAATGAATTCTAGAAGAATGTTGCAAAGAAACTTGATGAATGTGTTATTTGCTCTTTTGCTATTTGATAGAGTCCGATACATTTCAGTCAACATATTAAATACTTTTGACAACATATATCTGAATATATAAATAAAGAGGAATGATGAGACGTAATGTTTCAACAAGAGTAATTGCCGGGCATGAGTAAAGATAATTTTTCAACTAAACAGTTCTACAGGGTAAACTTAAGTTTGGATTATATCACTACACAAGAGAACATCTGCTTTACAATTCTTTCAGCTATTAATACACATGGCTTATGCTGATTCAAATAAGAAAACAAAGACAAAAATGATTCGTTTTGTACTTTTTTTGCAGGTTTAGTTTTTGACGTCACTGAGAATTACAACTTTCCGTTCTATATTTCTGGAATGATTGGGTTTATTGGAAGTGTCTCTATCCTAATTTTATTTATAGTAACATGTTTAAGTGACAGACACAAGCAGCCATCACAGCAGGAATCCTCTGGTGTTGCAAACGTCCATGAATTTGACAGGATTAAGAAAAGAAGAACACACACTTTTTAAAGTTTAATTTTAAATCTTCAGTAAATTGAACTTATTGTTATTTCTTTTTAACGTATAATTACATTTGACTCTCTTTTGACATAGAATGCATCAAACATTAAAATTTTGATGTGCACTTTGTTTGATAAAGAAAGCAAAGTGTTAAAATAAAATGAACACTTTTTCGCACATTCAATATTTCAATTTTGAATACTTTGAAACTGTTTTGCGGCAGCAGATGAACTAAGTGCTTGACCTATGGTATTTTGGTTGAGTTACATCCGCCGATTTGACACTGTATGCGTCTTATATTCACTATTCTGCACTGTGGCTGCCTTATATAGTGTGGATGTCTTACATCGACTGATCTGGCTGTGTTGTTGTTATTGTCGTATATCCATTCTGTTCTTTGCTTTTTTGAATACGTTTTTTTACACAATGGAGAGCGTACATTATTTTTAATTTAAGTGTGGTGCAGTTATCCTTGTTAATTATTCGGTGTAACATGTGTCCTTTGGTTAAGAGCAGTCACGCTTTTTTCGCGAGAAGGTCATATCAAGTAGACTGAGTGATTACTGAAGCTTTGTCAGACGAGATTCTAAACCTTAACCTGTGAAGTGATTAAATTTGATCATGTTTACATTTTCTAAATTAGCCACTTTCATTGTTTAAATTTTTATTGTTTTTTGTTGTTGGATCATTAAGCACTTTAACATAACTTAGATATTGCTATAAATTAAAATGAAATCCTCAATATACTTAAGAGGTATTTTGCGAGGAGCTTTTTGCTCATTTGTCTAATATAGTAAAGACGTGGAACTGAACGCTTTACATTTAACCTCATAAAAAGAAGTGCCAGTGTTGTTTGATATGACACTACTATCAGCAGGATTTATACGTATCAATATAGGATCAAGAATACCCTGTGTGTATGACATGAACTTCGTGTATAGGATGACTGACCTATTGCATTATAGATAGCGACAGATGTATAATATCAGACTGGTTCTTGACTTTATCTTATTGCTAGTGTGTGCGTTACATATTAATGATGTGAAGATTCCATTTACATGGCATATTTATAAACATAAATAGATATGCCACATGAATACCAACCATCGATTGGCTAAATATGCATTTATATAACGTACCAACAATATCATACAATAATATAATACAAGATATATATGACCCATGTCTAGGCGTAGTAGACAAGCGGCATGTAGTAATTGAATACATTTATACAATAGAAACGTTCACTTACCATATTTTAAGATAAAAATAATCAGCAAAAATATTCCCAACACAACAAACAATACACCACTCTCCTTCAATTGGTCCTAAAATGTATATTGTTATGAATTTAAACGCTTAACAATTAAACAGGTTAGTTCCTTCTATCACATCCATATATACCTATTGATTTAAAGGGAAATGCGGGTATCTCACCTACAATTGACATTTCCTTCATACTTTCACAGTTTAATGCTTGGAGGGTATACATTCAAAAATTGAAAAGAAAAAAAGGGGGGGGGGGGAGGTCACCGATATTATAAGAGAAATAAAAACACTGGAAGGTCGCGTACTTTTACTATAGAAACCATTGGGAAAACCAATAAATTTCAATCAAAATGCAAAATTCACACATAATCAGAATTGACAATTGCCTCATTTTTTTCCTGTTTGAAGAACATGTCATACGAAATATTTTAACCAAATAAAAAATATATGTCACCGTATCAATAAGAGAATTATACAATCGTTTTGACAAAACCCCATTGACTCAATGGATAAATGGTGAAAACAGTGTAATATGATTTTAATGGACAATATATCAACACTGGCCCTTCTATATCAACACTGGAACAAAATATCAATACAGACCATTTCTGGACACGACCTATTTGTCTTTGAAAAGTATTTTCCGATCTAGACGGATTTAGTAGTTATTTATACTGTGTAAACATGGATTCAAACTCGGCGATATTCAATGTAATGCGCATTTCGGTCGCTAGATGGCGCAGAGATACCCGCATTTCTCTTTAAAGGTGATATGCTCCATCCTGCATGTACTTTTCAGTAAAAGTTAAACTGATTTAGTCAACCACTTTCCACTTTGCAATTAATTAAATAGTTTCTTTTAATTTTAAACTTTTCGTTTTCTGTCAATAAAGAAAGTGTATCAGGTACTTTTATATAGCTTTATTTAAAGAATAACATAAAACATATACAGAATCTATTGAGGAGAGGGTCAATTGTAAGGCTCACACTCCGTCCAAAAAGTTTTAGTACGCGCATCAACAGTGAACAACCCATTGATATCCCCAAACATGACTAAACTTAGAGTCTGCTGTATTCATACACATTTACACAACTCTTATGTTGTTTCAGAAAGAGCTTGTTAATGAAACACCAAGCGCCTGGCTGAATTTATTGGCGGTCTTCGCCTTCAACACGAACTTAGGGTATCACGTCATGATATTCGACGTTTATTACGTGAAATTTACTTATTCATTTGATACAATTAAGGCAATTTCCAGTGCATTTGACGCACTGAATGGTTTCTCAATTGAATTTACAGGAATGCTAATTATTGTTACAAATGTTACAAATTAGGCAATGTTAAGCTGAAATTTTTGGAAAGTTTGGACAAACAAATATATATATTTTTTCGATGTGAGATGTAGAAAAGTTTCGGTTCCTTTTGATGCACGTCAAACTCCTTGTGTTTCATTTCTCCTTTGTGTGTATATAAAAGCTCTTTTGGTGCACATAACATTCTTTTATAGGCAGAAAAATTTCTTTTGGTGCATATAAAGCTCCTTTGTATGCAAATTAAAATTCCTTGTCATGCGTAACAATGCTGGAATGTTATCCGTCTTGACTTTGTTTTCACTTCTTTCATCAAGATCAATTTTGTGTTTAATCATTAAGTGATATCTTAATTTCATGTTATGTAAATTAGTATGTATTTCATTAACGTTAAATAATTCAGTAAAACAAAAATACTAGTGATAATAAACAAAACACGTTTTGAAAGTCGTTCATATACAACAGTTTCATCTGGACTTACAAACATGGTGAGCGCTCTTTGTCGCACAACTAAATTCAACAACTTTGCTTATTGTTCTAGTTTCTGGGTCTAAATATTAAAGTAGTGAATGTAACCCAATTTTTTCGCTTATCAAACAGCTTTATTTACGAAAACGGTCATTACACTGTTTGAATATAAGCTGGGTGCGTTGTTGGCTTTCTGTTGTGAACTATTGATCTCTTTTTAAATGCGTTTTCTCCAAGTATACAGTTTCTATACATATCATATGATCTTCTGTCTCGTGAATAACATTATAAATATTCAATTTTTGCACCCACCCCCTAATACAACCATTATTCAAATGTCTTTTAACAAGTAGCACGCTGTTGCTACTTTCATCTCAATCATCCTGGTACCTATTGGAAACTTAATCGCCACTTAAGCAAAAACTTTTCTAACTGAAACCTGAGACTGGAGAGGTAATTTAATGATTCACAATGGATTATTTTTGAACAGTCTAGTGTACATAATGCTTTTGCAAGAACTTAATGCTAAGCACAATAGAGAGAAAACCAAATCTTCAGCAGTTTATCAGCAGAGACATTTTTATGGCATGAATTTGCGGCGTCCTTGATAATGACATGCTTCTGCCTCTGTGGCATTTTTCTCCCGAAACTCCATAACTGTCCTGTTCACGCTCATTGATATCAATCCACTGGTACTCAGTGCTGCGTTAGCCGTAACTCAATGCCTGATATCAGTAGACGGACACTGGCAGCTATACATGGATACTCTACTGCTTTATTGTGTTTGGCCTAGCGGAAAGTAAGCACATGTAGACACTCTTAGACATCTATACCTGGATTCTCTTCTGCTCAATTGGGTTCGGTCTCATACAAGGTAAGTGGGTATGACACCATCAGTCAGCTATACCTGGATATTTTGCTGCTCCATGATATTTGGAATAGCGCAAGGTAAGCACATGTCGGCAGGTATGACAACGACAGTCAACTACACGTTGATGCCCGATTGTTTTGAGTAAAAATCAATTAAGAATATGTTGTAAGATTCATATGTGATGTCACAAAAGTTTGTTGCATGAACTGGTAGCATTTTAGGAAAATTCAAGATATGACAAGTATAAAGTAATCAGACTGCTTCATTAAATTGCTGATTTGTAGTTAGATTGATGTGAAATCTTTACAAAGGTGGTTTTTGTGAGGAAACGCACACAGTTACATGTGTCGCAACCTTACCAGACACCATTATGCTAAAATCTTGTATAATACTCTTTTACCAGTAAGAATGTGTCTACATACGTAGAGTTATTGTTATTTTTCTTCTAAGGATTAAATATATTGACAAATAGAGATTCTCATTGCAGTATATGCAAATAATTTGGTTCATGCAAGATACAGCTGAGTTTCTAACATAAAAAAAGTATGCTGCATGTTGTGGTAACATCCTCAATTTAATATCAGACTAAGGTACAAATAAAGCAATCAGACTACTTTATGTTAAGCGTTGATTTGTATTTTTTGCTGAAAATTTGTGAAAATTTTAAAATATATATATATCACGTACTTGTCAGTCAGCAAAAACACACTTGCATGTGTTGTAACTGTATTAGCAGTCACATCTCACAGCACCATCACAATATACACCATTACAAGCTAAATATTCTCGAGTTATTGCTGCATATTTTGTAACTATTTACTATTCCTAAAAAAAAGTTTCTCAATGCAGATTATGAAAATGATTTGGGTTTCTATTAAGTTACATGATTATTTATTGCCCCTCTGCTCAGCTGTGTTGCAGAAGCTGATTAGTGTTCTTTTGCACTTTGGATGATGACCAGATTCTCTGTTGTTCCAGGCGAGATGATAATTCACACTGTAATATGTGCAGTAAAGATTGCAGGAGTGGACAACTTCGCCAATAAATATTAATACGCAACGCATATTTTGTGCGTTATTTTTTTATATAATCGGATTACAATATCTGTGCATATATGAATATGCTCCCAATCAATGTTTTAACTGAATCTGTCAGACTTTTGTGGCTAATACTCGGGAAGTAAAAGACGCGGAACTTAAGTACATTCTTTGCGTCGTGGCACTCTATTGCATGCTGAAGGTAAAATTGAACTTACACGGATCAAGATCAAAAATCATAGTCGGCATGCTGTGCAGAATTTCAACGTGATCTGTAAAGCCGAAGTTGAACAATTTAGCGCGATCCAGATTTGGCGATGCTCCAAATTAGAAATTCGGCTTCATTGGTATCTAGGGCTTTTGGAGTAGACATATCCACAGCAACACAGCTTAGAATCCATTTAGAGGAAACTGGAATCACTCCACGCCGCCCTCGACCGGGAAGACAGCGGGTTGCTATCCTGAGGCAGGACAAAACCATTTTCTTCCGGCAACAGTTACTGCCAACAGTTACACGCACGACTTCAATGAGTTAAATGCACATCTCCACTGGGCACAGAGGCAATGTAACCAAGAGCGTTTTAACGGTAAATCGCGTTTTTGCTTGAACTATGCGGGCTTTGCAAAAGAGCGCAGGCTTTCCGCCGAACGAACGAGCACTTTAGCGACGCTGGCGCTCAAGGAAGACAGCAACGGGGCAGTGAAAGTGGGACAGTATGAGCAGGCAGATCGTTCGCCCACCGCACTCAGCATCGTTTTGCCAACGACATTCTTAATGTTTACCAATATTTCTGAACAAATGTTGGAGCCCCCAGCGGTCCCTTTTGTGCGGCAGCAGCAGGACGTCTTCATTCCGCGAGAGGTACACAGCAGTATCTTCAAGAGCAAAACGTCAGCGTCTTGCCCAAGCTCACCTTTTCGCCGGATCTCTCGCCGATCGAATACGCGTAGATTAGGCTTGGAAAA
This sequence comes from Protula sp. h YS-2021, assembly GCA_949752745.1. Classification (NCBI taxonomy): domain Eukaryota; kingdom Metazoa; phylum Annelida; class Polychaeta; order Sabellida; family Serpulidae; genus Protula; species Protula sp. h YS-2021. Next base: position 42,443,577 of record OX457032.1, read on the forward strand.
ACAAAACATGACGTCTGAGACATTGCTAGAGCTTAGACAAGCACTTGTGAAGGAGTGGAATCTTATTTCACGTCACAAAATACAGAACTTCATGAGATCCATGCGACGCAGATTAATTGCAGTAAGGGATGCTCATGGATGGCACACTCGATATCAAGAGCGTATGTCTACTTGAGCGTTATATTGCCGGTTTTAAAGCAAAGTCAATTGTGTTTTCGGATACAGAAAACTTAACATTTCAGTTACTAAAATATGTTGGTTTGTTTGAAGTTATTACATCGATTGATAAATCCTCACCTTTAAAATGTCTCATTTTGTCTGTTTGTTTGTTTTATGATTGTTGTCTTTTTTCTGCGGCACAGCACCTGATCGGGGTGGTGGGTGGGGGAGGCTGGAAGGGGAAATCTTCACACGGTCGAAATACCGTCGTCTGCCCAAAGTCTTTTACGTCCTTCTAGCGTCGATTAAAGTGCATGATTACCACTTTCACATCTCATCGCTGATCCATCGAGGGGGGAAGGCGGGGGTAAGGGGGTAATATGGGCTGCGGAGACCAATTCAACGACCATGCCATGTTTCACCAATAAATTGTGACGTAATAGCCTTTCTGTTTAAAGTTTATATATAGATATATATTATAAAACTGTTATTTTCGCAAAAATGCTATTTCTGAATGCAATTAAAACTGTTTTCTGTATTTACACAGCTGTAGCTGTAATTGTAGCTGGATAACTGGATACAGCTGACCATAGAAAAAAAGCATCTATATTTTTTCTCGCCAATTTTGCCTTCAGGCTGAAGCAGAGAAAATCCGTCTTCCTCTGGATTAGGCGAGAGAAAAAAGCAACGATATTTTTCTAGCGTTGAAGCGATCCAGTCAACGACAGTAAGTTGTTTTGTGGAGAGAAAATTGTGTTGTATGAGATCAGGATAAATACAGCGGATTGCCCACAAATTGGAGAACAAACAAATCTACAACTAAAACGTCACGTGACGTACGTCATCACATTTACAGATGAAGTCCAGTACGAACAAAAGACTGTGTTACATCAATACCATTCTGTCAAAGTACAGAATCTCGGGGATCGTGAACCTCGGCGTCGCAGACTGCAACAAGTATTATGTATCCTTTATCTTCGTCATGAAAATATATATTTTCATATTTATTTATAGACGCAATTCTGACTAATTTTGTTTGGGGCGTCGCAGTTAAAAAAGCAACAAAAACACGTTTCTTCACGCCGGAATACTGGGTAGTTCGTAATAATAATAATAATAATAATAATAATAATAATAATAATAATAATAATAATAATAATAATAATAATAATAATAATAATAATAATAATAATAATAATAGTGAGTTTTTATATACCGATTTTTCAGACAACCTGCTCAAACCGGTTTATAATGTGCGCATACATGTTTATAATTATTGATTACAATTTTTTAACTCAGATTGTTATATTTTCGACGTACACATATAGTGTCTCTAAAATCCCTATCTATTGGCACATACGCCTAAATAATGCAACTCTAACTTGATATTAAAGGACTACATAGGCACACCGACATCCCTGTGGGCTTTGCAAGTTGTCATGATTCCTGGCAACCAGCGGGATTAGAACCCGGGCTACAGAACCATAGCTGCATGTTATTTTTTCTTGCAATATTGATGGCAATAAAAGCTACAGTATAAAAATCCCAAACAAAATTTTTTAATATATTTCAAAATACAGTTAATGCAGCAAAGATTAAAAGGCAATCCTATATGTGTCACAAAAGTTTACCGTTAAAGTAATTGTACACACAGTAGTAAAGTAATATTAACACATTTAAATTATAACCATAAGTTTGCTTAGGAAATTTTGGTGTTATACTGCTCTGAGAAAAAGATGACGATATTAATTAATCTAAACCAATAGCAGTGAATTTAAGTCTAATTGAACAGTCCACAGTACTTTTGAAATAAATCTTAAATTTGATTAAATCCTTGTTACATCGTGCTCTTGCATAGACAAAGTTGAACTATCATTTCTATAATTACATGTCTCACATTCCTAAGTTATTGGGCTTCATTTCATACTGAGAAGATTTTTCATTATACTATTTATTACATTCATTTTCATTGTGACTTTTGTTTACTGTTATTTTACTTCATTAAATTTTAACCTGTTTAAGTTGGTTTATTCTTGTTATATAATTTAATGCGAAATGTATTTTATGCCTTTGTTTAAAATTACTTTGAAATGGCAATAGCAATTTTTATTGCGGTTCTTGTTTTTGAGCAACTTTGTTCTGTTTGGTTTTGAACCTGCAATCAAGATATGACAATGCAAAATATTACTTACCAGTGCTCAGTGACAAAAACCTGCTGGTGTTCTTGAACACACAGTACATGTGCATGCTTGTTGTCTGTTACACTGTATATTACATAGGGCTAGTGCTCTTTGACGATGCTGCACATAGACAAGTATTCAGTTTTATGCTTTCACGTTCATGTACGCTGCTATTTAGACAAAGATTTATTTTAACTTATTCTTCTGATTATGAGGTGTTTGTTTTTAAATACAAAAGGTAAATAATTCACTAAATTATTTTTGTAATATTTATGAACATTTTTCTAATAAAATTAGCTCTCGCTCATAAACATAAAAGCTCAGGCTAATCGGTGATGGCCAAAATGGTGTCAAAACACTTATTTTAAGTATAAGGATCTTACAAGGACATTGACTCGTCTGTGTTTTTCGCACTTTTCAAATAAGTTGAAGAAGAGCAATAGCTATGTGACTTTATTTTTAAGTAAATTGTTTTTCCTACTTTATTTTGTAGTGCGATTCAATTCGATTCAAATCATGTAAATAATTTCGGTTGTTTACCTTTGTTCGCAAGCAAACATAGCACTTATCTTTCTGTAATGAACACAAGTAGTTAATGTGTGCTCTGTTATTATTCAGTTTCCGATAAGATAAGAAAGTTAAGCTAAATGAGCTAATTAAATCGAATGCTTTGACAATGTAATGCAATTTATATCAATTATATTTGCTGAAGTCTGCATGCATGTGTAGTTCAATGTAATTTGCCGTTTTTCATTTGCCTCTATTCTACGAGTCGTTGCAACTATTGTATGAGTACTAATACTAGTAACTGTCAAAACATTATTTTTATAAAAGTTCACAAAATCTTTTAAGATCAAAATTAAAAGTCGGTTCGATTCGTATTGACTGGTTAATATTCAGAGATAAATTTGGTATGATTCAAAATGCATATCACTGAGGCATTCTTAATTTTAATTAAATTTTACTAGCAGCTTGTGACCAATTTCAAACATAATTTATATACTTCAATTCATATTAAGCTATAAGTTAAGTTGAGTCACACTTAACTTTACTGATCAATATCGTAAAAAAATGAATGATAAACTTTCTCTTGCTTGCAGAAAAACATCTGTGCGTGTAACATGGCTGTGAAATGTGCAACCTGTGAACCATAACAGGTACCGCATATATGTAGACAAGGGCACGTGGGTGCTGTTTCCCGCTTCATTCTTCCTCCACGATCAATAGGACTATTTTCTTGCATGATATTCACAGTATCTAAACATACGTATATGCTACGAGATACTCAAGAAGATACTAAACATCAAAAGAAGCAAAAACTCCTACCTTCATTTCATAGGAAGCTTATCATATTATGAATAAAGATTAAACCATTTTCAGCAATTATTAATATCAAACGAAGCATAATTGTCCACTTAGCTTGTAACAATTGTTTTTAATTGTCCAAAAATGATTAAACAAATATGATAAGATTTATTTCGTAATATTTCATAATTTTTAATTGATGTTTTGTGTGACCTTGATCTTATAAATGCCAAGAAACTAAAGCGACTGAGTCACCTTTCTCATTGATGGATTTTGAGGTGGTGCAAACAGCCGCAAAAGCTACCAAAAGAACTGCCAATCTCAGCACTAAGGTCTTCATCATAGTTTTGCTGAGAGATGAAATATTACTAAATATGAAAAAAACGCATGCATCGTTACCAATCTATCACTGCCAAAACAAATAAATTCATTATAAATTGCTGTAAAATACTTAAACTAAAATATCGATATCATCCCCTCCTCTTTTTGACGTAGTATGCACATTATTGAGCAGCTTCTCTCAATATTATTGATACAAAGCACAAAAATGTCACAGCCTGTGATGTTGAATCAAACATTCTTGATAATTTGATATAGTTCCGCATGGTCCAACTAAAAATCAAGTATCAAAAATTCATTTAAATACTACAAATAAAACTATTTCTTTCTTTTATCCCTAACTTTTCGTGTCTGATTTTACCGAGACAAACACTGAACTGCAGTTTCGTATATTGACTATCTTCTTATCTTCCATTTAGGACATGGTCTGACGTTACTTTTCCACCCCTTTTAAAAGCCAACTTGCTGCTCTAATGAGTAACGTATGTAAATGTGTTGTCAATGTTTGGTATCTTGTGAGACATTAGCGATCATTCATGTCCAGTTGTTGTTTTCTTTCTTTGTTTTTTTTTTTATTTTAATGCGCATTATATTTGCAAGTGTTGTCTGGATATAACATTTGGAAAATTATTGGTGTGAAGTTGATTGGTCTGCTTTATCCTTTCTTCTTTAAGGTGATATATTATGAAACACTCTTGTCTTCTCTTTGTTAATAATTTTTGCCATTTTTTAATTACGGTGCATGTTTAACAGTCTAAATTAAGTTCCTGTTATTGTCAATCATTTTTCTTTTAATTAACGAAACATTAAAAATGATATATGTTATTATCAATATTCATTTCATGTAAATTAAAAGAAAACTGTGTAGTAAGTATGAAAAAACACAGCTGTGCGCATAGCTATTTTACAGAAATTATTTTCCTTCTATTTCCTTAAGGTCATGCTGAATGAATTTGCAATCTTGGTTGGTTTACTTTTGACACAACTAAATAAAAAGCAGAACATTTTAGAATTTTGCCTTCAAGTCCATGTCTTGTGTGAAGCGCTATGGTGCCCTCGTCTTTAACCATCTCGATTACTCATTCTGGTTAACACTTACTACAGCTGAAATTCTCTTTATTCATGTAAAGAGCATATATCCATACCAATTTTTTTTGGCAATACACGCACTATAATTAATTTTTCATTTGAATTATATTTTCATCAGTTTATGTCGTAAAGTGTTTCACCTTAATACACGGGTTACCTTTGTGTCTTACTGTTTTTTTTTATTTTTGACTATATTACAATCGCTTTAGCTTGAATTTAAACGTCCCTCTTTTTTGATTACCTCTAATATACAAACTTGTAACTACTACTACGTAAAATCATCCAACGTCTACTGCTTAACACGTGGTTAATCGTCTTTGCTTAATTTTAGAGAGCTTCTTCTGTTACATATGCCTAATGGCATTATAATTACAACATTTATTTACAAGTAAGAAATGTGTACCAGACAAAATGTAAGTTCCAGCTGCATTTGAATGTTAGGTCGGCGCCCATGCTGATGAAGGATGACAGGTGGGCATTATGGTTTTTTTTGCCTGAAGGACCCTGGTCGAATTGACAGAACCCGAAGTTATCCATCATTTCAATTCAAAACGTCCAAAATTCAACACTGATTATTTTGCATTTTTCTATAAAATTGTGACATGTAAAATCTCATTGTATGGCACATTTTCTGTTATTATTGGTCAAAAAGTAACACTCTGTGTCTCTGTTAGCCACATAAACTTGTAACTATTTTATATCCTAACAGTTTATGAAGTTGATAAGCATTTACTCCAGAGTCAATAAGCAGCTATCGCAATTTTCCTTAAGTGTCATTCTATCATTCAGAAGAAAATCAACATAATTAACTTTTTTTAGCTTTTCATATTGACTGAATAACTTTGTTGATATGTTAATTTTTTGCAGTTTAAAATGCAGATGGTTGCAAAAGCTACCAGCAAAAACAGTGTAAAGCTAAAACTACCATGTATATAAATTAATCATGATATATATGTTTTACTTCAAATTGTGTTTCACAAGACTTTGATAAAAATGGAGATTGTGATAGGAATGGAGATGGTGGTATCTGCAATAACAGGATGGCAATCTTGCATCAAAAGAGATGCAAAGCTAATTATATGTTTTCTTTTTCTTTTGTTGTGGATTCAGCAGCTTATTTACTTATAAATATATTACGATGCATTTGCTTACAAATATATACGATCAGTATTAGGGGAATTTTCTGTAAGCATAGAGATTTTGTAGGTAACATAGCTGATAGTCGGAATCGTTGTAATTATACTTTTATACTACAGTTTTTGCTAAGAAAAGTTAAATATTAATAAATATATTATTCAATACGATTCTTGTGCAAGTGAGAAATGCTCGACACATTATTTTCAGTTGAAGAAATTCTCCAAAGCGAGAAGATATAAGAAGGAGGAAAAGTCAAAGTCACTGTAATAACCAGTTTCCAGTAGTCAATGGAACAAACGCAAGGAAGCGTCCATGCATTTGAAATATGAACTTATGTAACAGCCAAATTTGGTGGCCTAATTCGAACTAAATAAGCAAATGAGTAGCAGTTAGCCAATGAACACAGTGAAAAGGCACATATTTTAAACGAAAAACATTTATTTATAATAACAATCATAACAATCAGTTCATGCTTTTGCAAATAAATATTAATAAAATAATTACATAAATAAATAAATACCCAACAATATCCCACACACATAGGCGCACTCGACACACCGTTTCAAGGGCGAAACTCCCACAAAATGCCCAACACGCATAGTACCTTGACACGTAACTTCACGGCGCATATACAAAGCGCCCCAAAGGCTAACTGTACCTTGAAATGCCGTATCACGAGAGAATAACACACACAGCGTCCGAGACACGCAAGTGCCTTGACACGCAGACTCGTAGCACCTTAACTTGTTGCGATCACTTCTCAGTTGCGATCACAACGACTGTTCAAAACCGATATGAGACACGTTGCGACTGCTTTAATGCAACTGACGTATTTGGACGGACATGCAGACCAGAAGATTACATCAAGACACCTACAGTACTGCCTCAGTGACAACCAGGAACACAAGGCCAATTGCTAAAAATATGCATTTACCCCACTTTGACCATTCAAATAGCATTTCAATATATAGGCATTCAACACAGTTAACTAGAAGCCGGTTACAACAAATGGACCATGCACAAATCCATTCAAAACACTCTATGTATTGAACAATGTAACGGAAAGCTTCTGACAATATGTGCTCACAATATCACACAACCCAATCCAACCTACCGAAACCAAACCAAATCCAATCCAACCTTGACCCGTCACAAGATAACCTTGATCCATCCCAACTCAACCCAACCTTGACCCAACCCTAACCCAACACTAACTCAAGCCAACCCTGACCCAATCCAACCTAACCTTGACCCAACAAAGCCTGACCTTGACCCAACCATGACCCAACCCAACCCTAACCCAACCCAACCAAACACTGACCCAACCCAACCCTAACCCAACCCAATCTACCCGTGACCCAAACAAACCAACCCCCTTTATATCATAACTTTACCACACATTTACTTCTTTTGCAATATTAATGGTTTTTCCTGAGTTTAAGCAATATAAAAACAGAAACAATGATCAATATGCACACAGAAAAAAATTAGCAGAATAAATTCAAAAACATCATTCAACCCTGAGATGGGAGGATATTCTTTGGTAAGATAGCGGAAACATCAAATTTAATAGTGAATAATGTGGGGTTTAGTATGTATTATAAATAAAATCGATACGTAATTGAGTTCTCTATAATAATATTAACAAACCCTTAAAAATACCTAGAAAAATCAATTTGTGCAAGGTTTAAGGCCCCAACACCTAATCCTTGTTTCATTCCAGCAATACGGGGACCATTTTTGCTAAAAACCACAGTATTAGGGAGACCAAAAATTTAAGGAGACAAAAGTATGTCTCCTTAATTCTTAGCGTTTTTAAAAGTTATGAAACTACACAGTAAACAAAAACGAATGATTCTATATCATAGTTAATATAATATTTTTTGTTTTAAACTTAAATTTGTGTGTTGCCACTTGATTACAAGCTTAAAAACATAAATTATTTATCCCAAATGGTCTCGCTGAGTGCTATATATAAGGCATGGTCCTCCTATTGCTGGTTTCAGATCTATATATATATATATTGTTATTTTACAAATATATATGCTATTTTTCCTAAAAAACATTATGTGCGCTGTCAAATAGTCCAGGTAATACTGGTCATTTAAATTATGTAGATAAAACAATCGCTTTAAAAGGACCGAGATCGGTCTACATAATTTATTTAGTTATTTATTTAAAAACTTATATGGTTCTGTCTACATAATTTAACTGTTTATTTATTATTAATTGTGAGCTTAATACATATATGCTTTCTTAAAAAGAAACGCTTTTAACTGTTTCTTAAAACTTAATAAGCCACTACAATTTCTAAGAGAGATTCCATAGGGGCAAAATTTGCGAACGCCCTGTCCCTCAGTTTACTTCTTTTCTTATTGTCTTTAAGACAAATATTAAGGCGCATTGCAATTTATACAATTAAAACAATGACTGGCTTTTTCAAAAATACTCTTTTCTCAACGTGAAGCCAGTGAAGCTGGATTAAAATAGGTGTTATACTTTCGTGTTTTCAGTTCCCACAATAAAACGGGTGACAAAATTTTGCACTATTTGAAGTTTTGTGGAAAAAAACTCCTGTTCATGCAAAATAAAATCGAGTGTAAATTCCAATTCTTGAATTACCTAAGAATGTACCAATAATTTAAGGGTTTTGCTTCAATCAACATGAAACCTATATGGATTGAAAGCTGTTGGGACCTAGTTATACAACACTCCTTTTGGGTTGCGTCGGTGGGTTCGACGATCCGTGAGAGAGGTTTACACATAGGCCCAAAACGCATGTTTAGTTTAATTTATGGATTTTGTAGACCGACCTTGTTCTATTGTTTTCCTTCGATCAACCTGACACTTATATGGATTAAAAGCTTATGGGACCTAGTTATGCAAGTCTTCTTGCGGTTTGCGGTCGGTAGGTCCGTCGGTGCGTGAGAGAGGTCTAAAAATAGCCCCCAAAAACGCATATTTAGCTTAAGTTATGGATTCTTGTATACTAAACTAGTCCTAGAGTTTTACTTCGATCAACATGAAATCTACATGGATTGAAAGCTTATAATACTTAGTTGTGAAGCTCTCCTTGGGTCTGGCGTTGGTAGGATCGTCAATCCGTGAGAGTGGTCTGAACACAGGCTCAAAACGCATAGTTAGCTTAAGCTATAGGTTTGTAGATTGAACTTGTCCTCGAGTTTTGCTTTGATCAACCTGAAACCCATATGAATTGAAATCTTATGGAGTCTAGTTGTGAGCCTTTCCTATGGGATGACGTCGGTCCCACCGTCGTTCCGTGACAGTGGTCCAAATATATTCCTATAAGCGGGCCCTTCGTGCTCCATCGGACACATTTCTAGTTTTATTTTACTTTCACATATAATAACAGTTACCAATTCTTGTTTTAATGAACAGTTATTGGCCTATCAATTTTTCATGATATCATTTGTATATCTCGGGACGAACGACGGACTGACAGAACAAAAACTATATATGACTGAAGGCCGCTGAGGCATTTAATTCAGGGTGGTTATTTTATTTTATTTATTATTTTTATGAACACTTTTACAGATAGAGCGAAGCTTTTCTTTAATCTAAGCAAGCCGCCGAAAATGACCAACTTTGTTCACGGTAAAAAACGTACGTTAAGTGGCAACCATGTGTAGATGGTACGAGAAGGGATGTTATTACTCGTGAATTTCTATCTTACAGCAAACATTAATGCTGTATATAAACTGGGCAGCTAAGGTGACAAGTGAAAGGCCTGTGTTTGGTCAATTACCGTTCACTGGCATCGCTTCATGCACACGCAGCTTTGCTTGTAAACATCTTAGCTTGTAAACATCTTAGCTCACGCAGCTTTGCTTGTAAACATCTTAGCGTCCATGATAAGCACTGCAAGAAATTAATTTAACGAAAAATAGACTTTTTAAGATTATTTGCTTGTATTTACTCCCGGCTTCATTACTTCGTTGCTTTTCAGAAAAAAAACAGATAACACATAAATATGGAATACCATTTTCACATTTATTAGGGAATTACTGATCTCAAGAATTAATTTTTGATCTCAAAAATTCATTTTTTTATATCAAGAATTACTTCTTGCTATCTGTAATTGTATTTTTGATATCTTTAAAACCAAATTGATATCAATAAATATTTAGAGATTAAAATATATTTATTGATATCAATTCTTGACAGCAAAAGTGAAATATTTGAGAGTAAAATATCAATTTGAAGTTCAATAATTCATTTTCTTTTAGTGATATCAAGAATTTATCTCAGATATCATTATTTCAGAATGATACTTTTTAAATTTGTATTTGGAAATCTGTAAATGATATTTTCATCTCAAAAATTGATTTTTGATGTCTAAATATCAGTCTATTGTGAGGTAGAAAATCATAAACATACATCTGTAAATAAATAATGACTGTTCCTCATATATAGATTCTTTCTTTAAATTTTTACTGAACAAAAAAAAAAAAAAAAAAAAAAAAACGAAGCGATTCTCCAGATCAAAAATTGTGTTGTTATTATTGATCTCAACAATTCAAGTTTTCATCTCTAAAATGTAATTGACGTGTCCTATATTTTATGTGAATGTGTGTCTTCCTTAAGATTTTTTAAGTTGTAAAATTGATTTTTTGATCTCAAAAAGAAATAAATACACATAAATATCAACGGAAAGGAATACCATGAATGGGTCGAGGCTAACCAAGAGATGATCAGGCAAGAAAGCTTCACGGTGTTTTCTAGTTCTGCAATATGTGCACATCTAACATAGCTCAAGAAGTTCTCGACTACTGTAGAACAGTCCGATTATTTGTCCAGTGTTCAAGACAAGTTCCATGCCAGGCTGGTGAAGAAAACAACAGACCGTGTTACTGTTCACTAGACTGAAAACCAACATTCTACAGTCTCTTTAAATGTGGCTCATCCAAAGAGTGAAGAACTGGTTGATGATTTATCGCATACAAGTTCCATGTTAAACTGGTAAAGACAACAGACAGTGTCATTGTTAACCGGACTGAAAACAAACAAATTATTAACCGGATTGAAAACAAACAATTAAAGCGCACCTTATATGTACGTGGTGGTAGGCATATTTGTAAAGGCTTTTCGTGTAAATGTGGGGCGTTCTGAAACAATGAGCTTTCTGAAAGATCAGGGGGTGATGAACATTCTGGATCAGTTAGCGATCTGGAACAAGGAGCGTTATTAAGCACTGACATGGCACCTGTTCCAGAACGCTCATTGTTCCAGAACATTCATTGTAATTGGCAGTAAGAACCCTAGCATGAACCTAGCAAGTACAAAGCCATATGAATTCAGTTGTTAATGGCCGAGAATTCATATATAGAGGTGTCTAAGGCATACAAAAGCTAACACTCTCAGTTCGGATTTTATAAGTATCTTTCAAACTAGTTTCGTCTACCTAGCTTTTAAGTAAAAGTACCTTCGTAATGTATTTCAAAGCAAGCGTTAAGTGTAGCTCGCAGCTTATTTGTAATATAGTTTATTGGTCACTGAAAGATAACTTTCGATTTGTAGTTTTATCCAATTTCGTTATGGATAGAAAAGTTGATAGCCATATGACAAACAAATCGAAAGATATGCAATTTTAAATAGTCAACAGCCAAAACACTGTTTAAGACTATGCGAAACTAATAGACTCTGTTGAATTTTATTGCTGGAAAATGCATTTATAAAATATACATGCTTAGACGGAAATCAATTTATTGATTACATGCACATTTACTACGCAAGATGTCCGTCTAAAAGTGTTACTTAAGTCAGGTCATTATTGTAATAGCTTTCAGATAAATATCTGAATCTTTGCATTACATGCACAGTTACTAGCAAGATGTCCGTCTAAAAAGTGTTACTTAGAAGGAAAACAGTTTAGTGGTTACATGCACATTTGCTGCGCAAAAAGTCCGTGTAAAAAGTGTTACTTCCGTCAGGTCCGTATTGTAAATAACTTTCTAAAACGTGTCATAATCATTGTATTACATGCACATCTACTACGCAAGATGTCCGCTTAAAAATTTTACGTACGTCAGGTCGTCATTGTAATAGGTTTCAGAAAAAGTGTGTGAAGCTTTGTATTCGAAAAGCTGTTGTAACAGGTGTTTCAGTTCTTCGATTTAAAGACACCTTGCACACGTGTAAGTCCAGCTGAACATTTTCTCCTCCAGCTCGCTCACTTGGTTCAATCGTTTGTTTAGAAGTCTAAAGATTTCAATATATTGTCTTGCTCTGCACTGCTTCAATAAAACAAAAGTAGAGAAATTCAAAAGTTTTTAGTCTTTTTGAGGGTTTATTTATTAAAAAAGGAATACGCAATGATCTTACTTTGTTTTAAAGATATTGTTGTATGGAAACGCACTCAATTGGTTTAAAATATCAAAGTTTTTGCATGAAATCTTTAATAATTTAATTTAGTGCTTTTTAAGTTTCCTGCCTGCTGCTTCTAACAGATTTAGGATTTCTCGGAAACTATCCAGTATCTCTAATTTAAAATTAACCCACATTTATTTCTAGTGGGTTTTAGTTCTCTCTGCTCAACTATGAATGACAAGAAGCACTACTTAAATGGAGCTATGTTTCTGATGTTGCTACATATACCATTAGAACATGTTCTTATTAGACACACACATACATAGTTTTTTATTTCACTGTTTTCTTAAATACGTGAGTACTGCATAAGGCATTTGAGAAATGTATATTGTCAACTGGGACACTCCCCCTTCTCTTTCATTCTCTCTCTCTCTCCCCTTCTATATTTGCTCTTTTTCTCTCTGTCTGGTCAAAGAAATTTGTATATTATTCACTGAATTCTCGTTCAAAGCGCATAAATCACTGCACTAGCCAACTGAGCAAATCTTATACACTGAGGTAAAGATGAATTTTCTAAAGCAAACAACTTTTGTTTTGTTTCTTCTGTTGCTAGCTTTAATGTGGAATAAGAAAGTCAACGGCGAAGATGCCATCACAAATGAGCGTTCAAAGCGTGGTATGTTTGTATTTATTTTTAGTCAAAGTGACATTCGTAATTGCATAGTAAGAAGTTAAAGTGAGCTTTGACAGAGTGTGATAAATAATTGTAGTGGTATGATGCCGTGGGTCAGAGTTAAAACTATTTTGCCCGATTTCGTACTGACACCTTGTGCTCAAACCGGAGTCTTTCTTTTGTCGGTTGGTATCTAAGAAGGTATCAGGGCAATATATATATATATATGTGTGTGTGTGTGTGTGTGGTTTGCTATACAGTGTCCGATGTTCAATTTGATTGCGCGTTAACTCACTACTTCATTCTTGCGATTATGTATTTTCAGCTTTGTAACGCATTGTACTCGCTATTGGCTGAAAACGGAAACCGCCATTTGGCGGTAGTCTGGGGCTTTAAACTCCATAACTTTTTATTTCTACCGTAATTTGAACCTTTTTAGGACATCAACACTTGGAATGGCTCTAAAATGTGATATTTAATACTGTTTGGGACTACAATGATGCATTTTCAATATCTCTATATTGGAAGACCTTGACTCATCTCAGCTCCATATATTTTCATATATATTCTATTTGTTGGATCACGACACTTAAGATGGATATGAAATATTATGTTTCATCATTTTACACCATTTGACATCGAAAAACGAAAACAAATTAATGTAAACAATTTTGAAGACTTTGACTCATCTCATTTCCATAATTTTAATTTAAATTTTTATTTGGAATGAAATTCGAACATTTTTGGGAACAAGACAAATGGAATTGTTCTGAAACGTAATATTTTATGACTTTACAAAGATACGTATTTAATGTTAACAGTTTTGAAGATTTTTACTCACGTGGGCTCAATAAATTTGTATTTGGACGAGTATTCGAGTATTCGAATGGCTCTAAAATGTGATATTTCATCATTTTCAAATGTTCGCTATCGAAAAATTTGCATTTTAATGTCGACAATTTTAAAGGCTTTTTCTCACCTCAGCTCCACTAAATTTTATTTGGACTGATATTCGAACCTTTTTTGGGACCACGACATTTCAAATGGCTATAAAATTATTTTACCAAATCTGGCTCCGAAAAATATGCATTTCTGATGTCGACAATATTTGAAGAGTGTGACTGAGCTCAGCTCCACAAATTTTTATTTGTAAAGATTCCATTATTTCACACTGTTTGGCAACGAAAAAGTTTCATTTTTAAAATCAACAATTTTGAAGTCCTTGACTCATCTCACTTTAGGAACAAAACAGTTTATAATAGATCTAAGATGTGATATTTCAATATTTTGCGGCGGCAAAGATTACTGCTAAATGTCGACAATTTTGAAGACTTTGTCTCACCTCATATCCACAAATTTTTTTTTGGACTGATGTTTGAGCTACGCACACCCAATAGCATTTAACATCTGATACTTAATGATTTTACTCCGTTTGGTACCGAGAAAGATGCAATGCAAATATCGATAATCTTACAGCTTGAATGACATCAGCTCAACGAATTTTCATTTGCACCGAAATTCAAACATTTTTAGGATACTTCATGATGATTTTAAAATGTTTGCTACCTAAAACGATTCAATTCTAATGTCGGCAATTTTGAAGACTTTGACTCATCTCAGTGCCACAAATTTTTATTTATAACGACAGTCCAACATTTTTCGGACTAAAACAATTCAAATGGCTCTAAAATGTTAAATTTCATCATTTTACACCATTTGACACACGAAATTTGATGTCGACAGTTTTGAAGAATTTGGTTCACCTCAGATTCTTAAATTTTTATTCGATTAAAATTTTTAGGATCATGCCACTTGGAATGGAACTAAAATGTTATATTTCATCATTTGTAAATGTTCGCTATCGAAGAAGTTGCATTTTTAATGTTGACAATTTTAAAGGCTTTTTCTCACCTCAGCTCCACTAATTTTTATTTGGACTGATATTCGAACCTTTTTGGGACCACGACACTTCAAATGGTTATAAAACTTGATAGTTCATTATTTTACAAGACCTGTCACCGAAAAAGATGCATTTCTGATCTCGACAATGTTTGAAGAGTGTGAGTAAGCTCAGCTAAATACATTTTTATTTGTACCGGTTCCATTATTTCACACTGTTCGGCAACGAAAAAGATTCATTTTTAAAAGAAACATTTTGGACTCGTCTTAGCCTCATGAGTTTTTTCAACGAAGGTCCAACATTTATGGGACAACAACACTTGTTTAAACTCTAAAATGTGGTATTCCGTCATTTTACAATGTTTGGCACCAAATAATACGCATTTTTAATGTCGACTGTTTTGAACACTTTGACTCACCTCAGCTCCACAACTTTCTTTTTGGACCGAAATTCGAAATAGTTTTGGCCTTGCAACACTTGGTAGGATCTTATTTCATTTTTTACACAGTTTGGTACCGAAAAAGAAGCCTTCCAGTGTCGACAATATTGGAAATTTTTGCTCACCTCAGCTCCATAAATTTTTATTTGCACCGATTTTATCATTTTTCACCGTTTTGGTCCGAAAAAGATGCATTTTTAGTGTCGACAGTTATGAAGAGTTTGACTCACATGAGCTCAACAAATTTTTTTTGGACCAACATTCCAACATTTTTAGGAGCACCACACTTGGAATAGCTCTAAAATGTGATATTTGATAATTTTAAACTGCTTGATACCGAAAATAATACAGTTTTAATGTCGACAATTTTGAAGTCATCGCACCTCAGCTGTACACATTTAAAATTTATTATGGACCGACGTCTGAATATTTTTGGAACCACGACACTTAGAATGGCTCTAAACATGGTATTCACTCATTTTATGCAGTTTGGCACCGAACGGTTGCATTTTTAAAGTCGATATTTTTTATGACTTTGGCTCACCTCAGATCTATAATTTTTATTTCAAACGAAATTTGAATATTTTTTGGAACAAAACACTTTGTAATAGATTTAAGATGTGATACTTCGTCATTTTGCAGCGACAGAGATTAATTTTTAATGTCGACAATTTTGAAGACTTTGTCTCACCTCAGATCCACCAATTTTTATTGTTAACCGTAATTCGAACATTTGCAGGACTACGACACTTCAGATGGCATTTAAAATGTGATATTTCATCATATTCCTTCGTTTGGTACCGTAAAAGATGCATTTCAAATATCGATGATTTAACACTTTTTTGAAGTCGGGACAAGCCCTATTTTTTTGCACTTGGGCTGTCCGATATATTTAATTAAAAGTAACATATAAACTGATAAATGAAGATGAGGTTTAAGGATTAAATGTACATGAGTTCAAAGTTACAAACAGCACATAAGGTGCAACTTGTTTCAAATTTTATGTTAAACATTTATAGAAATATAAAGGAATATATGCATACATATAAAACACACACAGTAGAAACACACGTAGATTCACCACATATACCATGGAAACATCCATACGTAGGCAGACGTACTCACATTTACACACATACATTTATATATGCATATTGAAGTATAACTTTTTACTTTATTTTCTTTTTTTGTAATTTGTTATTCAATTAATTGCAATTACCTATGCTACAAACAAGTTAAAAAGCAATATTGTAGTTTTTGTTATTTATTAGATCAGAAATAAACGCAAAACATGCCCTTGGTGCATTTTTGTTGTTTTTGTTTTGCCCCCACTCCCCTTCCCCGAATTAACCCACATATATCTGGTTGGTAAAATGGAAAATGAAGATCGTGGTAACGTCAAATTTTGAAGCTTAATCACGGATATAGTCAGACTAAATACTGACCTCCAAATTGCAAGCTTTCAGCGATTAAGTTTGGAAAGTTAGTCCATTTAGTATTGAATTTTTATCAGCCAAGATCGCAATAACAATTTCAATCATCAAACATGACATTGAAAATACCTCTTTTCGAAATCTGACCGAGCAGAGATATCGCTTTAAAATGAGAATAATTAAGTTAAGTCTCGCATTTTCAACGCCTAACAACCAACAATTGGAGTCCACATTACCAAAGTGATTTTTTGTGGGTCAAGTCGGCTAAATGCTAGCTACACTTTATCGCAAATCCAGCTGTAGTCTACAACTGCATCTGTAGTATCATCAATCTTATTATCGCAACAAAGATTGCAATAAGGAGTGTCAGTTAAAGATTTTTATTTGTGCTTAATAAACGTTTATTATTTTGAAGTCTCTCGTTGAGTATCTAGCGTAAATAACTGAATTTGAAATTGTTTCATTGGGTATGCTACTTTCTTCTTGCCATTTAATCCAAGAGGAGGGGGTTTCACCACGGAATTTCAAGAGCTGGTTGTAATAGTAGTTTGATTTAGTATTTGTTATATTTATTATTTTGTAGTTAATAGTAGTAAACAATGAGCTATCAAAATCTAAAAAAGGCACAGATTCTAAATTCACGTCAGCAAGAGTAGCTCTATGATGGGTAGAATGTTTGATGGCACTCAAAAAAAATGCAAAATAAAAAAAAACAAATTTTCAGTTCTTATTTTGTACCGATTTGTTCCTATGTAAGCCAGTTACAAATACAATACCTGTCGTCTTCCATGTTTCATAAAAAGGTCTACTTCCAATAATAATATCTTTATTATTCTAAATTATTTTTATACATACTGGTTTTATGAATACTTTTGAAGCTACTTCAAATATTGCTCTATAAAATTCTGGTATATTTAAATATTTAATATCATAGTTTACAATTCATAAGAAATCTGAACCCGCCATATTTATTTAAATATTGGCCAACAACATTGTTCCATTGTTTATTTTGCCATAATTTTCCTACCCATGCAGCAGTCAAGGATTCTTTCATCGTAAAATTATCTACTGCTTTGAGCCCTCCAAGTTTATGGTAATTAATGATAGAGGATGTTTCACTTTTGGTGGTTTTCCGTTCCAAATAAAGTTTCAGATACGTTTTTGGGCAGTAGACAGAACGTTTCGGCCCGGCAGAGACATAGTCAATTGATACACCAAATATGAGATGTCATGCGTTTTAATGATTAATACTTGCCCTTGTGTAGACATATGAATACCTCTCCAAATATTGATTTTTTAAAGTCTACTGTCGCAGCTCATATCTAGTTTATTGCATATGTCCCTACCAACCCGTGTGCCAAGCATATCAAAACGATCCCTCTCGACTTTAAGATTAAATCTGATTTTGTTAAATTTGATTTTGTTTTCCGGAATATTTTTCAAAGGGAGTAGTAATATTTTGAAGAGAAAATCGCGTGATCGTTCGTTTTTCAAGCAACATGTTGTAACGTCTTCAAATTGAAAAATTTTGGGCTCACACGATCTAGCAGAGATTCTTTCTAGTTCGTGATTTGTCCGGACGAGTTGCGCTAAGACTTCGTCTGCTAAGAGAAAAAGGAGTGTTGACAAAGGATAGCCTTGACGCAAGATTCGTGTCAATGTGTACCAAAGCCCTCCGTTTATAATGGAGCTAAAAATGTCTGTGTATACTAATTTTATCCATGTTCTAAAATCAACACCAAAGCCAAAATGCTGTAACACATAATACAAAAAGTTCCATTCTTCTGAATCAAAAACTTTTGCTGAATCTATTCGCTCTAGTTCTGTTCTTTTGCAAAAAAAGCCCATTCTGTGACCTTTATCGATTTCAAAGAATGCTTCTTTCAGTTTAAGTTTGGAAAAGATCAAATGATCTGTCATTTTCTTGCAATCCTCTCCTTTTTCCTCAGGAATTTCTTCAAAAACGAGTTTGATCTTTGACTGTAGTCACGTCTTCTCGTTTCTTCTTTCAACCTTTTTCACTGCAGTGCAAGCAAATTGTTCTGGAGAGATGTTGCTTTTGCTACACTAGTAGATATAACACTTTCTAAGTCTAGCTTTACATTTTCCAGATCTTCTTTTACATCCTGTAGAGAGATTTTGTTTGCCTCCGATTCTATTTCCATTTTAGCTACTCGATCAGTTAATGTGCAAATTGTTTTTTCAATTGCATCTAATTTGTCGAGCTTATTAAGTTTTTTGTCTTGCCTTTCCAGTTTTTCCAGGATTTTGCAGAACAAGTTGTAGCTATCCTCTTTAGACAACTTTTTGACACTTCGACTTACCTTCTAAGACCGTGACACTTGGAATCTTATTAAAATGTGACACTTCACCATTTAACACCTGTTAGTACCATAAAAGTGCATTTCAGTGTTGATAATTTTGAAGTCTTTGACTCACATCAACTCAAAAAAATTTTCATTTTGAACGAACTTCGAATACTTTTGTTCCCCAGGACACTTTGAAATATTAAAAATGTGATTTTTCATTTTCTACACCGTTTTGCCACCAAGTAAGAAGCGTTTTAGTGTCGACAATATTGAGCATTAAAGATTTTCACTCACCTCAGCTCCACGATTTTTTTTGCACCGATTTAATCATTTTTCACCGTTTTGCTCCGAAAAAGATGCACTTTTAATGTTGTCAGTTTTGAAAACTTGGACCCACCTCAGCTCAACAAATTTTTATTTGGACAGACATTCCAACATTTTTAGGACAACCACACTTGCAATAGCTCTAATATGTGAAATTTGATAAATTTAAACTGTTTGACAGCGAAAACGACGCATTTTTCATGTCGACAATTTTGTAGCCTTTTACTCAGCTCAGCTGTACAAATTTTAAATTCATTATGGACCGACAAGTGAACATTTGTGGTATCACGACTCTGAAACTCCTCTAAAAGGTAGTACTTACTAATTTTACCAAACAATTTGGCACCGAAAAGATGTATTTTATTGTCTAATTTTGAAGACTTTGGCTCACTTAGCCCCATAAATTTTTATTTCGACCGAAATTTGAAGATGTTTGGGAACAAAAAACTTAATAGTAGATCTAAGATGTGATATTTCATCCTTTTGCAGCGACAACGATTACTTATCGGTCGACAATTTTAAAGATTTTGTCACACCTCAGATTCACAAAATTTTATTTGGACTGATATTCGAACCTATTTGCGACCACTACACTTCAAATGCCTATATCATCTGATAGTTTCACAATTTTACAAAATCTGACACCGAAAAATATGCATTTCTGATGTCGACAATATTTGAAGAGTGTGACTGAGCTCAGCTCCACAAAATTTTATTTGTACCGATTCCATTATTTCACATTGTTTGGCAACGAAAAAGATTCATTTATTTTTTAAAATAAACAATTTTGAAGTCCTTGACTCATTTCATTTTAGGAACTAAACACTTTATAATAGATCTAAGATGTGACATTTCATTATTTTGCAGCGATTACTGCTAAATGTCGACAATTTTGAAGACTTTGTCTCACCTCATATCCATAAATTTTTATTTGGACTGATATTCGAACTACAACACATCCAATAGCATTTAAAATCTGATATTTAACGATTTTACTCCGTTTGGTACCGCATAGAATTTTATTTATGTTGTTTGTATATAGAGTTGTATTAGTTAATCTGTGGTAATTGTCAATCTTATTTATTATAAATAAAAACAAGACAGTTGTATACAGGTTTCTTTTTATTGTGTTACAATAACATTTTTACATTCTTATTTATTCAACACATAACATGAGAAATTATTTACATTTCAAATTTTTTTTATATTCCAACTCCATAACATAAAGATTTTTTTCAACACTTATTTTGCAAACACATTCAAAACTTGATAAATGAATTACAATCTGATTTAATATATGTATCATAGACATTACACCTACGTTTGAAAATGCTATGAAAAATTACATAACTCACATTATCAAACTTTATTATTTTCATGATCAGTTCACAGCCATGTTTATTCATTTCCATGTCCATTACTATAAACCACATGGGATATGTAAGCTCAGTGGACTTTCAAGTCCTCTTTGAATTCAAGCGTCAGGTTCTTCCCAATCCATTTCTTGTAACAGAGGGTACCATTTTGAGGGTGATGTAATCAAAGCGTTCTGTAAGCTCGTCATACTGGCGGAATTGTACAAACACATCTAGGCAGTTCTCAGTCACACGCACTTCTAAATCATCTGAGGGTATAAGGAGAAAGTCAGGTATCCTCAGTTTCTCTAGATTGTCCTTCAATACGGATTGTTCTTCAGGTGATATTATGATGTACTTTCCAAAATGTCTCAGCACAATGCCGTCACATGCGTTTCTCAGATATGAGAACTGATCTGTAATGAGTTCATAAAATCCGATAAAAAATCTTCTATCTCGTTCAACAGTCGGACACATCAACTATGAGCTGTCTTCTTGTCTTCGAAGCCTTTTATCCACTTCTTTCACCACCATGTTCACCATTCCTTCATTGCTTTGTTTCATAATTTGAATGGACTTTCCATTTCCTACAGAAAGCTTTCCTTCCAATGACTGTGGTGGTGAAGTCGTCTCCACTTTTAATTTCTTGATGGTGGTGGTGGAATTTTAGACTTTTAAGTTCTTGACTGTATCAGCAAGAGTATCCATATCAGTTGCAGATCTCTTGCGACTTCTAACTTCCATGTTAACGCTTCAGTGTCCGCACCTCAAATAACTCTTACGTTGAAGACCCCCCCCCCCTTTTATAATGTCGTCTTGTAATTTCCATGCGCGAAAAAGGAATAGCCATCATTCGGCACGTTCCGCTTGCCGTCATATGGGAAGAGGGCTACTTTCCTCAACTTCTCCGAGAAAAGCTGGTAGCCATGACTATATCAAGTGTCGTCATCTTCAGCCACATCCATTATATCGATGGATTCTGGCTCGCTCACCCACATAAATCCACTTCGTGGTATGCTTTGCGACATGGCCCAGCCATACAGGTTGTTTGCGTCGAGGTACAGCAGGTAGTCGTTTGGCATCTCAGAATTGTAGTCCTCTACGCAGGGATTATTCGCTTTCGCATACTTGTGCGTGATCACAGATATTCATCCACGTAGGCCTTGTTCAACAATTTGGTACATGTCAATGTCAGTGATTAATTCCAACTTCATTTTTGGCGCTTTTAACATAGCATCCCACGACAGTCCTGGAGGTGTATAATAATGGGCAGGATCCAATTCATACGTGTTGATGTGTACTTGACGAAAATTTTCAAACACGTCAGCGAGCAGTAGCACATCTGATTTTAGGTATAGGTCATGGTATTCACCTAATGTGGTACAGTTGAAGGCATTCAACATCTGCGCGTGAGCATAATCATCGTCGCTAAAGCCCTCTTCGCTAAGCTGACTGTAAAAATTGCCCTTTGACGGTAACTGCGTTTCAGCAAACTTGGATGGTTCGTCCGTGTAATCATACTGGTACACCCCCTTTCTCAACAACAAATCTTGTTGATTACTATCATGGATATGACTAGGCTTGTTGTAGAAATTTCTTTCCCTCTGCTGCGAGGTTGGATACCAACTTCTGAAGAGAGGTACTCATAAACTGAAAGCTTTCAGATTGTTTATGGTGAAAGCAATATATTTTTCAACGGTGTTGGGAATGACCGTAATTGTTTCATCTTTGCATTTCCCAATTTCCTCCATGATTAGATGACTGTCATAACCTCGCAAATTGTGGAAAACACAGGAATGATAAAAGAACCTTTATCTCTCTGCTTATCCTTTGTAGTCAAAATTGCAAGCTGCATTCATTATGCGCTTCTCCCCGGAATTTGCCATTGATGTGGTCATGATGTCTCACACGATCCGCTCCGAGAGGCTCACGACAAATGCAGCAATCGACGATGTTCTTGAAATTCTCTTGGTCCTCACATGTCATCATCATGTCCTTTGGCTGTTCTAAGCCACAGTATGATCACGCTCGTTGACCATATAGTCTAAAAAGACTTTCACGGCATTGGCTCCTCGATACACGACTGTGTCGTACTGGCTGACAACCAAATAGTCAAAGTCGTTTGAACGACGATGCTGATAGCTGTCCGCTTCATGCTTTTTCTTGAAACATTCAAAATTAGCATAAATAACAAAATGTGCTCGCTGTTGTTTGGGTACATTGTTGAACTTGATGATAGGTTCGTTGAGAAATGACAAACGTTGTGCTCCATGCTTACTACACACTTCGCGATGCTCATCTAAAAGATCTTGTCGCATAAACCTGTAAAGATAGTTGAAACAATAAAAAGCTGCACCATGGTGATTTCATCCATAAGCTATAAGTCTGCTGAAATTCTTAATCAAGCAGTAATGCCTTTTGTTGCCACTTCTAATCAGAAGTAAGTTGATTTCTCTAGCACTGACCTTTCTGCTAAGTTGTATTGACACAACTACATCTTTATCATATCCAAACACGTTGATAGACACATCGTTCTAATTTTCAAACTTTTGAATGTCAGTAATCGGCGTGGGAAATGTCACCTTTAAGTCCTCAAATGGCCTGTATTGATTCACACGCTCTGGTTTGGTGTTTGTTGAAGGTTGAAGGCGAGCCAATACTGATCATAAGAAACACTTGTTTTCTTTATTCTTAATGTTTAACACACCCTTCGTATTCTTCACTTTCTTTGGCAGCAGGATAAAACTGTTCCCTTCCAGAGGCGATGTACAGTATTTCATCTAGAACCCAGCCACAGCCTTGTCGCTCATGTTCGTCAAACTTGGTAAATACTTCTTTATAGGCTTCCGGACAGTTCTTTTCAACATCTGCTGAATTGCATGCCACATATAATGGACTGCTGATAAATGCAGTATCCATTTGTTCTGTCATGATACCTTCTGCATTCGCCATCATTTTCTTGAAGCGAGCATGCACCAAAATGCGCCATTTCATTAGACGGTCTAAGGTCTCCAGCAAATGTTCTCTTGCTGTCGCATTTCAAGTAGCAAATCCGTTCCAATGTCGGGCTCAAACCTTTCCCCCCGCGTTTTCGAGAAAAATAACCCTTCTGCCTCTCCCCACTTGTCCCATCTGTTGTTTTTTTGCTTCTTTCTCCTCAACAAGCTCTCCATGAACACGTTTCATTGCAGATATAAGTTCTGCTCAAGTACCTGCGCTAGCAAACTCATAACGAGCATGTTTCACAACATTTTTCATCTCAGCTTTTGTACATTTATGTGCTTCAAACAATTCTAGAGATGGAAATTCCACATTGCAATCATGGAAAAGGACTGGTGTATCACATATTGAACTGGCAGCCATTGTTGGCGCATCAATTGCCTCAACTGATATGCTAAAATGTGTTCTCATACGCAACTTTTATACTATCCAGGTTTTCAGTCAAATTGATTTCCAGGTTGTCAATTTGATTTCCAAGAATTGTATGAAACGGATAAACAGGCAAAAATAACAGTATTTTCCAACGGTGGGGGGGGGGGGGGGAGGGTCCAAATAACAAAAATATTCAGAATTGTTTGAAACGTGTAAATATGTAAAAATCACAAAATTTTCCAACAGACGGGAGACGGGGGTGGAGGGGGTGTCGTAGAACTGTCGTTTTCCTACTACTTCTTCGTCATCAGAAAATTCAGCCCTAGGGCCCGTCCTAGAAGATACTCGTGGGGAAGTCGTAGTACACGGCGAAGCAGTAGAAATATTATTGTTGTGAAGAATCGACGTCGTTGTATCGTATCAGACTCGACGTCGTTGTATCGTATCTTGTCTGTCACCGTAGTTCTCTCTTAGTAGCGCTGCGCGAAAAAGGTATCGGAACACTGGGTGGACATGCAATCCAATCGAAATAGGAACCAGGTTGCGCTACGGGTGTGTAAGGCGTAGATGCCCATTCAGGAGTAGGCAGCTTACAAGGTTCACTCGGCAGGGTAGCTTTATCTGTTAGGGGGTCTAAGTTCGTCTGAACGACCGTAAAACTCTTCAGGAGTAAATGTAAATTTCACGGATTTACGACCACTATCAGTCAGGGTCATTTTCGGATCCTCGACTAAAGATTTTTTTTCACTAAGATAAGTTGAAGATGATAGGTAATAGTTCAGCGACAACGGGGGATTCCAACTCTGCAGATCGGCGAACATAACGGGAAATACGCTCAGGTTGTTCAGGGTTAGCTGTAACCTTTACTTCCGGGTCAGACTCAGGATCTGAACATTCTCCCTCAAGCAATTCATACAGTTTCCTAGTCTCACTCGTTTGTCTCCATGTATCCGTTTGTTGACTCATGTTGATTATTCTCTCGTACAAAACATGTAAAACACAGTAATGCTAATAAAAGTTGACGTTACTAACATTAAATGACAGTCAGCAGCAGGACAGTCAGTCCCAATTAATTGAAGAACTCCCCTAAATTCGAACAAGGCCCATTGGTACATTAAAAATTTTCCAAGTTGGTTGCCCATAGAAACATAGACATACACTGAAGGATAGATAAAAAAATGAGTTTCTTGTACTCCTCGTAAAATTATATAAAAGTCACCACACATCCAAAATAGAAAGATAAGACACTAACCAAAGATGATCAAAAATAAAGCACCTATCGCTCAATTCGAATTTAAAATTATGACACACGAATATACACACAAGAGCACATTCGTATTTTAATCTATGCTGAAATAAGTGTTATTAAACTTCAGTAGTCCAATACAACACAACGCTCTTGGTTCTCGTACCAGCGCAACGGAATATTAAAGGACAACAGAGGAAAATAGTCATGCCAGGCTAAATAACTTGTAAAGAGATAAAGACAAAAAGCAAAAAATAAAAAACCCTAGAATTTGGAAAAAAAGAAAAGGAATGCAAACGAAGGGTAAACAATGTGGCCATGACACTGAATGGCTATAAAATGCGATATTCTATAAATTTACACCATTTAGCTCCAATGAAGATGTATTGTCAATGTTGACAATTCTGAAGACTCACCTAAGCACTACAATTTCGTTTGGACCGAAATTCGAATATTTTTGGACAACACTTGGATTTGATCTAAACTGTGAAATTTCATCACTGTGCAACGTTTCGCACCGAAAGAGATGCCTTTTATGTCCACAATTTTGACGAGTTAGACTCACCTGAGCTCCTCAAAATTTAATTTGGACCGATGAGTTGAGTGGAGTTGAACTTTGAGGAGCTGAGGTAAGTGAATTTGGGGTCAGTGGAGATGAAGTGATTGGAGATGATGTGAGTAAAGATGACTTAAATTGGAGCTGGAGTGTAGTTGAGGAGAGTGGAGATAGTGTTAGCTAGTTTGGGTGAGTGGAGATGACGTGAGTGGAACTAAGGTGAGTGGGGATGAAGTGAGTGGAGTGAAGATGAGTGGAGATAAGGTGAGTGGAGCTTAGGTTGGTGGAGCTGAGTTAAATGAGTTTTTTTAAAGGACGTTAATTTTGAATTTCGTGATACGTGATCTAACTCACTGCAGGTGAGTGGAGATGAAGTGAGTGGAGATGAGGTGAGCGGAGATGAGGTGAGTTGAGCTGTTGTGAGTTAAGATGAGGTGAGTGGAGAGGAGATGAGTTGAGTTTGGGTGAAGGACGATGAGGAGAGTGGAGATGAGGTGAGTGGAAATGAGGTTAGAGGTGATGAAGTGAGTGGAACTGAGGTGAGAGGTGATGAGGTGAGTGGAACTGAGGTGAATGGAGATGAGGTGAGTTTAGATGAGGTGATTTGAGCTGTTGTAAGTTAAGATGAGGTGAGAGGAGATAAGGTGAGTGGAACTCAGGTGAGTGGAGATGAGGTGAGAGTCGATAAGGTGAGAGGAAAATGAGGTGAGTGGAGATGAGTTTGGAGGTGATGAGGTGAGAGGAAATGAGTTGAGTGGAGATGAGGTGAGTTAAGCTGAGGTGAGTCGGCGGCGACAACTCTATGTCGCTACTCTGGTCTACAGTCAATATGCTCCTCAATAATAATATCTATCTATGCTTGCTATATAACAAGTGGCATGCAAATGATGCCAAAAGTGTCCACGCTTTTGATATATTTGAAGTCTACCATATTCTATAAGAATACAATAGACTATAACAACTCATCTAGACAACACACATTTGGTAAACGTTTGATTTTTTTCCTTTGTCAAGGTTTCATACACGCAATACACAGCTACAGAGAATACCTCTATACTCTCATGCGACGTTGCCATTTAGAATCTCAATATTTCTCAGATTTGAGAAGACCCAAGCTTTATTTATAAACATGCAATATATTTTTCACCTGTTACAACATTTGCTGCTCACACGTTTGTCTCGTTACCCACCTAAGATTTGCTGAATAAAATTTTCACATGTGGTGTACATATTACATAAACTACCATTTATCGGAAACACTCGTATCGTTCATAATTGCTCCATAATTGCATGCATGGGTGTTTATTTCCATAGAACTTTTTAAAAACGTTTTAATACGCTTTTTTAAGTAACAATGTATTAATAGAGAATAGCAACGATTTTTGCATTGTCTTAAGAACGCAAAGGCTCCGATAAAAGTTATTGACATGCGTTTAAAACTAGTTAAAAATTCAACAGTTTCTAAAATATCTTGTGGTGCCGTTTGAAACGTTCTTGAAACCTTTAAATATTACCTTTCAAAACTAACTCTGCTTACTTCATAGCGTTTTAGAAACTTTATGAAGCTTTTTGATAATTTTAATAATTTTTTAAGTCGTAAATTTTATAAAATATCTTTTGATGACCGCTTTTAAAACGTTGCAAAATAATATTTAAAGTTCTGGTTATTGATATTTTACATGTTTTTTAAAACAGGTATTATTATTTCAAAGCAATAGACTTATAGAATGTTTAAACACTTTTTGCACTGGTATTTTATTGTTTTAAACTAGCTTTTTAAACGTTTTAGAATATTTGGTCAAGTCATCTTAAATTTTCATTTCTAAAGCAAAAAAAAAAAAAATACCTGTAGTAGACTTTAAATCACCTTAAAATTTCTTTCCAGGAAATTTTGGCGAAAAGGATTTAAGCATGTTGTGCAAATATATGCTAAAGACGTTTGTTGTAATATCTGGTTGCAACTGGGTATCAGTGTTTGTTTCACACGTTTCCGTCTGTAGTTTTCCGCGGTTTTCTTTCTCTGATTGAATTGTATTAACAGATCTTCTCCTGTACAGTTTTAGCTAGTTTTACAGACACATGGTTTTTTTTACAAAGCAAGGTTCTTTTCATTAAGCAGTTTCAGCAATTGCCCATTTCAGCTTTCATGGCAAAATAATCGAATCTTTAATTTCTGTTTTGTTAGTACGATAATCAATAAGTTACTTGATGCATAATTTTGGAAGACATCTAGTAAGGGTCCATTTGTTTTAATATCGGTACGCTTTCCAAAGCTTAATACTAATTGCCTGAGTAACTGAGGCCTGATGTAAAATAGAAAATTGACCGCTGGCTTGTAAACATCACATGACCGGTAGCAAAAGAAAAGAGTCCATGTAATTTTGATCGTTGAAGAAACAGGGGTTCCGTCCAGACGGTCAATCCGATATTTTGTATATTAATAATATTTTTAACTTATGCACCCGGTTAATCGCGTATATAAAGTTTAATAGCACATTAAATAAACATTGAATTTAAGGCGTTATTACGATTTGATAATTCTAAGAGCTTGAAATTTTCGAAAAACACAGGTTTCGGAGCTTTTAATATTTGTGATATGGCATTAGTGTCGAGTAGATTCTTAATTATTTTTTCAATGCAACCCCAAAATTTCATTTTAGATCTGTTAGCAGTGGCATCGTACTTTTCGAAAATCATCTATTCAATACTGCTATGATTTGTATGTATGTTGGACATAGATCCACCTTATACTGCAACGACGGTCAGTTAATGCATTGATGTATTTTACAGTTCCGTGTCGTACTCTAGAAGATATATGTGATGAACCAGAGTGCTCGGGATCGGCTACCGCTCAGTGGTGTGCTGCCATCATTGGACATATAGCATGTGACAACTGCGGGGATGGTGGCCGCAAAAAGTAGCTAGATTTGGGCAAGAACGGTATAATTTTTTAAATATGCATCACTTAAGAAAATATGCTTAATGTAATGGCCAATTCAAACAAACGCAAATAATCCGGGCACAGCGGCCACATTATATAACTGTAAAACTGTATATGTAAAAGAGAACATTTGCGCATAACACAGTGATAAGGTTAATCTATTATGCAGTGGTTATTTGATGCTTTATGTAATGGCCAATATCAAGCAAATACAAATAATCCGGGCACAGCGGCCACATTATATAACATTATATAAGCGGCCCTATATAACTCACTCACAATCAGTATCGGTTGCAATACATTTCAGCAGACACAAAATTTAAATGTCATGTAAAATAAAGAGGGGTGACAGCATTACAACAAATAAATTTGATACATTTATGTACAAATATTAAATTTGATTAAAATATGCTGCATTTTCATTTTGCCATAAAAGTACAACGTATATAATAAAATCATATTAGTCCCATTATCTGCTCAAACTTGTGAAAGTAGCTCCCCTCTTTGTACGGTGGAATATCTTGGTAGTGAAAATGGAACTGCGCCGTCGTGCGGAAGGTAAAATTGAATCTCTGCCGTCACGCAACAAGTAAAAGACAACTGCCGACAGTTAGTTTCGTCACATGTATAAAAATTTTTCGGGGGAGAAGGGGGTACTTTCCTTTGTCAATTAAAGAAAATGCTTAACAGCTACACTCGAGTTTTAACTTAACATGTTACAAAACAGCCATTTAGGTGTGATAACCTATCCATCACCCAAAATAAATTTATGACTCCCAATACATGTTCGTTAATAAATCACGTTTAAAGTATGTAAGCTGAACAGGGTTTTACGCAGAGGATGAAAATCGTTTTAATTTTTCTAGCAGAACAAGTTTCTAAAATCACTCAAAAACTTCGGCACTTTTTTGTATAACTTTTCACTGTTTATCATCCTATGATATGCTGACAAAACTTTTACACGCGGCAATTAAGATCCATTTTTCATTTCGCTGAAAATTGTTATATTGATTTTACGGTAAACTTTACTAGTGGTTTTAATTCAAGCTGTAATAATGTTATGCGTACATGTTTGATGGGTGTAAACTGTGTCCAGCCTGCGTCAGTACATTTTGCAAGTTATAATAACAACACAAAGTTTATCACAGATTGAGTTCTAACAATTGCTAACTAATTTCCATTCGTTTATTTTTTAGGATTATTTATAGTCCTAAGGAATGAAATTAACAACGACAGCTGAAGTAGCAATTTGCTCCATATACTCAATTGTAACCGTTGACAACTAAATATAATTATAATAGTTACAACAAATGAATAAGTAATAAACGACTTTTTCAAACCAGTATGAGTTATTTATTCTTGTTACTATTGTTGCTTGTAACATTTCACCAACCCAAGGTATTTTGTATGATCTAGAAATATCTTGGGGTAGTTTTAAATGAGTTGTTAATTCACTATTCAACAAGCCAGGATTTTAGTGATAGAAAGCAAATTATTGCGCGCCGCCCAGTACAGAAGGCTTATGCCGACAGTATTCTTCTTGAAATGGGAAGATGAAAATGATTACTTATATATATATATAAGTAATACTATCTACCTATATATATATACATATATATATATATATATATATATATATATATATATATATATATATATATATATGTATATATATATATATATATATATATATATATATATATATATATATATATATATATATATATATATATATCATCGACAACATATAACTCCTGTTCCCTCCCCCCTCCCTCCTCCATCACCTTTCCGTACCAGCCTAGTTGTCCGAAAAAGAACTCTAAAATTAAACAGCTTCAAGATACACGTCTATTCGTAAATGATATACAAGTAAGCCACCTCAGATCAACAATGGGCAACGTAACTTGAGAACATGTAATCAAACATTGAGGACATGTAATTAAAATTTTTTTAACACATGCGGCCCAAGAAAATAGGGTTAACAAAGTACAGATTATGCTGCTTATAAATGAACCTGTACATCACTTTTTTCTGTGTTAGTCTGGGCTCTAACATTAAGCAATCAGATAAGATCTTATCGCATACACATAGAAACATACAAAAATAAACACAGTACACAAAGAGAAATGTCTTTGCTTGTAAAAGTATAAACTACTTATCATTGCAAATTGATGCAAGTCTATTCGTTAATGACATGCAAAAAGCGACCACAGATAAAAAATGTGGACCATGACTGTAAAAACCTCACATAAACACAGCGAAATATGACTTGAGGTGGAGGACATGTACTTGAAATTTATAGAACAGATTGGGAGCAAGAAAAATGGGTAGAGACAGTTGAAAAAAGTACAGGTAATATTTAATGCTGTGTATCAATTTTGATGTATTATTCAAGGCTCTCGTAATCATATTACGCAATCAGATATGATCTTATAGCACACACACACACAGCGTATCAGTGACTCGTAAAAAAAGGATAAGGGCAGTGCACACAGAAGGGTGCCTTTGCTTGTCAAAGTATAAAATACTTACCATTGCAAATTGCATAAGCAACATTTTGTAGAGAACCCATTTACGATTGGGAAAGTAAAATATTTTATAATGCAAAATAATAAAAACAATCAAAAGGGGGATTACAACTTCAAAATACAATAGTAAATTAATTAGAATTACACGAGGCGAGTTGCCGGGTGGTGATTTGCCACTTGGTGAGTTGCCACGCGGGGAGCTGCCACTTGGAAATTTTTGCCACGCCGTGCGTTGTCACGTTTTTTAAAGGTTTTTCTGTTACAATGTGTTTTTAAATATCTAATGGAAACAATTTATCTTTTTATGCCATTCCTATAAAAAAGTAACAATGTGAGGTGAAGCAATATACAATTAAACATTTTAATATTAAGATCACAGCTACATAAATAGTAACAATAAATTCTTAAGTTTCGATTACAGAGCATTGTCGTGATTTAACTGATCGAAGAATTATACTGTTCACAGGAGTAACTGAATCAATGTCAATTGCAATTATTAATGACATGTACACAAAACAACCTTAAAACTAATTATTACTTCAGTCAGTCTTTAACGCACCTGTTGGAACTCAAGACATTATTGTGAGCGATTCCATGCAAAAAGTCTAAAATCTGTTGGTTTGGAAAATCGGTCACAGCGGTTGAAATTCGCTCTGTGCAAACGCTTCTACTTGGTGGCCTCGTGTACCCTCATCTCTTGCGCAATGACAGTATTAATCATGGCCTGCTCCTTCAAAATGGTTAGAAATTGCCGCAGGTTTGGGTGCGTGGCTGTCACGGGAAACAACAGCTTGCGATGGTACACCTTGCAGTGGTTGTTGGTTCTTGTCATGTGATCAGCGACCGAGTCATTTATATTCCATACCTGGTGTGGAAAGCGTGGTTCGGCACTGGTACGTTGGCGGAGACGACCAATGTATTTATCCTCAAAGTAATCCAGTACAGGTGGCAATGACTCCGGAATTTCGTCTTGGAGTGCCTCGAATGCGTTCTCCACTTGATACAGGGGCAGAAAGGCTTCTATGCATATCATCTCAACATTTTTATCCGCCGGGGAACGGACATAGTTTTCACTCTGTCCTTCTGTCTGTATGTCTGTGTGTCCGTCTGTCTGTCTTTCTGTCTTTTTCTGTCCATCTGTCTGTACGCTTTCAGTCTCACACGACTAGAGCATGTATTAGTGGATGGATTCCTATTACATTTCACCCAGGGGTGGTTCCATCCCTTGTACAGTGCAATAATTATAAATTTTTGAAATACAAGAGAAATTGACAAAATAGTAAATTGTGGAAAATTACTTTAAAATTTTGCTTGCATCTCAAGCATCTTGTATTCTTTTATACCCTGTTTCCTGAGAAGCATTACCCTAGAGTAAATACAGGCCAATGCACTTGCTTCGCTGGAGTATGTAAGATAGATAAACCCAAGAAATGAGATTCTATAAAAACCGTGGCAATTTACCGCGTGGCAAAGCTTCCATCCGTTAACTCCCAGCGTGGAAACTCACCATGTGACAACTCATCGCTCGGCAACTCAGTGGCAAATTATCGCGTTGCAAATCACCTCATGGCAACTTCTCAGATAGCGTCATTTTACATTTGTATTGCAATTAATTAAATGTGGGCATTGCATAACAACCAAGTCTGTCAGCTGTTGAAATCATGTGCTGATTTCAACGATAAACAGTGATTTGAAACCAGATTTGCAATGTCAACGTTACAAATATTTTAGCTTGGAATGTATGAATTTAAAAAGCGTACTTGGGGTTATTCTAGCACATATAAAATGAAATACGCAAACCACCGAGAAGATGCATATGAAGTGGAAGAAGCTTGCAGAATTTGTAAGAAAAGCCATCAAATTCGCGCGAACTCTGAAATAGAAACTAGAATACATAATACCAGTGAAACCCACTCAGCAAGAAAAGGCTTCAGAAGCGAAAAGGTCAACCAAAATGAAAACAACGAGACGGAATATAAACACGGTGACTCCTCCGATAAAGAGTCGAGTTTGTATGAGAACAGAGCTCTGTTTTTGTCTGTCCCGGATATGCGTTCAGAGGCTCATCACAAAATTCAGAAGAATGTAAGTAACAATGTGACATTTAAGTAAGTTACTTATTAGTAAGGTTCCTCGCTAGTTAGTGAAGGGATATGTGTAACGACATTGCCAATAATAGTAATCTAAACCACCAGCAGTATTGTATACCAACTGGCAAATGGTGTCATTAGATAAAGAATTTTTTGTTATACCTCAATGTGATATGAATACTTTATTTTGCTAGGAAAAACTTGAAAACGAACCAGTACATGCTTGGGTTAACTTGGCCGCGGCTTTTGCTGTTAATTTGATTTTTGGTTGCCATACTTGGTTGTCGTTTGGTGTATATTATGTAGAAATTTCGCGTTTCTTTGATTCAACAAAAGCGGCCGCTGGGGCTATAGGTGCTTTAAGCAGCTTCTTCAACTCCATCATTGGTCAGTTTGTTTTGTTCTACATTCGGGGTGCCTTACTGTATGCTTTTGAATAAAACATAATTACAGTTGTGATCCAGTAACAAACCCCTTCAAAGGCTATTTTAAAGTATTGATGATAAAGATAAAATGATAGCGATGACAGAGATAAAATCAGGCGATATTCTTAATTTTTATACAAAGTTGTAGATTATGTTAATTCAATCTTTGTTAAAGATTTGACATCAAACAATGGTTTTAACAGACACATTATAAAGCAAGGGTTATTGAAAAGAACTGAAGTTGACTAAAGTAAAATTGCACAGCCGTAATGAGATCAATAAAGTTGTCATTTTTACCTAGAGCTAATATTTCAAAATGTAACGATTTGTCTGCATTAACAGACTAACGTTATTAAAAACTGGCATTTAATAATGTGTTTAATTCTTGCATCAGGTCTCTTCGCCAGTGTGGTAATCAAGTTGTACGGTTGCAAATGTGTGGAATAGCTGGTGCCCTTATTAATGCCACGGGCCTAGCACTCAGTTCATGCGCACCAAATCTCCAGTTTCTTTTACATCACCTATGGCTTTTTGTCCGGTCGGTGTTGTTCTTTTGCTATCGATAATATCATTTACACAGTCATTCATTTGAATATAAAACTATCATATTCCATTTGATTGTTAATGTCGTTCATTAAACATACAGATAAGTAAAAAATAGTATCTAATTTAACGATAGAACAAGGTTATATCGTACATCAAAGCTTATTACAGGGCTGTATGTTCCCTAAAATCCAACAGTTCAAAATTTTATTGTGAGACCGCATAGTTTCATGGCAAATGTTTCTTCATCAACTGCAAGACTAGCCACCGATTATATGACTGAACGGTTTTGTACCCTAATGACTAAATAAAGATTTGCTGTGCCAAGGCTAGCGGAACACTGAGTGACCCATCGCTAAAAGATATCTGCTTGACTCAGAGGTAAAAAGAAGACTGTGTGACCCCATCGCTAGAAGTGATCTGCTTTACTCAATGGGTAAAGTAGGACTGCCTGACCCCATGGCTAGAAGATAGCTGCTTGACTCAAAGGGTAAAAGGGACTGTCTGGCCCCATGGCCAGAAGATAGTGAATCCGTTAGGGTGGTCTAAGCACATGCCCAAAACGCTCAGTTAGCTTAATTCATAGGTTTGTAGGCTGAATTCCTTGAGTTTGGCTTTGATCAACCTGAAACCCATATGAATTGAAAGCCTATGGAGTATTGTTATGTCCCTTTCCTTTGAGTTGACGTCGGTCTATCCGTCGTTCCGTAACAGAGCTATGAATATAGGCCCATAAGTGTGTATATACGTGGTGGTTGTGATCATGAAAAGGTGCAATCAAA
The DNA here is from genome assembly GCA_949752745.1 of Protula sp. h YS-2021. Classification (NCBI taxonomy): domain Eukaryota; kingdom Metazoa; phylum Annelida; class Polychaeta; order Sabellida; family Serpulidae; genus Protula; species Protula sp. h YS-2021. The sequence continues at coordinate 42,479,029 of OX457032.1, forward strand.
TGCGTAAATGTGGCGCAACCAAAGAATGATGAGCTGGTTGATGAATTATCGCATACAAGTTCTATGTTAAGCTGGTAAAGACAACAGACAGGTGTCATTGTTAACCGGACTGAAAACAAATAATTAAAACGCACCTTATATTTTTTCTTTTTGGTGTCTTAAAGTTGCAACAGAGGTCCTGCTGCAGGAAAGATTTATGGTAGTTTTCTCGTGATTGAAGAACCTAGAACCTAGCATCAACGCAAGTGCAAAGCCATTTAAATTCAGTTGTTAATGGGCGAGAATGTCATATATGGAGATAAGTTATCTTACTAAGGCATACAAAAAATAACACATCAGTTCATAATGTTCATAGTATTTCAAAGTTCAAAGTATTTCAAAGTATTGGAAAGTTCATAGTATTTCAAAGCAAGCGTTAAGTGTGGCTCGCAGCTTACTTTTAATGCAGTTTATTGGTCACTGAAAGATACCTTTCGATTTATAGTTTTAATCAATTTTGTTATGGATAAAAAATTTGATAACCACATGACAAACAATTCGAAAAAATGCAATTTTAAATAGCAAATAGCTATGCGTAACTGATAGAATCGGTTGAATTTTGTTGCTGGAAAATGCATTCATAAGACATACATGCTTAGATGGAAATCAATTTATTGATTACATGCACATTTACTGCGCAAGATGTCGGTCTAAAAAGTGTTACTTTTTAGGTCATTATTGTAATAGCTTTCAGAAAAGTGTCTGAATCTTTCCATTACATGTACATTTACTACGCAAGATATCCGCCTAGAAAGTGTTAATTAAGTCAGGTCATTATTGTAATAGCTTTCAGAAAATTGTCTAAATCTTTGTATTCTAAAAACTGTTGTAACTGGCGTTTGCGTTCTTCGATTTGAAGACCCCTTGTACAGTGTAAGTCCAGCTGAACATTGTCTCCGACAACTCGCTCACTTGGTTTAATCGTTTGTTTAGAAGTCTTAAGATTTCAGTATATTGTCTTGCTCTACACTGCTTCAATAAAACAAAAGTAGTGAAATTTCTGGTTTTTTTTCTATAATTTTTGAGGGTTTATTTATTAAAAAGGAATCGGAATGATGTTGCTTTGTTTTATAGATATTATTTTATATAAACTCACTCAATTTGTTTGAAAATCAAAGGTTTTGCACGAATTTTTTTATAATTTAATTCAGTGCTTTTTAAGTTTCCTGCCTGCTGCTTCTAACAGATTTAGGATTTCTCCTAAATTATAGAGCATATCAAATGCAGATTTAACCCACATTTCTTTCTAGTGGTTTTTAGCTCCCTCTGTTCAACTATAGATGACAAGAATGCTATGAAAGCTATGTTTGTGATATTACTTAATGCACCTTTAGAACATATTCTTATTAGACACACACATCTTATTGCTTAGTTTCTTATTTCACTGCTAGATAAAGTACGTGAGTGCTGCATAAGGCATTTGAGAAATGTATATTGTCAACTGGGACACTCCCCCCTTATCTTTCATTCTCTCTCTCCTTCTATATTTGCTCTTTTTCCCGTTCCAAGCGCTGAATTCCCGTTCCAAGCGCAGAAATCGCTGCACTAGCCAACTGAGCAAATCTTGTACACTGAGGTCAAGATTAATTTTCTAAACCAAACAACTTTTATTTTCTTTCTTTTGTTGCTCAATTTAATGTGGAATAAAAGTCAACGGCGAAGATTTTATCACAAATGAGCGTTCAAAGCGTGGTATGTATAGTATTTAGTTTTTAGTCAAAGTGGCATCCGTAATTGCCTAGTAAGAAGTTAAAGTGAGTTTTGACACAGGGTGATAAATTATTGTTGTGGTATGATGTTCTGTGAAGGATCGGATTTAAAACCATTTTGCCCGATTTCGTACTGACAGTATGCGCTCAAACCGGTGCCTGCTTTCTTTTGTCGATTGGTACCTGAGAAGGTGTCAGGGCAAATTTTGGTTTGTCACTGGGTTTGTTATACAATGTTTGATGTTCATATGAGCATTTGACTGCTTGGGCGTTCACTAACTACTTCATTCTTGCCACTTTGTATTTTCAGCTTTGTATCGCATTGCACTCGCTATTGCAAACGGAAACCGCCACTTAGCTGTAGTCTGGGGATTTAAACTCCATAAAGCTTTATTTCGATCGTAATGTGAACCTTTTCTTGGACCACGACACTCGGAATGGTTCTAAAATGTGATATTGCATCATTGTATACATAATACTGTCGAAAATTTTGGAAACTTTGACTGACTTATGCTGCACAAATTTTTATTTGGACTGAAATTGTTCTAAAACGTGATATTTTATGATTTTACCACGTTTTACCACGTTTACCACGTTTACCACGCACCGAAAGAGAGACGTATTTAATGTTGACAGTTTTGAAGAATTAGATTGAACTCAGCTCAATAAATTTCTATTTGGACGAGTATTCGAACATTTTGCAGATCACGACATCTTGAATGAATCTGAAATATAGTATTTCATCATTGTTAAATGTTCGCTACCGACAAAATAGCATTTTTAATGTCGACAATTTTAAAGACTTTTTTCTCACCTCAGCTCCTCTAATTTTTGTTTGGTTTTATATTCGAATATTTTTGGGATCACGACAGTACAAATGGCTATAAATGTGATACTTCGTTATTTTAGAAGATCTGGCACCGAAAAAAGATGCAATTCTGATGTTGACAGTATTTGAAGAGTGTGAATAAGCTCAGCTCCACAAATTTTCATTTGTACGGTTCCATTTTTTCACACTGTTTGGCATCGACAAAGATTCGTTTTAAAATCGACAATTTTGAATAACTCATCTCAGCTCCATGACTTTTTTCGACGAAGTTCGAGCATTTTTGGGACAACAACACTTATAGAAACTCTAAAATGTGATATTCCGTCATGTTACAATGTTTGACACCGAATAAGGTGCATTTTTAATGTCGACACTTTTGAAGAATTTGACTCACCTCAGCCCCTCAAATTTCTTTTAGGATCGAAATTCGAACTATTTAGTACCACGACACATGGAATCTCTCTAAAGTGTGATATTTCATCTTTCTAACACTGTTTGGGAACTAAAAGATGCCTAGTCAATGTCAACAGTTTTGATCACCTCAGTTCCAAAAATTTTCATTTGGAACGAAATTGAAATATTTGTTTACCCAGGACACTTTTAAATATCTAAAATGTGATATTTCATCTTCTACAACCTCTTGCACCAACGAAGAAGCGTTTTAGTGTCGACAGTATTGAACATTGAAGATTTTCACTCACCTCAGCTGCATATTTTTTTCATTTGCACCGATTTCATCCTTTTTCACCGTTTTGCTCCGAAAAAGATGCACTTTTAATGCCGACAAGTTTGAAGGCTTTGACTCACCTCAGCTCAACAAAATTTTATTGGACCGACATTCCAACGGTTTTAGGACCACCACACTCGCAATCGTTCTAATATGTGATATTTGATAATTTTACACTGCATGACACCGAAAACGATGTATTTGTCCTGTCGACAATTTTGAAGCCATTGATTCACTTCAGCTGTACAAATTTAAAGTTTATTATGGACCGACAACTGAACCTTTTGGGATCAGACACCTGAAATGGCACTAAAATATAATATTTATTCATTTTAAAGATTACTTTTTAATGTCGACAATTTTGAAGGCTTTCTTTCACCTCAGATCCACATATTTTCATTTGAACCGAAATTCGAACTACGACACACCCAATAGCATTTAAAATCTGATATTTTTTCACCGAGAAAGATGCAGTTCAAATATCGATAATTTAACACTTTGACTCACCTCAACTCAACGAATTTTTATTTGCACCGAACTTCAAACATTTTCAGAATACTGATTTTACAATGTTTGGCACCTAAAAACGATTCAATTCTATTGTCGACAATTTTGAAGACTTTGACTAATCTCAGTTTCACAAATATTTATTTGGAGCGCCAGTCCAACATTTTTGGAATTAAGACAATTGTAATGGCTCTAAATATTATATTTCATTATTTTACACCACTTGACACCGAAAAAATAACACATTTTAATGGCGACAGTTTTGAAGAATTTTGCTCACTTCAGCTGCTTAAATTTTTATTTCGACTAAAATTTGAACATTTTTAGGACTATGCTTCTTGGAATGGCTCTAATATGTGATATTTCATCATCCAACAATGTTTGGGGCTAAAAAGATGCAATTGCAATCCAATCAAAATCCGAACCAGGTTGCGCTAAGGGTCTGTAAGGCGTAGATGCCCATTTAATACAGGCAACTTACAAGGTTCACTTGGCAGGGTAGCTTTATCTGGTGGGGTCTAAGCTCCTCTGAACGACCGTAAAACTCTTCAGGAGTAAATGTAAATTTCACGGATTCACGATCACTATCAGTCACAGTCATTTTCCGATCCTTGACTGAAAAGATTTTTTCGCTAAGATAAGTTGATGCCGATAGTTGATAGTGGACTAAAATTTTTTTCACTAGCATAAGTGGAGGATGATAGTGGATAGTTCACAAAAAGATTTTTTCACTAGGATATGTTGATGATGATAGTGGACTAAAAGATTTTTTTTCACTAGGATAATTTGAGGATGATAGTGGATAGTTCAGCAACGTAACGGGGAATACGCTCAGGTTGTTAAGGGCTAGCTTTAGGCTTTACTTCCGGGTAAGACTCGGGATCTGCACTTTCTCGCACAATAATATAAAAGTCACCATATAACCAAAATAGAAAGATAATACACTAAACAAGGATGACCCAAAATAAAGCACCTATCGCTCAATTTGAATTTAAAATTATGACACACAAATATACACACAAGAGCACATTCGTCTTTTACTCTATGCTAAAATAAGTGTTATTAAACTTCAGTAGAATAATACAACACATCACACTTGGTTCTCGTACGAGTGCAACAGAATATTATAGGACAACAGAGAAAAACAGACATGCCAGGCTACATAACTTGTGAAGAGGTACCGACGAACACAAATCAATACAAAAGGAAAGCTCGGATGGGATGCAAGAGCCAGAATTGGCACAGTGCTCAAATGGGCTACGAGGGACCAGGATGGTATATAAGTCCAGTACTGGTATAATACTTGTATGAGCCACAGAGGGCAAGATGGGATCTTGGGTTCAGTATGGGTACAGTGCTCGGACGGGTCTAGATCTCGCATGAGCCTTACGTGTCAAGAGGAGACAAGATGATAGGTTCAAAAGTGCCAGGATAGACTAACACAGTGAATATGGGTCTTTCAACGCTCTGAGCGCAGTAAGGTAATGCAGCACTGCACAACGGAATACTCGTATAACAAGAAGCAGAAAAAATGCAAATTCTCTTTAGTTTTCGACCTTGTTTTTTCAGCCGACAACACTGGCACACAATACTGATTTATTTCACTAAATTTCGTGTTACAATAGCCCAAACACACCAGCCTGTTTAAACCGTATATTTTACACCTAATTAACAGAGAGTAATTACCAGTACGCCAACAAATTTATTTAAACTTTCTGTAAATAACTTCCGAAACTTTACGTGTAACACACACTTTTCTGCAAAAATAACTCTACATATAGAATACACATAAATGTGCAAATATACTGTACACGGAACAACATTTTTAAAGTATGACTGGAATGCAGTTTTTGCTAGTCATTAAAGTAAAATATAATAGTTCAAATTACTCGAGAAACTCCTATAATGAAGGCTTAATTTAAATTAAAAGAAATGAGCAAAACTTGTTTTATCTTGTACTTTCACTCTACAGGCCAGCCCTGGAACAAGGAGCTCATACGAGATCCTAATATCAGAAAATGTAAGTAAGCAAATGGGTGAGTACGAGCACAGCATTAACTTAACAAAAACAATGTCAATACACATGGAGATTTTTAATTCTTAATTCCCAGACCAGCGGCATGTAGTGGTTTCTTTTTTTCAGCCAACAGCGAGTACAGTACAGTACGAGGCTGAAAAAACACAGTGGCGAAAATATATTGGCATAATTTCTCGTAAACAATTAAAGGCTTGCTTTAGCACCAAACACTCCACAATAAACCCAGTAACACGATAAATACGCACAAGGGTGAATAGAGAAATTTTGCTTTGACAAGCTTATACCTCAGACTTTAAAAGTTCTGCTCCAATTTACTGTATCGACACCGCATCAAGTTTCACTACGAGATTTTAAATCTCCCTGCTTATACACTATTACAGTAAAAACCTTTTCGTGATTTTCCTTGCACTTTTACACGCTCCTTGTAATTATTGCACTCTTAATTTCAACTGATTTTCTTCGTCGATGTAGTTATGTCCATCAGAACGCCTCTATGTGCCTCTGACGTGTACTAGGGATTTTCAAACCACTAAAAAGAAAAATTCACTTCATTTTCAAAAATACTTAGCGTTACCTGATTTTTCAAGATTATTTATCCCTATAAATATTAATGTAAACATACACAAAATCTTGGCACATGCACATCTATTCCTAAAGCATAACACAGTTCACTGAAAGTTTGTAAAAGTTCCAATCCTTCGTTCGCTATTTGGGGAACAGCGACTCTTTTACTTTACAGGAATAATCAGGGAATATAATATTCATAATTTCATAATTTTCTTTTCCTATCAACCGAGATTTACAGCCGCATTTCATCGACAAAATATACAAAATCTTCACTGAAATTGAGAAGTGTGTTCCAACAGAGAGTGAGTATGAATCAATTCTTACAACAACGGAATGCGGCAAACAAAGCCGCATTAAGGTAATTTTGCACACAATAGTAAGGCTTTATGCATTTTAATAATATCTTTGCTTCGAAAAACTTGAAGTAATTGAAGTCACTGATAAGGATACTGAAAAAGCTAAACGCTGAGAAAAAGATGATGATATTAATTAATTCAAACTAATAACAGTTGCATTCGGTCATTAAAAATCAATCAGAAGTACTGTAAAAATGCTAAAATTAATTAAAACCTTGTTGCATCTTGCTCTTGCATAGACAAAGGTTGAATTATAATTTCTATAATTACATTCTTTGCATTCTATTTCAATGTGATTCATTTTATGCTAAAAAATTCTTTTTCTAATAATAATAATTAAATTCATTTTATTGTGACATCAGTTTACTGTTTTGTCTCTTAATTAAATTTTTAACCTTTTAAAGGTGGTTTATTCTTGTTACATATTTTATGCAAAGTATTACTTGCTAGTTCTCCGTGACAAAAACGTGCTAGTATTCTGTGATGATGCAGTACATATACATACCAGTTGTCTGTTACAATGCATTACATACGGACTAGTGTTCATTGACGATGTAGTACATACACGAGTTTTCAGCCTTATGCTTTCACGTATGTGTACGCTGTTATTTAAACAAAGATTTATTTCAACTTGTTTTTTCTGATTATAATGTGCTTCTTTACAGTACAGAAGGTAAATGATTTACTATTTTCTTTCTCATAGTTATTCTCATAGCTATAAACATAAATGCGTCGGCTACTCATTAATAATAAAATGATGTCACATCACTTATTTTAAGTATAAGCATCTGACATGGACATTGATTGGTCTATGTTTTGTCCCTTAATTAAATTTTAACCTTTTAAAGTTGGTTTATTCTTGTTATAAATTTTATGCAAATTATTATTAGCTGGTTCTCCGTGACAAAAACGTGCTAGTGCTGTGTGATGACGCAGTACATATACATTCCAGTTGTCTCTTACAATGCATTACATACGTACCAGCATTCTTTGACTATGTAGCACATACACGAGTATTCAGCTTTATGATTTCATGTACGTGTACGCTGTTATTTAGACAAAGATTTATTTCAACTTGTGTTTCTGATTATAATGCGTTTCCTTACAGTACAAAAGGTAAATGATTTACCTTTATTCTCGTAGGTATTCATGGTTATCTATTGAAATTTCGATCTCGCTCATAAACAGAAATGTGCCCTCTACTCATTGATGATAAAAATGGTGCCAAAGCACTTATTTTAAGTATAGGCATCTGAAATGGGCATTTACTCGTCTATGATACTGTACATTTTGAGTGCATCTCATGGTTTTAATTTACGTGGATGAAGAGTAATTGTTATATGACTTTATTTTTTAATTAACTTTTTCCTGCTTTCTTCTGCATCACAGAAAACAGAAGTCGATTCAAGTCATGGAAATAATGTCGATTGTTGGCCTTTGTACGTAAGCAAACATAACACTTGTCTTTCTGTAACCAACACAAGTAGTTAATGTGTGTTCTGTTATTATTCAGTTTATATAATTCCGATAAGAAAGTTAAGCTAAATGAACTAATTAAATAGAATGTTTTGATCATGTAAGGTAATTTATAGCAATTATATTCGCTGAAGTCGGCATGCATGTGTAGTTTTAATTTAAGTTGCTGTTCTTCATTTGCCTCTATTCTACGAGTCTTTGTAACTATTGCATGAGTCTTAATACTAATAACTGACACAACATTACCTTTTATAAAAGTTCACAAAATCTTTTAAGAAAAAATAAAAGTCAGTTCGATTTGTATTGAATGGTTAATGTTCAGAGATAAATTTCGTATGATTCAAAATGCTTGTCACTGAAGCATTCTTACTTCTAATTAAATTATATTAGCAGCAACTTATGACCAATTTCAAAAATTAATTAGATACATAAATTTATATTAAGGTATAAGTTAAGTTGAGTAATACCTAACTTATATTTACTGATCAATATCGTCAAGAATTGAATAATAAAGTTTTCTTTGCTCGTAGGAAAACTATTCTGTGAAATGTGCAACCTGTTAACGATCACAACAACAACAGGTACCGCATACATGTGGACACGGACACTTGCTGCCCCCCCCCCCACCTTGTGCTTCATTCTTCATTCTTCCTCCACGATCAATATGCCATTGCATGATATCCACATTGTTTGAACACGCGTATATACTACGAGATGCTCAAGAAGATACTAAACAGCAAAAGACGCAAAAACTCCTGCCTTAACAAAAACTGATGATGTTTAATGAATTCCATATGAAGGTTATCATGCTATGAATAAAACATAAACCATTTTCAGCAATTCATAACATCAAAGGAAGCATAACCGTCTTAGATTGTAATCATTGTTTTAATAACTCAAATGTGATTAAGCAAATTTGATTTATTTCATAATATTTGGCAAACATTTATTGATGATTTTGCGACTTTGTTTTTTTTTTTTTAATGTCACGAAACTAAAGCAACTGAGTCACCTTTCTCATAGATGGATTTTGCGATGGTGCAAACAGCCGCAGAAGTTGCAAGAACTACAAATGTCAACACAAACGCCTTCATCATAGTTTGGTATGAAATGCTATCTCTGAAACATAAAAAAAACACATGCGTAGTTACCAATCTATCAGTGTCAAAACAAATGGATTCATTCTAAATCTCTGTGAAATATTTTGATGGAAATGTATGTGGTATGCACATTATCGATACCACAATATACAAATCACAAAATTGTCACGGCCTGTGATACTGAATAAAACATTCTAGTTACTTTGATATAGTCCCGTATAGTCCAGTCTTGTTTATCCTTTTCCGAAATGTTCCGACGTTATATTTCCACCTCTTTTAAAAGCTAATTTGCTGCTTTGTTATTTTTTATGCGTACGGTATGTAAATCTGTTTTCAAGTTTTTTTGATATTTTGTGAGACATTCATAGTCCTTCATGTCGAGTTGTTGTTTTTTTCCTTTGTTATTTATTTTTAATGCGTATTATATTTGCATGTGTCGTCTCGGTATAGCATTTTGGGATACACACATAATGTTTTATGTGACATTTATTGCTCCAATACATCTTTTCTTCTTTAACGTGAAATACTATGAAACACTCTTAGATTGTGTTTCTCTTTGTAAATCATTATTACCATCGACTAGTTGTGGTGCATGTTTCACAGACATCTATTAAATTAAATGCTTGACATAGTAAATCATTCTTTCTTTGAATTAATGACATTAAAAATGATATATGATATTATTTCTGTTCATTTCATGTAAATTCAACGAAAACTGCGTAGCTAGTTTGAAACTCGCTGTGTGCATAGCCTTTTTACAGAAAATATTTTTCTTTCATTTTGTTAAGCCCAAGCTGAATGAATTTTGTTTATTTTACTTCTGATAAAAAGTTCTAATCCTTATTTAACGTAATTCCAATAAGAGTCAAGCCCTTTTACTTGCTTTTGATATTCAGTTTAACTTAGTATTATGTTTCAATTCGCTTTACAGTGTAATTCATACTCCTCCCAAATGGCGATGATTACAAATATCACTACCAACACACCAGGTTATCAACCGTAACTGCCAACGGATCAAACTGTCCCTAATATGATCATATCAGGTTATAAATCACATCTCCACATCTCATGTAACATTATACATGTACCATTATACATGTGGTTATCAACCTCAACCCTCATTTCGCTACAAGCACATTAGATTATCAGCAGCACCTCGCCCTACTACCACCACATCGGGTTGTCAGCCAAATTTTACAGCTAGTACAATTACAGTTATTAACCCCTACCCAACGTTACAACCAACGCATCATGCTATCATCTCCATCCTCACTCTACTCCCAACCCAACAGGTTATCATCCCATTCCAACTATAATTCCAAACTATCAGGTCATCAGCGCCACTCCCACAATGCAACCAATGTATGAGTTTATTACCCAACAACGCCATGTTTCATTGCTGTTGCATCATGTATGTTGGCCTCCTGTGTGATTTCGCCTGCGTATTTAATAGAAAACGAATTTGTGATGTAGTTGGAAATACGATTCAATGACTGCAATTGATGCTACTGCCTCAGTCAAATGTTTCGACAATTTTTTTCACCACACACACACACATTTTTTTAAAGATTTTATAACTACGGATAAATACAGGTGAGTGATGATACGCAGGTGAATCATGAAATACTGGTAAATAAAGAAACGCAGGAAAATAAGAAAAGACACGTAAATAAAGAAATTCACGCGAATAACGGAAAGCTTGATTTCACATCCTAACAGAAAACAGTAGAAAAATAGATTACTTGATTAAAAATAAAGGGAGACGGTCTCAAAACTAGGAGGGCGTATTTACAAAGGGTTGAGCACCGCCTAGCTGTGTAGCACATTACAGGACAATGTATTTTGCAATGAAGTGATAGTTTAATTGATCTAACATGTGCTCATAACGTCTATATAAATGGCAAATAACTTACTCATCGCCAAATACTATCGTGGCTCAGATGGCTACAAATGAAAGCCAGAAATACAATATTCCATACCGCGCAATCATTAAAAGGGTCGAACATCTATGTGCGTCCAGACGTCCCCGTTGCTTTTCTGCAGAGGATAGTGCGGGTAACTCACAGAGGCTTAAAAAATACAGTCTTATTTAGAGACTTAATAAAACCAGAGACATAAAATATTAAAAGGCATTACTAATACTACTGTTATTGCGGATATTGTACACTTAAATAATATAAGAAATATTGAAGACTTAAATCATGCAAGGGAAACTAGACTAGAGACATCAGGCGCCACTTAAACGAGAGCAATGCAATGCACATTATGTTATAATCAAAACGAGCCCTTTAGGTTTTGATATTTTAAATTGTGCTTTAGCCTTTACGTAAACCAGTCCTGTAGTCGGCTCTTGATAGTCAAAATTTGTCTACAGCAATCATAAGTAATCAGCTATATTAAACTTGTTCACATGTCTGTACAGTCTGATAATTGTCTGAATGCTTTATGTTGCAAAACAGTTACGGTAAATATATTATAAATAGCATGCCGTCATCTCAGATTTGTCACTTTATAAATTTGCCGGCTTTCTCATGAAACATTTTTTTACAATTTACACACGTCTGTGATTTTACTCAGGAAAAAAATCAATCATAGCTGTTTTTAGATATTTAAAGAGAGAGAGTTGGTTTATTGGGACCAATTAAACCGAAACTGGTTTAAGCATCAGATTACCAGCCAGAAATTACGGAGTTACTTTTAGAGATTGAAAAGTCAATTATCGATAGTGTTTGGTAAGATTTTAAGCAAACTATTCAAAGCGTTCATTATAGACATCCCGGTACAACAATACGCATTCCGAACATTTGCTGAAGACCAGCACCTGACTGAACCGATTCCTAACAAATCGGACAATCTCAAAATTACCGGCGAATAAAGCGATCGGAGACAAGAAGGTGGAGTGGAATGATGTCTCAGATTTCTACAAAGGACGCAAAGATGTCTTTTGTATACTAATTACCGCGTCTTTCCAGGAAAGAAATTGTCAAATTTATCGATTGCAACAACATAGTATGGACAATCACTATTGTAAGGCCTCCCACAGGACCAGACTGAAATCGAAGTAAGAGAGAATCTACAAAGCTCTGCTTCTACCATAGCGAAGTCTCGAAGTACAATTGCCCAGTTAAGCTGGCCTAATGTCGACGACAGATTGCTAACGCATTGTTAACGATGGATTAGATATCGTTCAAAATTTGCACAATATGGTGACGACACAGTTAAATATAGACAGTGGTTCGCCCGTTCAGAATCTACTATCATGAATCCTATATCTGATGCACAAAAGCTGATCTATAACCTCGCCAAAATTATTTTCTACAAAGATATCAAGCGAATAAAAAGTGATGCTATTCACTCCTAAAATTGCTCTGAATGCGTGAGCAATTTCTGCCTGAACACAAAAAATGGCACACAAAAAGCCTGGTAAACAATACAAAGCTGTTCTTTCAAGAGCTCCTAGCAATATTCCTCTCGTGTTTTTCATGAACATTCTTTCTTATGTCAACTGAAATCAACAGCCGCCTTTCTTCGACAATCTACAAAATCCTCCCGAAATTGAGAAGTGTGTTCCAACAGAGTAAATAAGCTTTTCGGCGTTTGTTATCACAACGACATGCGGCAATTAAACCAATCTATTTAGTGATTTACTTCATCCATTTGCTTAGCTTTGCAACAGAAGCATACTCATGCGTACGGATCCCTCACAACCGTTTCATCTGAGGACGCTACAGGACGTCGAAAACGTTAAATTCATGTTTTCGTGTTCATCCAGATGAGAAAATTAGGATAAACCGGCAGTGTAAAAGATTTAAACAGTTTAATGGTTGGCAACTACCAATAAATATAATACAGCTGATATAAATACATCTTGAATATTCTGTAGGTTTTATGGTTTTATACTTTTGCACAACTCTTAAGTCACAATGCGAAGACTGACAATATATTTTGCCTGGGCTCTATAAGAACTGTTTTGGAAGGGAACATTATGTTGCCTGATCTTGAATAATATCTTGTTTGATTAAAAACATCTTAAAGTTCCTCTTACATGCTTAAACGACATATGTTTCTTAAGCTTGTATGTGTTCTCTGACAAATAAAGGTCAATTAGACATATTTTAGTCTGTCAATTAGATGTAGCAATTTTTTTTCCTGTGCAAAAACTAACAAAACACATTATATGGCTATCAACACAAACTGTCAATCAAGACCACTCCTTTTCCAAGAGAGCTATTTCATAATGCAAGCACTCCGCTGAAAATTCACTTCTAATGTTATTTTTTCTTGCGATATTGATGGCAGTAAAAGCTACCAGCATAAATATTCCAAACAAAATGTTTTAGTATATTTCAAGATAGAGTTATTGCAGTGAAGATGAAAAGGCAATCTTATATGTATCATAAAAGTTTGCCGTTACGGTAATTGTGCACACAATAGTAGAGCGATATTAACACAGTCTTGTTATATACTTTAATGCGTGATGTATTTCCATGTAATGCTTTTGCTTAAAATTATTTTGAAATTGAGTTTCTTGTTTTTTTTGTGCAAGTTTGTTGTGTTTTTGCTTTTGAACCTGCAATAAAAATTTTACCACGCAGAATATTACGTTCTAGTGCTCCTTGACAAAGACGTGCTAGTGTTCTGTGAAAACGCGTGGTATATATATGCTAGTTGTCCGTTAGAATGCATTTCATACGGGCTACTGTTCTGTGACGATGCAGTACATAGATGAGTATTTAGTTTCATGCTTTCATGTTCATGTACGCTGTTATTTAGACAAAACTTTATTTTATCTTGTTCCTCTGATTATATTGTGTTTCTTCAAAATACAGAAGGTAAATAATTCACTAAATTATTTTTGTCATATTTATGTGCAGTTTTCTATTGACATTTAGCTCTCGCTCATAAACATAAATGCTATGGCTACTCGATGATGATCAAAATGGCTTCAAAACACTTACTTTAAGTATAAGCATCTAGCAAATTAAGTTGAAGAAGGGCAATTGTTATGTGACTTTATTTTCAAGTAAATTGTTTTTTTTTTCCTACTTTATTCGGCATCACAAAAACAAGTCGATTCAAGTCATGGAAATAATATCGGTTGTTTGCCTTTGAACAAAAACCTTACCACTTATTTTTCTGTAACCATTACAAATAGTTAATTTGTGCTCTGACATTATTCAGTTTATATAATTCCGCATTAGTAAAATGAACAAATTAAATGGAATGTTATGATCATGTCATGTAATTTATATCAATCCCATTTGCTGAAGTCTTGCATGCATGTGTAATTTGTTGTTCTACATTTGCTTCTATTTTACGAGTCTTTGTCAGTATTGTATGAATCTTAATACTTGTTGCTGACAAAACATTATTTTTTTTATAAAAGTTAGAAATCTTTTCAGATAAAAAAAATAAAAGTCGGTTGTATTTGTATTAATTGCTTAATGTTCGAATAAATTTCGTATAATTTAAAATAAATGTCACTGAAGCATTGTTGTTTTTAATTACATTATACTTGCAGCGGCTTTTGACCAATATAAAAATTATTACTGATACTTAAGTTATACATTTAAATTAATATTAATTTATAGATTAAGTTAAGCTATGTTTAACTTATATTTACTGATCACTTTTGTCAATAATTGAATGAAAAAGTTTCTCTTGTTCATATTTTCACACTTATAGCTTCGTAAGCCATGTAACATGGCTGTGAAATGTGCAACCTGCTAACGACCAACACAGCAATAACAGCTGCCGTATACATGTAGACACGGGCAAGAGGGTGCTGCTTCACGCTTCGTTCTTCCTCCACTATCAATATGACCATTTCCTTGCATGATATCCACATTATCTAAACATATATACTACGAGATGCTCAAGAAGATACTAAACATCAGAAGAAGCAATAACTTCTGCCTTGACAAATATGACAACGATTAATTAATTTCATATGAAGGTTATCATATTATGAATGAAGATTAAATAATTTTCAGCTATTTCTAACATTAAAGGAAGCATTATCGTGTATTTAGCTTATAAAATTATTTTTAATTGATCAAATAGGATTAAACAAATATGATAAGATTTATTTCATAATATTTGGCAAATATTTTATTTAAGTTTTGTGTGACCTTGATGTTTTAAATATTTATATAGGTTTTGTGTCACCTTTCTCATTGATGGATTTTGTGGTGGTGCAAATGACCGCAAAAGCTCTAAGAACTGTCATTGCCAACACAAACGCCTTCATCGTAGCTCACTGTAAAATGATATCACTGAAATATGAAAAAATACATGCATAGTTACTAAACTATCACTGTCATAACAAATGCATTCGTTTAAATTGCTGTAAAATATTTACACTAAAATATCGATAAGAAGCATATGGATCTATATCACCCTCTCCTTTCCGTGGTATGCACATTATCGAGCAGATACCGTCAATATTATTTATATAAGGCTGTCACAGCCTGTGATGTTGAACAAAGCATTCTAGTTACTTTGCTATAGTTCCCTATGGTCCAGCTAAAAATCAAGTATCATAACTTTATATAAATACTGCAAAGAAAAACTTTTTCTTTCTTTTACCCTCAACAGAGTCATAGCCTTTTCGTGTCTAATTTTACCGAAACAAAACACTGAACTGCAGTTTCGTACATTGACTGTCTTCTTATTTTCTATCTATGACGTGTTCTGACGTTACTTTTCCACCCCTTTTGAAAGCTAATTTGCTGATTTCATGCTTAGCGTGTGTAAGTGTGTTGTCAATGCCTGGTGTTTTGTAAGACATCAATAATTATTCATGCCAGTTGTTTTTTTCCTTGTTATTTATTTTAATGCGCATTATATTTGCACGTGTCGTCTCGGTATAGCATTTTGGAATGTACACAAAATTATTGGTGTTAAGTTGATTGCTCTGCTACATCTTTTCTTCCTTAACGTGATGTGTTATGAAACACTCTTCTCTTTGTTAATAAGTTTTGCCACTCTCTAATTACAGTGCATGTTTAACAGTCATCTACTAAATTTAATGTCTGATATTGTCCATCATTCTTTCTTTTAATTAACGAAACATTAGAAATGAAATATGTTAATGTCAATATTCATTTCATGTAAATTAAAAGTTAGCAGTTTTTTACAGAAATTATTTTTCCTCCATTTCCTTAAGCCCATGCTGAAGTAATTTACAATTTTGGTTAGTTTACTTTTGATACAACGAAATAAAAAGTAGGACATTTTAGAATTCCGCCTTCTAACCCATGTGTTGGGGATTTGGCGATATGGTGCCCTCGTCTTCAACCATCTTGACGCATTGAAACGCCCATTCTAGATAACACTAACTCCAACTGAAATGCTCTTTGGTCTTGTTAAAATCATATATCTATATCAAAATGTTATTTTGACAATACATGCAATATAATTTCTTTTTTTTTTCTATGCTTGTGTCCTTAAGTGTTTCATTTGCAATACATGGCTAACAATTGTACCTTACTGTTTTTTATATCTTTGACCATATTGCAATCGCCTGAATTTAATCGTCCTTCTGTTTTGATTACGTTTTATTTCAGAACTACTTTTTTCATCCTTTGCGCTTTGACGT
Source organism: Protula sp. h YS-2021 (assembly GCA_949752745.1). Classification (NCBI taxonomy): domain Eukaryota; kingdom Metazoa; phylum Annelida; class Polychaeta; order Sabellida; family Serpulidae; genus Protula; species Protula sp. h YS-2021. The sequence goes on from OX457032.1 coordinate 42,495,977, forward strand.
TATACATTCACTTGCTTTAACGATTGACGATTTCGAATTTATTAATTTTTAAAATATTTAAATTGAAATTAATCTAATTAGAATATAAGCTCAGGCTAACATACTTTCTTGCATTTCTTATATGTAAATCAAACAAAATAGATTACCTCTAATATATCAACTTTGTCTTGTAACTGCAACTACGTAAAATCCTCTAACGTCTACTGCTAAACACATGCTTAATCATCTTTACTTAAGCTTTATAGAGCTTCTTTTGTTACATATGCCTAATGGCAGTATAATCACAATATTTATTTACAAGTAAGAAATGTGTACTAGACAAATTCCAGCTGCATTTGAATGCTCATGTTGATGAAGGATTTTTTAACCTATTTCGTTTTGTACGTACAACAGTAATATTTCATGATAGGTGAAAATTATGGCTTTCTTACATGAAGGATCCGGACCGAATTGAAAGAACCCGAAGTTATCCATCATTTAATTTCAAAACTTCCGAAATTCAACACTCTGCATTTTCTACTATTATTGGTCAAAAAGTTACTCTCTGTGTCTCTGTTAGCCACATAAACTTCTTACTATTTTCTATATCCTAACAGTTTATGAAGTTGATTAGCATTTCCTCCAGAGTCATTAAGCAGCTATAGCAATTTTGTTATTCAGAAGAAAATCAACATAATTAGCAAATATAGATAAAACGGTAGAATGATATCTAAGTGCATATATTCCTTATTTAATTGCAGTCGCCAGCACGGTGACTAATTCAAGACTTTCAGCAATGCGAAAGACAAAAACAAACGTTGTTGTACATGGTATATAAAAAGCATGAAATTATTAAGTGATACAACGAGCATTATACAATTTCCATGTTTTAGAAGTGTGATGCGGCTCTCAAACTTTTCGGGAAGGATGGTCCATTAGCTGACATTTTTAGTTTTACAGGTAACGGGAAAAGAGTCAAATACTCAAAGACGTTATAACCAAATGTCAAAGAAAACATTAAAAACTTAAGCAATATGTAAGCATTAGGAAACTAACGGGGACAACAGATTCACATTTTGATCACTTTCTTTTACAAAACCCGTAACATCTAGTGTAAAAAAGACAATTTCATGAATAATCTTATTATTTTCATAAAAAATTATCACCTGTTCTACCAAATAATTCAACCTTCCTTGTCACAGGACATTCCCTCAGGACATTACCGGCTTTTATCACAGAGGCATACACTTTTAGATTCAAATAAAGGTATAGGTAATACCTCCTTTTTCAATTACAATTATAAAAGCCATATTTTAAATTTTTGTTTATTTAAGGTACCTTTAAGGTACCTTCTAAATAATATACAAAATATATGTTAACAAATTTAAATATTTCCGGTTAATCAAACAGTCACAGTTAAAATGATTCAATAAATACTTCATTTTACACTTTACATTAAACATAGAGGGCCATAGAGGGCCATAAGAAAAAAGGCATAAAAATAATCAACAAATAAAATAATGCCAAACAAAAAAAGCTATTTTGAATAACGTCTTGCAAACAAGCGCTTAAAAAACGCAAATGGAAACACGTAGTAGCGCATCAGCCGTGGCGGACAGGGACACCCGAGATCTCAAAGCTCTCCAAGAAGTTGCTAAAGTCAAAAACGATAAAAATCAAAGTCAAAATGTAAATGCTTCCCATACAAACAAACAAACTTCCGCAACAGATGCCCGGGTTGCTGAGTTAACTCAGGCACTGGAACAACTTCGGGCAGACCTGCAAAACGCAAAGTCTAAAAATGGAAATCTGGAAAACTCTGTGGCAAGTTTGCAACACAAGAATTAAACACTGCACAATCACTCTAAGGCAGTGCAAGAACAAATCAAGCAAGGAAAGCAGGAACTAGAAACACTCTTTAAGAAAAATACGGCACTGCTACAGGAAAACAAATTTCGGAACAGACAGACGATGCATCTGTTGGAAAACAATCTCTATCCCATTCCAGTACAGAAACACCGGAGAGCTCTACGACGAAACAGCCTCGGCTACTTCAAATCTAACTCAAGAACTACAACCAATGCTAATGCAACTCCTTCATCAGACTCTCATGTCTACAGCTATTTTACAACCATGCAGTCCACAAACTGACACCTCTCAGAATTCACAGGAAACACAACAACTACCGTTTCAACAGATTCAACAAAGCGGACAAGCACATCCTACACAATATAATGGACAAATGTACACTCCCTGGGCAAATCCGATCGGAAATAACAAATTTAAAGTAAGCCCACCATCTAAATTCAATGGTCGTGATGGTGATAACGCAGCGCAGTGGCTCCGACACAACAATTTGTTTAACCGGTCTCAAAACATCATCGATGATTCGGTACTGGTATGCACATTTGCTAATTATTTGGACAAAAATGCCGCCCATTGATGTCACAAACTACGGGACTCCACAAAATACTGTCACAGACTTCTCGTCAACGCCTTCCGTAATAAATATCTCGCAGACCCAGGCATGGATCAATTAAATGTGTTCGCACAAAAGACGTTTTGATGATTTAGTGTTACGTAATGGATCAATATGTGATCAACTAGGCCATCGGAAATGGGAGGCCAGTTAAAAATGATCACGTTTATGGACGTAGATGAATGCGCACAGAAAGCTAAAAACTTGTTCTTTGCAACAAAGAAATACGTGTCAGTGAACGCAGTACAAAGTCATGACAACCTCAACTCTCCACGGAGCAAGGGCGACAGCACCCATCACAACGGCAGAGGGGAGAGGGCATGGACGAGGAAGAGGTCAGACTCCGAGATGGCCCTGTAGCATCTGCAACAGTATGGAAAAAAGATGTGACGAATGTTCAGACTCCTTTCAGACCAGACAAAAAGGAGATTCCGCCGCAGCAAAACTTAGCAATCAAAGCGTAGAGGCTTTAAACAAATAAAGCCTCCGCCAACTGGCGTTCTCGGAGGTCTGAAATTCTACAATCCCCACAAACGTAATAACTCTAGAAAATCAAAGAGTGCTGTAGACAAATCGGACAACGAACAAATCTAATGTAAAGAGGAAAAGAAAATTTGTCCCATTCCTCGACTTGAAAACAGCGCTCACGTTACGGTTCAATTTTCTGGATCCAATATGACGCTACACGCACTTGTTGACACTGGAGCTGACTGTTGTTGTATTTCTTCCAAAGCCTACAACCAACTACCAAGCAGTGCAAAGGCATCTCTAGAACCCTGCGGTACCGAATATGCAAAGACTGCATGTGGTGACAGGATGGCAAAAGAAGGATTAACTGACTTCAATTGTGTTCTAGGAAAAAGTTCATATACAGTCAAAGTTCTCGTTGCTGAGAATCTTATAGTTGATCTTATTCTGGGAAGAAACTTCCTGTCTGAAAATTTCGCTCAAAGAGATATTGGGAAAAGCCAACTACGTCTCAGGAAAAGCTACTATATAAAAGCTGGAAAACTCTTCCAAGTTAAAGGAGAAGTACAAGAGCACATATGCGGCACACTTGCAGAGGTACACAACGCTGTTGACGGTATGATAACTGCTCACCCCAACCTAAAAACCAAAAGGTCTCTATCTAGCAAATACGCTGTCGACACCACAGAATGGAAAGATTTTACTTCGCGTCATGAATATTCATAGCAGGCCAGTAACTGTTCCTAAAACATATCGATTGCCTTTTTATGACCTAGATGATGACCTAGTTCCATTCGACAAAACACTCCGTCAATCCGGAGGAAAACCATATGTCAATAACGTAAGGCTCAAAACAGCAACATCCGATCCTGAGTACAATGACGAGTATCAGGAAGCAAAGGCAAAAATCAAAGACAAAATTAGCTGGGCAGATTGTAAACTCAGCGAGGAACAACATGGAGAACTGTTGGATGTACTAGCCAGAAATGCCAAAGCTTTTTTTCATTCGATGGAGAATTGGGTAAATGCGATTTGATGACACATAAAATCAACATAAAACATGACGCCAGCCCTATCTATAGGAAACCTTATCGCTATAACCCTACGGCAACTGATCACGCCAAAAATCACATAGAAACTCTACTGAAGCAGGATGTTATCGAACCTTGTATATCTCCATAGAGTTCAACGCTTGTAATTGTCAATCACCAGCCCATTCAAACCAGTATGTGTGTAGATTTTCGAGGTGTGAATGACGTCACAGTTCCCGATCGTACTTACCTGCCAAGGTTGGACAGCACTATAAACCGCTTAGGCACAGCCGCGCCGAAATATTTCTCTACGCCTAATTCTAGGACCTAATTCAAGGATTCTTCCAGCAGGTGCTAGACGAAAACTGGAAACTCGTAACAGCATTTTCATTCGAAGGGGGGCTGTACTGTTTCAAAAGACTCCCCATCGACTTAAAGATTTCACCTTCTTCATACACACGCCTCATAGAATTTACTCTTAAAGGTATCCAGTACTACATCCGCCTCTGCTATATTGACCATATAATTTTTATAGCTGAACATTTGAAGAACACCTGGATCACATCGACCAAGTCCTGAAGATAATCATCAAAGTCCAAATCGAAAAGTGCTGCTTCGCCAAGAATGAAATAACATTCTTTCCGCTTCTGGATGGAAACCGGATCCTGAAAAAAACGCCTGTCATACGGGAATACACTCAACAAAAAACCCCAAGGAAGTCAGAAGATGGCTAGGTATGGTTGGTTTCTATAGGAAATTCATTCCACATTTTTCGGATCTGGCTGCACCCTTGTACAAATTACTGAAGAAAGGAGAACAGTTTGAATGGACAGCGAAATGCCAAAACGGTTTTGATGGACTGAAGCAATCATTGGTAGAGTCACCAATCTTGGGCTACCCTGACTTCAAGAAATCGCTCAAACTGTACGCCGACGCATCATACGAAGGACTATCTGGCATGCTGACACAAATGCAAGACTGCAACTGTCAAGATGTAGAACGAGTTTTATGGTATTTGATCGATCACTTAGCAAACATGAGAAGAACTACACCGTTACAAACCTGGAACTGACAGCTTTTTAGTATGCTGTTAAACAATTTTGCCATCTCTTTAGGTAGACTTTGTAACAGACCACAATGCACTCACGCATCTGGAAAATAGCAAGCCACTTCACGAAGATTAGCACGCACTGGCAGCATACCTTCGACTTTAGATAAAACTACAAGCTATTGGAATGGTTCCGAGATGGCTCATGTGGACAGTATTAGTCGATTTCCTACGCTCACAATACGAAAAGACTGTGAAAACCTGCCAGACGAACCAAATTTTTAACAGCCCGCAGTCACTGAGTTTCAGACAAGCAAAAACTTCAAGTTCTGGCTACTAACTCTCACAGTCATGGAAATTCATCGAAACTTACCAACACTCAGGCAGAAACAGAACACAAAAGTTTTATATGGATGACACAAGGCGTACGAAAATTAAGGAGACTCCAACTACAAGATCCACAATGTAAAGACCGAATTGATCTCCTTCAGCGAAAGGACGGTCCTGTTTGTCCTAAGCAACTGAGGCTGCTGCTTGCCAACCTGCAACCTGATTTTCTTTATCGAGTCCATTACCAACCAAGAAACCAAGGAAACGCGAAAGCGGAAAACTGTACGCTACAACATGTCGTTCCAAACAATTGCAATATGATATCATTCAAACCATACACCAAGAATCTCACTTCGGTGGACAGTATGGTATAAAATCCTACAACGCTACTGGTGAACGGGGAGGCTTAAAGATATCCGCAGTTACTGCGAAGCTTGTCAGGAATGCCAGAAAGCAAAGGTAAGCCGCAAAAAGAAAGCATCTCCCCAACCAATTGAGGCGCCTTACCCATAGCACACCATAGGGATGGATATCGTTGAAACACATGCAGTGTCCCGATCCAAAAACAAATACCTAATTGTTTTCATCGATCTGTTTAGAAAATATTGCGATGCCCTCGCCATTCCGGATATGACAAAAAACAGTGGCTGACGTTTTCTACAAGGGTCTTGTTTGTAAGTAGGGACGACCTGAACGTTTGTTAAGTGACAGAGCACAGAACTTCATGTCCCACATCATGGCAATTCCGTGTCAAAGGATATATTTACTAGCTCTTACCACCTCAGTGTGACGGAGCTACCGAATGGATGAATCAAACTATAGTGAAATGTGTCAGCTTTCTTGTTAACACCAATCAAAACAACTGTGTGTTTGTCAAGTGCTCTCTACGCGTACAACTCTTCGCCAAACAACAGGAGTACCGATTACACGCCGTATTATCTCATGTTTGGGAGACACGCACGCTCGGCACTCCAGATCAAACTACCAAAGCATACCAAAATACCAGACAATCTTCAAAAATGTTACCAACCTAATGGAAGCACAGAAAACTGCCAGAGAAAACATCGAAGTTTACCAGCGCTCAATCAAAGAATACTATGATCAAAAACAACAAGCGCAACCAACCAATCACAACGAGGTTTTATCTACCTGTCTAAAACTCCTAAAAACCTGTCACGCAACCTGAGTCACCATTGGGTTGGATCATATTACATCGAACGATTTTTGGGAGAATCTACGGTCAAATTACGTAAAGTGACAGACAATAAGCTAGTAAAATCGCCTGTACATGTAAATAGATTAAAGAAATGTATCGATCCACTGGAACGGCCCGTCGAAGCGCCGGATGTACATGATGATCCTATTCCAGACATAGCTGACGGTGAAGTCAAACAAGATGACTTAGAAGCATTACAAGCTACTCTAAATCCAAATACAGGACCGTTATTGCCTGCTCCAGAAGATGTGATCTCAAAACAATCTGAGAATGATTCCAACAATCGACTTTATGAAATAGAAAAACTGATCGGTTACCGCGTTAGCAAACATGGTGAACATGAGTACTTCGTTAAATAAAAAAACTACGCAAATAGGCATAATTCGTGGGTGCCAAGAGACAGTTCTTACGGTTCCCCTTAAAGAGGGATGTAGATTTAGTGAGTAGATATAGAATCAGGATCAGAATTTTCAAATTGTGTGTAAACTGAAATTTTCGATTTTCAGTCGTGGGGCGCCAGAATTATATCCTTTGCAAAGTTATTGGGTAATGAGGGTTCGAAAACCAATTTACACGCCACTGGCCACCCAATTTGTTTGACAACATTAGAACTGACTGGATCACAAAGCAGCACCAATGTCAGACAACGGTGTACTCGGTTCAGTAATGCGAAAAAGGCTGGATCAGGGCAACAATCTGTGGACTTTTTCCACCAAATGATGTTTTCTTCGAATCCTGTTGCCTAATACCTGAAGTACAGTAGCTTGAAAGTGGGTATTGATTTCTCTTGAAATTTGGGCTGGAAATGGTGGTATATGTCATCACTGAAACAAAATGTAAAAAAAAAATGAGTGGGAGGGGGGAGCAGCTTCGCAAAGAAACCTGTAGTGACAAAAGAACTGCTGCGACCCCCATATTTCACTATCTCAAATGTTGAATGAATGATCAGTGCGTAATTATGTACAATATGAGAGGAAACATGTTGCAGGTTTTCGTTCTGTATTGGAATTAGTCTCAAAATTTGTTTATTTGCCATTCTTAGAAATAAAAACCGAAAGAAATCCTGGGTCGTTTTAGTTCTGTTTTATTTCTCACTAAAGTCCGGTGACCATTGCTTTTTATATCCTATTATTATAGCACTCTGTCACACGGTTGAACATGCGAAGTATTAAAACAAAATTGTTGCAGATTAATTTTATAGCATTTCCCTTTAAGCAAAAGCGCAAGTGCAAAAAGCGCTAATCGTGCTATAGGGTTCATTATAGAACCAACCCGAACTTACCAGTTGCAACGGATAGGAGATTGAAATATGTAAAGCCTGTCTGCGCTGAAAAAGTTGTAAATAATGTAAATTACAAATGATGTATACATCCAAGCATATGTCGTATATTAATATAATAAAATTAACATTCTTATGAATGCCCCAAAGCAGGTAAATACAAAATTAACTGCTAAAGCATTAAATTATCGCACGAGATAAACAAATACTAAAGTATTTCAACCCTAATGCTGTGATCTTAAGCGAAAACTAGAGAACTGCAAACAACATAAAACATTTTAATATATCTTACTAAAATCCTTGTTAAAATGGTGCGATATACTCGTCAATGCTAGAATAAAAATACGCCACTCTGCTGAGTTACCTCTTTAGTAATATTTCTTATTTCGTACGTTTTAAATCCATTGCTGCAATTGGTAGGGAATACTAATTATGAGACTACAAAAATAAATTATAACAAAAGGCTGAAATTAATACTGTCAACCAAGGCTAAATAGAGGATTTGTCGATGCGGAGGACTGATGGCAAATCCGGTCACACTCTGTATCTCATGAGCTAAATAATAAAGAGATAGATCTAACAATCAAGGTCTGTAACTCTGTGCATAAGTGATAGGGGCTCTGCCAAGACTGTTTCGTTGAAATGGTATTTGGAAGTAGTCTTTGGGTATACGGAACCGGGAAAGGCATCTCTCAACCACGGAAAGTAAGGCTGTATGCGCTGCTAGCTTGTGAACTCCAACTGTAAAGCCTTAAGGTTATACACACTAGCAAATGCTGTTCTCAGGAAATACATTATTACTGATTTCCATGTGCTACCGCTTATACCAAACATCAAGCCTCATTTTAGACAAAAAATATTCTCTAACAAACCAAAAGCAGTAATGGTGGCTATCAAATAGGCATTGTAGGAGTTCAATAATCTTCTTTCTTAGTGGTTTCAGATACACAAAGATGTTATTGCTTGCAATCATCACAGGGATCCTAATGTTGGCTGCGCCAGTCTCGCCAACCAAAGTTCTAGCCGCACCACACTTTGGAGTCGCCTTCCATCAGAGAGGCTTCTACAGCAACACTTTAACTACTGGGCCCATACATTTGCGTTTAAATTTCCAAATTTTGATATCTTGGGCTCTCGATCAACAGGTCTGCGGAGCAGACTACTCCGATAGAAATTACATGTGTATGAAATTTAAGCTCTTTTTCAGTTCATTCGTAATCAAACATTGCATATTCAAAAATCGCTGACGAATTTTAAATTATCTGTCACTAATTTGACAGAAGAGTCTTTTGAAAATCGTCGAGCGAGGTGTGGCCTTCTCGAAATTGTGAGCAAAATAGGAAAATCGCTTTTTGCGATCAGTACAACGCATGATGCCCATATGTTGGCCCAAGACATTATACAAATCCAACAGAGGATGCAGAGTTTCCACTTCAACGCAGAATCGATCAACAGCTGCATGGTAACGACGTACGAGCGTATAGAAAACGTCTTCCAATCGCTGTCAGAGAACCATGCTCGTTGATGGAGCTGAGAAGCTTCGCCAACAGCACCTCCAGTACAATCCGTAACATTGTTTCTACGTATCTATGTCGTAAAATCGTTTCTATCGTCATTACATGACACCATGGATTTTATTCATATTTTATTACATAAAACAGTTATTCAATTGCCTCTTTTACACCAGTTGGAAAATGAGTCTCAAAAATTTCTCAATGGTCTTGAGTTACTTCAGTCTTGTCTTTGGATCTTGTTTACGTAAATGTAGTAAAGGAAACACTAAGCACTATATCTACTAATCTAGACCGTAAATTCCAGTCGTTTAAACTAGCCTATTCTGATATAAGTATGTACTACACAGCTTTAAAAATTAAAGTAACTCGCAATGAATCCTTTTTATTTATTCATTAGCAAATCCCGCTTAGATCAATCGATTCTCTCTTTACAGTATATAAAACGTCAGTTTTTCCATTGCCAGTTACACAACATCATTTCAATCCTACCTACAATAACGCTATGACTCTGATTTCAGGCGTATCGCTTTTTCATAAGAGCATGAGTTCTATATTGAACTAACGGATACGGACCTGAACAATTGCATAGGTGACAATCGTCTATAGCTCAAATTAGGGCATCTTATCCTTCTTGTACCTCATCGTTGTACTTTAACCAATCTGAACTTGCCTATGAAATGTGTGATATTCTCTACCACCAAAATTTGTCTGTTGAACCCAAACTGGTGTATTTAGAAAAAAGGCAATATCTTATTAATATCAAAGCCAATGGACCTAATGGTATCTTGTGTCCATAAAACACCCCAAATAATAAGTCATAATGGCTTCTCAAAATTCCAAATTTCCTGTGGTTGCACTCTTTCGGCTAAATCATTTGTGGTAACTAGTAATATAAATGTCACCACTCAAAACTCGAAACCACTTTTATTAAATTTTGCCTTATACCTAGCTGACATGCTGGAAAACTTTTCATTTAGAAATTTTACCTCGGAAACTCTTGACGAGCCATTTAAAATAAAAATCCCACAGGTTTCCATTGAGCCGGATAACTGGTCTCGTACGGTAAGGCCTGAAAAGAGTTTAATTTCAAAAAAGCCATTGAACTCTCTAAAAGGAGCCGAAAAATGATTTTGGAACCTTCGAACGAACTAATGAATATGGCTACTGGTTCCGGAACATTTAGTATATTCAAATCAGTAATAGCCACAATATTGTTTGGTTTACTGAATTCGGTAAATACCCTTGTGATTATCATTATGCTTACTTGGACTGGACTGCTTACAAAAAAGGTATACACGGTAATGGCATTAGTAGAGTCCATGCACTTCTATCATGTACGCGCCGGTAAAATTAGTGATGGTCAACTACATCTTTCGAAATTGGAACATAATCTAGCCCTCATATTTGTCACCTTTGTGGTTATTACTACATTTCTTATGGCTATTAATATTTGCTTCGGTTTTAGATCTATTTATAGGCACTTTAGATGGGCTACCTATTTTCAATACCTTGTTAAAACCAATATCATGTAAGACGTAGTAAATCGCAACCATCATGTGTGCCGCAAAATTCATTCCTTTCCCTTTCCTCCCACCTTAATAAGCATTACTAATCGCGGGACAATTAAACATAAGAAAGTGAATGTTCATCAAATAGTACATCTTATTGTCACGTCATCTACACAGAGCCAGTGGTATTGTGTGGGATAAACTATCGAAGTTTCCAAAGACTCATACATAATAAAATGAGCTGACGGCATACCCTTTGCATGACAAACGTGCAGCTAAATATACAAACTTTTATTGGCCTCTTGAGTAATACGCCTATAATAAATTCAAACAGGCAATTTCAATATAAAGATGGACGCATTCACGCAAGGAAGTTTCAACCAGGAGAACACGCGAAGCAGAATAAGCAGTCATTTCTCAGTCGGTAAACAGAGACTTCTGTCAAGAGTTCAACCAGGTGAATTCACATATACCGAATATGCACAATCGCGTCTCAGTCGGTAAACAGATACTTCTGTCAAGAGTTCAACCGAGGGAACTCACATATAACAAACGTGCAACGATACCTGTCCACTATGTGCGTATAAATTTAAACGATTTTCACTCACGTCGCGGCTCTATATTGTTCAACCAGTCGAACCAGTCACAACAAACTATCCAAATAATTACCACAAAATGTGACAGCAGCCAGTCAAACAAATTTTCAGCGCAAATACACAAATAATAGGGTTGTTGATTTATCGGTGACAAAGACACAGTATCTGCCAAGGCAAATCCAGCATCAAAAGGACACTAAGTTGCATACCTTAACCCACAAAGAAAGTATTTAGTATGTGGAATTTTCCTGTTATACCATTTATTTTATTTTGCAAGATGACAATTTATTTAAATGCATGCATGTATTCAATTTTGAGAGTAATTATAAATAAGAAAACGCGGATTTATCTTAAGAGTAAAGAAATTAAAACACACCATGGGATTCTAAATCAGCCGGGGAGGATGTCGTAAACCGGCTTTCATGCCAATGTTTCATAATTTTAGGGGTTCCTTTAAAAGCTAATATATTTGATAAATTTGGTTAGAGCTCAAAATATGGTTTACGTAACATTTCCATATATTCAGAAACATGCTAGTTGTAAACTTATCACGTATGTCACTTTATTTGCTCATGTCTCTTCGTTCTTAACATTGCTTTTGTAGCTCATCCATGCTTGTGAAATGCGTTTGACACTAGAATACGTTTAACAGTGCAGCTCTAAGAGCAATGTTGACCACCATATCGTGTCTACTATTGTTCTGTCCTATATCAAAGGCCTTATTTACATCCATATCTTAACAGCCTATTGAAACATGAGCAAATTGAGCGATATAGTAGAAGACTCGAGCGTATTTGGTAACTATTAGGTAACCTACTTGAGCATGTGTAAAATATCAGAATAAATAATCATTATTGAACGTTGGTTTGGGGCGGAGTTTGGAGTACGTGGGCTCTTTCGGTTGGTCAGAGGACTCGCGGTAGAAACTCGAGGCAACTGGTCATCTCTTCGCTATAATTGAGAGTCACTTCGGGTTTTGGCAGTGAAGAGACAGGACGTACAAACTAACTTTTAGGACTTATATTTTATTTCGGAAACAATCGGAATTCTTTGCAACTTCAGCAAGGTATTTTATATGGTTTATTAAAGCTATAAGTTTTTATTTTAAATATACTTTTAAAACGCACGTGTGTTTTCTTTTATTTCCATACTCTTTCAATGTCTCCGTACGAATAATTGCTCGTTGAAATCGCTTCGACACGCCCTAAAAGTGGTACTCAACATAACTAAGGTATACAAAAGCTAAAACGCTCAGTTGGGATTTTACAAGTACCTTTCAAACCAGTTTTGCCTAGTTTTTAAGTAAAAGTACCTTCTTAATGTAGTTCAAAGCAAGCGTTAGGTGTAGCTCGTAACTTACTTTTAATGCAGTTTATTTGTCACTGAAAGAAAACTTTTGATTTATAATTTTAACCAATTTCGTTATGGGTAGAAAAGTTAATAATCATATGTCAAACAAATCGACAAATATGCAGCCAAAAAAAACCGTTTAAGACTATTCGTAACTAATAGAATCTGTTGAATTTTATTCCTGGAAAATGCATTTATAAGATATACATGCTTAGACGGAAATCAATGTATTATTGATTACATGCACATTTACTACGCAAGATGTCCGTCTAAAAGTGTTACTTAAGTCAGGTCATTATTGTAATAGCTTTCAGATAAGTATCTGAATCTTTGCATTACATGCACAGTTACTAGCAAGATGTCCGTATAAAAAGTGTAACTTAAGTCACGCTATTATTGTAATAGCTTTCAGAAGGGTGTCTGAATCTTTGTATTCGAAAAAATGTTGTGACAGGTGTTTCAGTTCTTCGACTTAAAGACCCCTGGTACACATGGAAGTCCAGTTGAACATTTTCTCCGACAACTCGCTCATTTGGCCCAATCGTTTGATTAGAAGTCCAAAGATGTCAATATATTGTCTTGCTCTACACTGCTTCAATAAAACAAAAGTAGTAAAATTCAAAATTTATATTTTTTTCTAGGATGTTTGAGGGTTTATTTTATTAAATAGGAATTGGAATAATGTTGTTTTAACGATTTTGGTTAGAAAAGTCAAATTTTTTCACGAACCTTTTTAAAATTTAATTTAGTTTCCTGCCTGCTACTTATAACAGAATTAGGATTTCTTGAAAACTATCTAGAATGTCAAATGAATGGTTTTTTGTTCTCTCTACTCAACTATAAATGACAAAAAGTAATACTTAAATGAAAGCTATGCTTCTGACGTTGCTAAATATACCTATAGAACATGTTCTTATTAGACACACCCACATAAATAGTTCCTTATTTCACTGCTTGCTAAAGTACGTGTGTATTGCACAAGGCATTTGAGAAATGTACATTGTCCACTGGGGCACTCCCCCTTCTCTTTCATTCCTCATCCCTTCTATATTTGCTCTTTTTGTCTCTGTCTGGTCCAAGAGGATTTGTATATTATTCACTGAATTCTCGTTCACAGCGTAGAAATCACTGCACTAGTCAAACGAGCAAATCTTATACACTGAGGTAAAGATGAATTTTCTAAACCAAACAACTTTTGTTTTGTTTCTTTTGTTGCTAACTTTAATGTGAAATGAGAAAGTCAACGGCGAAGATGTTACCACAAATGAACGTTTAAAGCGTGGTATGTTTTGTATTTATTTTTAGTCGAGGTGTCATTCGTAATGGCATAGTAAGAAGTTAAAGTGAATTTTGTCAGAGTGTGATAAATTATTGCTGTGGTCTGATGCTCCGAGAAGAGTCAGATTTAAAACCATTTTGCCCGATTTCGTACTGACATCCTGCTCTCTGTTGTCGACTGGTATCTAAGAAGGTATCAGGGAGAAATTCATATATGTACTTGGTTTATTATACAGTGTCTGGTGTTCATGTGAGCATTTGATTGCTTGGGCGTTAACTCACTTCTTCAATCTTGCGACTTTGTAAATTTAGCATTGTATCGCATTGTACTTGCTATTGGCTGAAAACGAAAACCGCCACTGGGCGGTAGACTAGCTGTTTAAGGTCCATAAAATTTTATGTCGACCGTAATTTGAACCATTTTAGGCCCAAGACACTGGGAATGGCTCTAAAATATGATATTTCGTCATCTAATACTGTTTGAGACTAAAATGGTGCATATTTAATGTCTGCAACTTAGAGAAGACCTTGACTCATTTCAGCTCCATATATTTTCATTTGACCCTAAATTCGAACATTTGTAGGACCACGACACTTGAAGTGGATCTGAAAAAACTAATATATACAATTTGGAAGACTCTGACCCATCGCATTTCCACAAATTTTAATTTGGACCAAAATTCAAACATTTTTATTGGCCGCGACACTGTGAATGGATTTAAAATATTACATTTCCTCATCTAGCAATTTTTTTTCTTTGGAACAACATTCCAACAATCTTGGGACTGAGAAAATTGGAATGTCTCTAAAATGTGATTTTACACCATTTGATACCGGAGTAGAAGCATTTCAATGTCGACAGTTTTTAACAATTTGGCTCACCTCAGCTCCATAAATTTTATTTCAACCTTACTTTGAATCTTCTTAGAGCCACAACACTTGGAATGGTTCTAAAATGTGATATTTTACCATCTTACACTACTTGGAACTAGAAAGATGTATTTTAATATCTACAACTTTGAAGACCTTGACTCATCACATCTCCACACATTTTCACTTGGATCAAAATTCTAACATTAGTGGGACCTGAGATGGATCTGAAATGTCAAATTTCATCATTTCACACCGATTAGCACCGAAAAAAAAATAATTTTAATGTGTACAATCTTGAAGACGTTGACTCGTCTCATTTCCATAAATATTAATCAGGACCGAAATTCGAACTCTTTTATTGACTGCAACATTACGAATGGATCTAAAATGTTACATTTCATCAATAATGTTTGGAAATAAAAAGTTGGATTTATAATGTCGACAATTTTGAAGACTTTGACTCACCTCAACCCCACAAATTTTATTTGGACTGAAATTCAAACTTTTTAGCACCTTGGCACTTGGAATTCTTTAAAATGTTATATTTCATAATTCTAACACTGTTTGAGAGTAACAAGATACATTTCCAACAGTTTTGGAAACATATACTGACTTCAGCTCCATAAATTTTTATTTGTATTGAAATTGGAACATTTTTTGGCAACACGACACATGCTATTGTTGTATTGTAAAACGAATTTCGTTAATTTTCTAGGAAAATTAATATTCATATTTTGAATTCATATTTTTATAAGTTTTTTTCCAACGAGATATTTTACTTTTTATCAGCATGCCCACATTTTAAAATTAAGTGTGAAGTTCTTTATTACCCAATACAGGTGTACAGTCTCAACAATGTCATGTTTTAAGTAGAATAGCTATTCGTGTCCTTCTTTCTGAAAATCTGATAGCGGCGTTATCTAACGCTTAAAAATAACGGGTTTTCTGTTATTTCTCGAGTGTGTTATGTATATCAATATCAGTTTTCTACCAGATAAAAGAAGTTATCATGAACTGTGTATTACAAGGCGTGAGAAACATTCCTGGGTAAAAATGACTTTGGTCAAGTGTAGGCACTGATTACTTCAAATTAGGTACTTATTTAAAAACCAATCAAATACTGAAAAAATGAAATAATAAATTCTCATATGACCAGGTTTTGACCACTCAGAAATTCCGTAACAAAATTTTATGACCACGACTAAATTTTCCTCACTTCTACTGCTCAATCTAAAAAGGCGGTTGCGGTTCGGACCTCGTTAAGGAAACATCAAAAATTGGAAAATACGAAAAAACCAAGGATATATTAAAGAAAATAATTGATTAGAACTTAGCCATTTTTGGATCTTAGCGAACTCGGAATCTCAAGCAGGAAACGGATAAAGAAACAGGAAGTCCAGGAATCACGCAAGTTACGTACAGTTAATTTATTCATCTTAATTATTGTTATTACTTCGTAACCATTTAAGTTTTATTGTATAATCTAAAATGTAAAATAGATGTCTAGAAATCAGGTAATGATTATTGTAAATTTGGTTATTATGTAATAGTATTTGAATCTTAATAAAGTACGTGTGCGTATCGCTATTGCAAGGTACATAATTCTCGGAAAGGCGAGAGTTTGGAAAAATGAATAGAATGAGTTAATTATCGATTAAGTAATAAAATGACGTAAAGTAGAAGAAAGTATTTAGTTTATATTTTTCTTGGTCTGCGGACTATTTCTGGTCATAACAGATTAACCCCCGTGCTTCCATTGAGCCTAGAAGACAATAGATAATTTCCTAAATATTCTAATAAAAGTTATTAATTAAAACAGCGTCGTGGCTAGAGTTACAAATTACCCCCAAAAACGGACCATAAAAGTTCTAAAACGTAATATTTTATGATTTTACAACGTTTTGCTTGGAATTCTTTAAAGTGTGATATTTCATAATTCTAACACTGTTTGAGAGTAACAAGATACATTTCCAACAGTTTTGGAAACTTATACTGACTTCAGCTCCACAAATTTTTATTTGTATTGAAATTGGAACATTTTTTGGCAACACGACACATGCTATTGTTCTAAAACGCAATATTTTATGATTTTACAACGTTTTGCACCGAAATAGATGCATAATTAATGTTGAGAGTTTTGAAGACTTTGACTCACCTCAGCTGAATAAATTTCTATTTTGAGGAGTATTCGAACATTTTGCAGACCACGACACTTGGAATGGCTCTAAAATGTAATAGTTCGTCCATATTAAATGTTTGCTACCGAAAAAGTTGTATTTTTAATGTCTACAATTTTAAAGTCCTTTTTCTCAACTCAGCTGAACTGATTTTTATTTAGACTGATATTTGAACCTTTATGGGACCACGACACTTCATGTGGCTATAAAATTTTATACTTCATTATTTTACAAGCTCTGGTACCACAAAAAGATGCATTTCTGATGTCGACAATGTTTGAAGAGTGTGACTAAGCTCAGCTCGACAAAATTTTATTTGTACCGATTCCATTATTTCACACTGTTTGGCAACGAAAAAGATCATTTCTAAAATCAACAATTTTGAAGTCTTTGACTCATCTCATTTTTGGAACAAAACACTACATAATAGATCTAAGATTTGATTTTTTCATCATTTTGCAGCGACAAAAATTACCTTTAAATGTCGACAGTTTTGAAGATTTTGTCTCATCTCATACCCACAACTTTTTATTTGGACTGATATTCGAACAACGACACACTCAATAGCATTTAAAATCCGATATTTAATGATTTTACTCCGTTTTGCACCGAGAAAGATGGAATTCAAATATCAATAATTTAACACTTTGGCTGTCCTTAGCTCAATAAATTTTTATTTGCATCGAAATTCAAACATTTGTAGGCTACTTCATGATTTTACAATGTTTGTCACCTAAAACGATTCAATTCTAATGCTGCCAATTTTGAAGATTTATCTCAGCTCCACATTTTTTTTTGTGGAACGACAGTCCAACATCTTTTGGACTAAGACAATTGAAATGGCTCTAAAATGTTATATTTCATTATTTTACACCATTTCGTACCGAAAGATAAAAATTTTTTAATGTCGACAGCTTTGAAGAACTTGGCTCACCTTAGCTCCTTAAACTGTTATTTCGATTAAAATTTGAGCATGTTTATGACCATGACACTTGGAATGGCTCTAAAATGTAATATTAATCATCTAACACTGTTTGGGACTAAAAAGATGCATTTTTAATATCTGCAACTTTGAAGACTTTGAGTCACCTCAGCTCGATATATTTTGTTCGAACACTTTAGGGCTTACGGCACTCTTGCTACATGTCACTCTTTCCTGTGTGGTCAGAGAAAGATGGGGTACGGTGACAGACGTAGCGTGATATCGCTGAGAGGGCTTAATGGTGAGATTCCACTTGTCACGAAATCCTGAAGCTTACAGCTTCATGGCAGTCAAGTTTTAGCAAAAACATGTTTTTGGCCAAATGGTATGTGGAGATGAATTAAAAATTATAATCTATACTCATAGTTCCATATCATTCCGCACTTACTCCTCTTTTATTTTCTTCACTTATGCACTTAGCTTATATAACAGTCTGAGATTTAGTCATTAGGAGCAAACGAATGCTCCGTTGGTTCGTTATGAGTTTGACAGAATGACGCATAAGCGCCAGTCATTCCACCATAGGGGAACATTCGCGCAGACTACTTCAGACTCTCTTCCCACTTCCTTTGTATGTTTGAGGGATCATGCACCACTTGCGATGCAACGTGTTTGCCTTTGTCATCAGAAGATTCAGCCCCAGGGCCCGTTCTAGAAGATTCTGGTTAAGATGTCGGTACACGTAGAAGCAGTAGAATTTTATTGTTGTAAAGACTCGACGTCGTTGTATCGTATCGTGTCTCTCACATATAGTAGTTCTTTCCTTAGTAGCGCTGCGCGAAGAAGGTATCAGAACGTGGGGTGGACATGCAATCCAATCGAAATCCGAACAAGGTGGAACATTAAGAAGTAGGCACCTTACAAGGTTCACTCGGCAGGGTAGCTTTATCTGGTGGGGGTCTAACTTCGTCTGAACGCCCTCAAAACTTTTCAGGAGTAAATGTAAATTTTACGGATTCACGACCATTATCAGTCACAGTCATTTTCATATCCTCGACTAAAAATATTTTTCACTAGGATAAGTTGAGGATGATAGTGGATAGTTCAGCAACAACTATGGGTTCCATTTCTGCAGGTCGGCGAACATAACCAGTAATACGCTTTACTACCGGGTCAGACTCGGGATCTGCATTCTCCCTCTAGCCACTCATTCCGTTTTCTAGTCTCATCCAACCAGGATGTATCCGTTTGTTGACCCATGTTGATAACTCTCTCGTACAAAATGTATAAAACACAGTAATGCTTATTATAGCTGCGTTATCAATATTAAATGACAGTCGGCAGTACGCTAGTCAGCCCAAATTAATTGAGGAATTCCAGTAAGTTTGAACAAGGCCCATGGGTACGTAAAAGAATTGCCAAAGTTGGTTACCCACTGAAACACAGACATATACTACAGGATAGATCAAACTATATTTCTTGTACTCCTCGCACAATAATATAAAAGTCTCCATATATCCAAAATGGAAATGCAAGACACTATCCAAGAACGACCCAAAATAAAGCACCTATTGCTCTATTCGAATTTAAAATTATGACACAGAAATATACACACAAGCACACTTTCGTCTTTTACTCTATGCTGAAATGAGTGTTATTAAGCTTCAGTAGACCAATACAACACAACGGGCTTGGTTCTCGTATGAGTGCAACAAAATATTAAAGGACAGCGGAGGAAAACAGACATGCCAGGCTAAACAACTTGTGACGAGCTGCCGACGAATACAGATCAATACAAAAAGAAAGGCTCAGATGAGGAGCAAATGTCAGAATTGGCACAGTGCTCAAATGGGCTACAGGGACCAGGATGGGATACTAAGTCCAGGACTGGTATAATTCTCGTATGAGCGACAGAGGCCAAGATGAGATCTTGGGTACAGTATGGGTACAGTGCTCGGATGGGCCACAAAGGCTAGCATGGGTCTAGGTCTCGCATGAGCCTTATGTGTCAAGCTGAGACAAGACTGCTCAGATATGGTCAAAGAACCAGAATTGGCTAACGCAGTAAATATGGGTCTTTCAAAGCACTGAACGCACTAAGATAATTCACCACTGTACAGAATACTCGGAGGGATTTCGTATAAAAAGAAACAGAAAAATGCAAAATCTTTTTAGTTTTTGACCTTGCTATCTCAGCCAACACAACTGGCACACAATACGAAATTTATGTCATTAAATTTCGTATTACAATAGTCCAACACACTAGTGCCCCCGAAAAATTTAGTTGAACTTGAAATAGCTTCCCGAAACTTCACGTGTCTGCACAAATAACTCTACATATAAAATTCACGTAAATTTGCAAATGTACTGTACAAATGACACAATTTCAAAAGTATGACTAGAATTCAGCTTTTGCCACTCATTCACCTAAGCTATAAGAGTTCAAACTGGCCAAGAAAATTCCCAAATGTAGGCTAAATTTAATGTAAAAGAAATAAACAAAACTTGTTTCATTTTGTACTTTCATCCTGCAAGCCAGACCTAGAACAAGGAGCGCAGATTACATCCTAACGTCAGAAAAATGTAAATAAACAAAAGAGTAAGTACGAGAATTCAGAATCCCAAAGCCCGAGATCAGCGCCAAGTAGTGGTTTCTCTTTTTCAGCCAACAGCAAGTACAGTACAGTTCGGGAATCTCCAATTTCTGTATCGGCAGCGTAGCATGTTCCATCATGAGATTTTAAATCCACCTGCTTATACTTTTTCATGATTTTCCTTACACTTTTACACGTTCCTTGTAATTATTGCACTCATACCTTCAGCTGATTTTCTTCGTCGATATAGTTGTGTCCTCCAGGACGTCTCTATTTATCCTTATAAATATTAACGTAAACATACACAAATTCTTGGCACATGCATATATAATCCCAAGGCACAACACAGTTTACTAAAAGTTTGTAAAAGTTCCAGTCTTTCGTTCGCTATTTGCTGAATAGCGACCCTTATACATTCACATTTTTAAATTCAAGTGGAGCTGTCAGGTCTCGTATGATAACACTTCACCATCAGCTGTGTATCGGGTTTTCTGCGATTTTGACTCGTCTTGGCTCGTAGTCGGTACTGCGTATTCGTTTCGTCGGCTCCAAGTACTCGTGCTCGTTCTTTTAAAAGCTCGGGCTGGCGCTACTGTCACACTCTGGTAATCACGTACATGCAAGTCGGTTTGTCACCACTCTCGTCTTACCGTCAGCGGTTGAGATCCAGTATCGTCTTACACATAGTAAGATGGCGCTCACACTCGCAACAACCAATTAGTGCCCTTCTTTTCAGAAGGAATTCCAAATAAGGTAATCAACACGAGAAAATACAGTTCTGACAAAATGTATGTTTCTAATCATTCCAAAAAATAGAAAATAAGAAAAAAACCTAGAACTTAGAAAAAGAAAAGGAAGGAAAAACAAGGGTTAAAGGTGTGGCCATGACACTTCGAATGACTATAAAATGCGATATTCCATAATTTTGCACCATTTAGCACCAATAAAGATGCGTTCTTAATGTCAACAATTCTAAAGAATCACCTAAGCTCTATAATATTTTGACGTGAATGGAGCTGTTGTGAGTGAAGATGAGGTGAGTGGGGATGATGTTAGTTGAATTTGGGTGAGTGGAGATGAGGTGAGTGGATAAGAAGTGAGTAAAACTGAGGTGAATGGAGATGAGGTGAATGGAGCAGAGATGAGTGGAGATAAGGTGAGTTGAGCTGAGGTGGGTGGAGTTGAGGTGAATGGAGTTTTTTACTGGTGTTAATTTTGAATTTCGTGATAAATGATCTATCACACCGCCGTTGAGTGGAGATGTAGTGGGCGGAGATGAGGTGCGTTGAGCTGTTGTGAGTTATGATGTGATAAATGGAGATGAGGTTAATTGAGTTTGGGTGAAGGAAGATGAGGTGAGTGGAACTGAGGTGAATGGAGATGAGGTGAGAGGTAATGAGGTGAGTGAAACTAAGGTGAGTTGGGATTAAGTGAGTGGAGGTGAGGTGAGTTAGGATGACGTGAGTGGAGATGAGATGACTTGAGCTTAGGTGAAGGAAGAAAAGGTGAGTGAATATGAGGTGAGTGGAACTCAGGTGAGTGGAGATATGGTGAGAGGTTATGAGGTGAGATGAACTGATGTGAGAGGTGATAAGGTGAGTTTAGCTGAGGTGAGTCGGCGGCGACAAATCTATCTCGCTACTCTGGTCTACAGTCAATATGCTCTTTCAATAATAATACCTATCCATGCTAGTTATATAACAAGTGGTATGTAAATGATGCCAAAAGTGTCCTCGTTTTTGAGATATTTGTCTTACTCTACCATATTCTATAAGCATAAGTAACACAGAATAGGCTATAACAACTCATCTAGACAACCTACAAATTTGTAAACCTTTTGATTTTGTTTATTTGTCAAGGCTTTCCACACCCAATACACAGTTGCATAGAACACTCATGAGGCGTTACCATTTAGAAACTCAATATTTCTCAGCTTTGAGAAGACCCAAGCTTTATTTATAAACATGCAATATATTTTCCACCTGTTACAACATTTGCTGCTCACACGTTTGTCTCGTTACCCACCTAAGACTTGCTGAATAAAATCTTTTCATGTGGTGTACATGTTACATAAACTACTATTTATCGGAAACACTCGTATCGTTCATTCAAGAATAGCACCAATCGCGCCGAAATTGCATGCATGCTACACGTGTTTATTTTCATAGAACTTTTTAAAAACGTTTTTATATGTTCTTTTGAGTAACAACGTATTAACAGAAAATAACAACGACTTTTGCAATGTCTTAAAAACGCAAACCGCATATAAAGGCTCCAATAAATGTTGTTGGCATGCGTTTTAAGACTAGTTAAAAAATTAGCAGTTACAAAAACGTTCTTGAAACCTCTAAAACTACTTTCCAAATCCAACTCTTAAAGCTTCTGCTTCTGCTTACTTCATATGCATAAAAACGGGTCGGAAATATCGGCAAAATATTTCTGTTTTGCTCATCGTTTATTAGTCGTTTATGCGCATACTTTTTGATGAAATTTTAAAGCATCTATTCGCGAATATCCGACGTTTTACCAATCGTCCCCTATACGTCGGTTATACTTATATATTTCGAGTCGGCGGCGAGTTTTCCAACGCATTCCCGATGAAGTAATTGTCATTATCACTACTGTTTTTCGATGAACTTTTTTCTATGCATGTGTATTTTATGCATATACGTGTTTTCGCCGATCTATTATTCTACTTTTATGCGCATGATATCATTGTTTTTATGCGTATAACCGATGCATTTATTACATATTTTGCAGATCTTTTTATACGTTTCTTATGTGTATATTATCCATATTATTTCCTATGCATATACGATGCATATTGCCATCCGCTTTTCCCATATACTTTTGAAACATAAACGATGCATTACCGATGCATACGTTCGACGCATATTTCAACATGCATTTTATGCATCTAAAAATACCGTTCTTCTTGATTTATATATAAAAAAGACTTCTTCATGAGTATTACCTCCGTAAAAGTTTGCATATGAAAAATGCAAATTTATCTAGTAAATTCAAACTGCAATTATTGGAAGTCTAACAATAGAAAGTCATATGGCAGTATGCATTCTCCATGAAAAAAATAAAGATAACATAGTAGTAAGTTTCTGCAAATTCTTTTAATTTAATAATTTGTGCTGCCTGTCTGCTGATAAGCAGCTTTACAAACAACAATTACTTTTAAAAATACCTTTCTTTTTCCTTCAGGGAAACTACAAACACACTAATTTATATGCCTTAAGACTCGTGAGGTTAAGAACTCACCTCACGAGCATGCTCGCTAAACAAGTATTTTTGTTTTGCCTTCGAATGTTTCTTGTTTTTCGGCAGTTCAACGGATGTAACCTATTTCAACTCAAATCGCGAAATAACAACGCAACAAGCACAAATTACGTTTGTAAATATATGACTTTTGTAATTATATGATGTTTATATAACCATTAACACATGTTAGTTACAAAGTACTCATTCTTGTAAGTTTGAGTCAGTGTATTTCACACCTGAAAAAGTATCCTTATCAGGGGGCGGGAGCGTGCAATACCGAAAAAAAAACTGACCTTGCTTTTTTATCATTCTTTCATAGGTGCACGGTCAGATGTATAATAAAAATATACGTATAATACACGTTGGCAATATCTGCATCTTTTTGCCGATGTGTTTCCTTCCTCATTCATGCATCGGAAAATATGCGTTTGCGTTTGCGTATGCGTTTGCGTTTGCGTATAGAAAGTGGGTATAATGCATGTTTGCAACATTGACATGTTTTTGCCGACGTATTCCCGTCGTTTATGCATAGACAATAGACGTATAAAACACGCATAATACACGTCGGCAATATCGGCATCTATTTACCGATGTATTTCTTTCATTATTTATGCATAGGAAAATATACGTTTGATAGACGTATAAAAAGTGCGTATTATACACGTTGGCAATAGTGACATGTTTTTTTTCCGAGTATTCCCGGCTTCGTTTATACATAGAAAAATATGCGGTTTATAGACACATAAAAATACGCATAATACGCGTCTGCAATATCGACATCTCTTTCTCCGATGAATTTTCGATGTGTATACGATGTTTCTAAAACATGCGTTATGAGTTATTTTTTCTCGTTACTATTGTTGCTTATAAGATTTCACCAACCTAACGTATTTTGTGTGATCTGGAAATATCTTGGTGTAGTTTTAAATGAGTTGTTATTCACTATTTAACATGCCAGGATTTTAATCGTAAATCAAATTATTTTAAACGTAAAGCAAATTATTGCGCGCCGCCCACAATGGAAGGCTTACGTCAACAAGGACAGCATTCTGCTTGGAATTAGAAGATGAAAAGCATTACATTTATATATATATATATATATATATATATATATATATATATATATATATATATATATATATATATATATATATATATATATATATATATATATATATATATATATATATATATATATAAGCAGCTGATTCTTCAAAGGGCGAATTGGTTTATTGGTTGATAAACATCATTTGCTCATTGTAATCAGGAAGTATCTATATTCTCACTTTGCTGTTTTAATAAGCCAAATGACACTTTGAGCGTTTGGAATAAAATGCGCCACAATTTTGAATTTCAACTGCGGGTGAATCGGGCATAAAATGAAAGAAATGATACAGTAACTTAGGTTAAATCCGCCTGACCCTGTAGTATCGCCACCTCCCGAAAAGTTATCCCGAAAATGATATTTTTTGCCGAACCTCCCGACACCTGCTACTAGTTCTCGAATGGAAATTGTTGACCTACTATAAGCAAACCGTTAGTATACATTTATATAGCCGGGTTTGTGGTCACAAGTAATCCTTATAAGCCAATTCGCACTTTCGGGTCTTTCCGGTTAAGGTGTTGTTTGGACTTTTTGATAAATTATAAAGAAATGATAATATAAGTACAAAGTACAAAAGTAATGATGTACAACTTCTTTTTCTTTTTTATACATGTGTACAACTAAAATATGCATGATAAAACAAGAAGAACGTGGAACCATGGCAACAACGGGCTGTAAAGTTCCGCAAGTCGGCAGGTAGCAGAATGCTTAAGATATTGATGAATAATAGTGGAGTACATGGGTTCAAACTTTGATGAAGTTGGGAGTTGACCAAATACAGTCGTATTTAGAATAAACTTTAACATATGAAGCTACTACTGATATTCTACTCATACTGTTGTGTAAATTAATGGCTTTAGCGAAAGTTTCAAGCGCTTGAAAATGTCTCTAAGACTTTAACCACAGTCCTTTGTAATTAGGCCTCTACTGCCTACTTCCAGTATATATAGACCACAGGTATAACCATTATCAGTAATATCGATAGCTAGAGATGCGTATTGGCATCTGCTGTTACGCTTTCTCTTAAAGAAAATAATACAGAAATAACCACAGATCTCTCACAATAATTGACATTTGTTTGTATACACAGTGTTGGAATTAACGAACTAAATCAGTGCGCAAAACCGCGCGCTGGTTTTGGAACTGTGCGCGATTTTCTGATTTTAGTGCGCTATTTTCAGATATTGATAAAATAGTGAAATTACAGTAAACACGCTTGTCTACTAATTCTTATTGCTAAATGTTTTATGTTTTTCGTCTTTCGTCTGTGATCTTGCTAAACATTTTTTCCAATCCACTGGTTGTGATGTATTTTCTCTGATTTCAACGTGCAGTATGCCGTCCGAAAATTGACGTCTTTTAGTGAAGGTCCTTCTGCCTTGATAACGGTTGAAGTATCCACGTTTTCCCGGGTAAGTCTGTTGCGAAGGGACGTTTTGATATCATTCTGAAGAGACAAAACAGCGGTCAACATCCGAAGTGTGAAGCGGCAAGGTTAGTGCGAGTACTCCGAGTTTCATAAGATTCGGAAACCCTTCTTTAAGACACTTGTACATAAGTGACCACAGGTTTGCCATAAAGGAGGACAGCTTACATTTAAAACCTGGTCAGTACAATTTAAAATGTTGTCAGTAGCGCTTATAAACTTAAAAAAAAAATCAAGCAAACCTCCTCATGCGGGTTCGAGTCTTACGTTAACTGGCGACAAAATTTTGTCGCGCCATAGCAATTCTTTAGCTAGACTGACACACTGAGAATGAGAAACACTGATAAAAGAAAAAAAGAATTTTGCAAAATAACTTAGAATCCGAAAAAAAACTTTTATGGAAACAAACCTGTGTTGTCACGTGGGTATCTTTGGTTCAACACAAACTGTTTTACCGCTGTCCACTCATTGTGGAGGTCATGCTCTTTTCAGCCCTCAGACAATTCATGAAAAAATATGTTACGCACATCGCAAACGCTGGATGATTTGCGGTGATATTGCTTTACGTGTGTTTGAATGACGGTCCTTTGAGCTGCTCATTGCTACCGAAAATGGGGGTAGCAGGTTTGCGTTTGTTTCATTAACACGCACGTGACCTAATTCGTGAAACGTCCTTGACCTGCAAACAAGCTGTCACGTAACCGAGAACTTTGGTTAACATTTATCATCCTGAATACTCCCCGGTTCATGTATGTCTCTTCGAAGGTATTTTGAGGGTACCGCCTGTCCTTTGATGTTATGTCGGAGGCATTCAACACGCATCGTGTAAAACGAGTGCCTGGATGCCGCCCTCCTTTGAAGTCACATCGGAGGTACTCCAAAACGCGTTGTTTAAAGCGAGTACCTGGATCACGTACCCTGGAAGACAGGGTAATCATACACTCGTTTAACAGTTAGCTGAATAGGACACCGTTGACTTTGCACACTCGCCATCCATTACACCCATGGCCTCAATTTAAAAGAATCGTTCGGGCAAGATAAAATAATATCCATAATAGTCATAAAGTTTACGCCGATGTACTGCACTGGTCCAAACGCTATAGATATGCTGATAGACGTGGAGGCAAAGTTTTCCACTATAGTGGCCTAGCGCCCGTTTTTCGGATAGTGGCCTAAGGCCGGTTGGTTGCACGTTATTCTTTATTCTCTCAACGTCTCAGGTCAACTCAACGTGGAAAACTACAACAATCATAAAAAAAGAAATCAATATTTGCAGTAGAGGCCAGGTCAATAGCAGCAGCTTTGACCTCAAAGGAAAGAATTAACTGCACCATTCCGCTTGTTGATGCTGATAATACTGCACAGTGAGGCCATTCAATGCAAGTTGAAACAAGAAAATAAAGACTTTTCTTCATTCAAAAGCACAATTTCCAAGCTGCGTTCTTCAATCACTGCAATTTATACATACACATAAACATACAAACACAAATACATACAAGGGAAAGAATACCATGAGTGGATCGAGGTTAACCAAGAGATGATCAAGTAAGAAAGCTTCACGGTCTTTTCCAGTTATGCAATATGTGCACATCTCATATGGCTCAAGAACTTCTCGACTACTGTGAACTTTGAAATTCCATCACTGCAGGACAGTCGAATTATTTGTCCAGTGTCCAAGACAAGTTCCATGCCAGGCTGGTAAAAAAAAAACAGCAGACCGTATCACTGATCAGTAGACTGAAAACCAATATTCTACAGTCCTTTTTAGGACCACCTATTGTTTAGAAAAAAAAACTCCAATATCGATTTGTCTGTGTGTATATACGTGGTGGTTGTGATCATGAAAAGGTGCACAAATGCGTAAATGTGGCGCAACCAAAGAATGATGAATCGGTTGATGAATTATCGCATACAAGCTCTATGTTAAGCTGGTGAAGACAACAGACAGTGTCATTGTTAACCGAACTGAAAACAAACAATTAAAACGCACGTTATATATTTTTTCTTTTGCTGTCTTAAAGTTCCAACAAAGATCCTTCTGCAGGAAAGATTTATGGTAATTTTCTCGTAACTGGCAGTAAGAACCTAGCCTGAACGCAAGTGCAAAGCCATTTAAATTCATTTGTTAATGGGCGAGAATGCCATATATAGATTCCTTATCTTACTAAGGCATACAAATGCTGGCATTCTCAGTTCGGATTTTACAAGTACCTTTTAAACTGGTTTCGACTAGTTTTTAAATAAAAGTACCTTCATAATATTCAAAGTATTTCAAAGTTCAAAGTATTTCAAAGTATTTCAAAGTTCGTAGTGTTTCAAAGCAAGCGTTAAGTGTGGCTCACAGCTTACTTTTAATGAAGTTTATTGTCACTGAAAGATACCTTTCGATTTTTAGTTTTAATCAATTCCGTTTTGATTAGAAAATTTGATAACCATACGACAAACAAATCGAAGGATATACAATTTTAAATTGCCAATATCCAAAACAGTGTTTAAGTTTATGCGTAACTAATAGAATCTGTTGAAATTTATTGCTGGAAAATGCATTCATAATACATATTAGTGGTGTGCCTTATATATGAATATTGGAATATTCTATTCGTTTTGAGAGGGTTCGAACCCTAAAATAGAGTTCAAATATTCGAAAGCTTTAAGTACTTAGTTTTCTTTACTGTTTGGCTAAACCAATGACGCCAATTCATTTTGAAGCTATACAAAACTTATATCAAATAAAATGACAATTTTAATCAAGAAACGAATCATATATGTGCACATTATACCACGCATGCATGCATACGGTAATGCATGCTTGGAATCGAGTTTTATCTACAAGGAACTATTTCATAGAAAAATAAAAATATCCAAGGGGACCCCTTGAGATCTGCAAGCGCAGCATGCAGTAAAGCACTTTAAATCCTATGTTCGTGGAACGCACGGCGTTTTTCAGTGAGCTAGCACTTGTTATTGCCACGATCGACACACGCTATAAACGAGAAGAAGACACGAAGTCTCGCGATGTATTACGTGATCTCTCTAAGCCAATCAAATTGGTCTGTCGCTCATTAGTTATGCATGCGTAGATTCTACAAGTGGTAGCCATTTTGTAAAAAAAAAAAAACAATTAAGAAGATGCATGAAAAAAGTTGGATTTATTGAATATTTCAACCAAAGAGGTATATTGTTTATATATTTTTATGCATAATGGTATGTAGCATCAAACAGCGTAGTATTTCTAATGTCTCAACTTCAGTTTCTCGTAATTTTTTCGCAAGTTTGACGGTTAAAATTTGTAAAGGTTTACTTAAAATCAACTTAAAGAGTTTATTAATTATCTTCGCTAAATAGCTACCCGTTCTTTAACTCATTACTTGGCCAGTTTTCTTTGAATTTATAATCCAAGATAAGTGGACCCATAAATTTGCTCTCCATAGGCAATACTCTCACATCGATGCCCTCGTAAAAGTATCCAAACTCTTAAAAAGACAGATTAAATAACTTCTGATGGCTAGCCGTCCCTCCTGTCTAACCCCCCCCCCCAACCGCCGAACTCTCCTTCCCGCCAGTCTCCTGAACTAACTGAGAAGTGTTGTATTTTTGCGCTGCGGTCATTATGACCATATTTTAACAGGGTCAAAGGGGGGGGGGTTGCTGTAGATGAAAAAATCAGTACGTTTGCAAGAGCTGATACATTTTTGGACATATTATCTTTTTTTTTATATTTTATATATTATCATAGTCCAGGCTCTCGAACGGACAAAGGATGCCTTGGCATTAATCATACCTGCTGCTGTGACAGATAACGCCACGAATGAGATAAAAGCTTCCGTCTCCTTGAATGGACACGGCTCAGCTGTACGGGACATAACCTGAATTTAGTTGTTCGACATGGCCTCCAGGAAGTGCTACAGCTAGTTGAAATGGTGGGAATTTAGTAACATTTTCCCATCACAGCTCACACGCACAGGAGCTCTTGAAACAGAAGCAGAAGCTTCTTTTACCCAACGAGTTACATAACCACAAGCTCATCGTTGATGTCGAAACAAGATGGAATAGCACAGTTGTCATGCTTGCGCGTATAATTGAGCAAACACTGGCATCGCATGGAGTGGCTACTGACTCGAATTTCAACGTGCTACTGAAAGGCCAAAGCTCTATACGTACGATGAGCAAATAGTTGTTGACTCACTGGTGAATCTTCTCCGCCCTTTCAAGTTTGCCACTGAGAAGTTGTCAGTCCTTAACCATTTTAATGGTACTTCCTGTGATGATGAAACTTGAGAATCTACTTGATCAGAACGATGATGACCCTTCAACTGTCCCGACACTGAAACGCTCAATGTTATCGAATCTTGATAACCAAAAGAACAAATATGCAATGTACGCGTTCTCTTTAGTTGACCGCAGAACAAAACGCCTTTTATTCTTAACTGCAGAAGAAAGGGATAAGGCTACCAATGCATTGAATGAGCAATGTGGCATTACATGTGAAGCTGGACAGAACAGAGCTCGAACTCCAAAACCTCAAGTCGAAACAAATGCGCCACCTTTGCCATACCTCCCGGATGAGGCAGCGCAGGATGCTGAAATAGCTGCTGCAGAACCGAAAGCACGTAAAACTGATATGCGTGTTGACATTATTCAATGCTCTGATCAGAAACCTACTTAAAGCGAAATAATTCAAATTGAAGTAGCACGATACTTGTCTGAAGCACAGATAGACATTAACTTCTGTTCTCTGAGGTTTGGCCTGAAAATCAAACAAAATACCCATTGGTATCGACTGTTGCGAAGAAAACACTAGCCATACCTTCAACATCAGTGCCTGCAGAAAGAATATTTAGAATGGCAGGAAGAATCGGCACAGAAAGAAGATCACAACTGAAACCCGAGAATGTTAATTTACTCATGTTCTTGAACAAGAATACATAGAAAGCGCATACAAATACGTATCTTGGTCTCGCGCAACAGCCTTCCTGGTGCAAACGAAATATTCATTACCAATGACAGTGTTACAAATTCTAGTTAAGAGCATTGTTACTTAAAAAGTTGAAAAGTTCGCAGGATTATATTCGGAATTTTGTTTTATGCTCAGCACAAATTATATATCGTGAAGTCAAAGATAATCATAAAATTATCTGACGCATTAAAACAAGAAATTTTTCATTTTAACATAGTTAATCAAAATAATTTTATGCTTCTGAATAACCCTGTAGCAACTGGATTTTTGTTAATCATTTTAAATGTAGCTGTTGATTGATACTGCAAAATTTTTTTTTCTACACTTGAACGAAAACAGACTCACTGAATGTGCCATTGTGAAAGTAAAAAAGCAAATAAACAGATATTATTACAATTATACGTATATAAACTTGTTGTTTCAGGTTTCACATAATATTCAAGTATAATGCTTGTGCCTTTGGTAATTTACGGAATAAAAATAGTTAGTTAAGAATTGTTGAAATTGCAAGGAAATTTATCAAATATATGACTTTTAGAATAAATAAAAGAAGTTTCACAATAAAACATCATCCGTTAATACTTTTCGTAGAAGAAAACAACAATTTGCAAAAACATGGAAATATTCGAATAATATTCGAATAATATTCGAAAATGTTTTCGAATATTCGAACCCTGTTTTAGGGTTAGAATCACACCACTAGTGGATATCATGCAAGGAAATGGTCTTATTGATAGTGGAGGAATAATGCTGTGTTGCTCGTTAGCAGATTGCACATTTTACAGCCGTGTTACATGCACAGATGTTTTCCTTACAAAGCTATAAGTGCAAAAATACGGACAAGGAAAACTTTATCATTTAATTATTGACGATATTGATCAGTAAAAAAAAAGCCAAGCATACCTTAATTTACCCTATAAATTAATATAAATTATACTATATAGCTTAAGTATCAGTAACAATTTTTATATTGGTCAAAAGCTGCTGCTAATATAATTTAATTAGAAGTAACACTGCTTCAGTGACATGCATTTTGAATTATACCGAAATTATAAACGTGTGTTGAGACAATGTGGATATCATGCAAGGAAATAGTCTTATTGATCGTGTAGGAAGAATGAAGCATGATGCAGCACCCTCTTGCCCGTGTCTACATGTATGTGGCAGCTGTTATTGCTGTGTTGCTCGTTAGCAGGTTGCACATTTCACAACCATGTTACATGCACAGGTGTATTCCTTACAAAGCTATAAGTGCAAAAATACGGACAAGGGAAACTTTATAATTTAACTATTGACGATATTGATCAGTAAATATAAGCCAAACATACCTTAATTTACCCTATCCGTGTCTACATGTATATGATACCTGTTATTACTGTGATCGTTAACAGGTTGAACATTTTTAAATTGGTCATAAGCTGCTGCTAGTATATTTTAAATAGAAGTAAGAATGCATCAGCTACATGCATTTCGAATCATTCCAAACATTAAGGAATTAATACAAATCGAACTGACTTTCATTTTTATCTTAAAAGACTTTGTGAGCTTTTACAAAAATAATGTTCTGTTAGTTATCAGTATTCATACAATAGTTGCAAGGAATTGTAGAATAGATACAAATGAAGCCCAGCAAATTACATTAAAAGTACACATGCATGCAGACTTAAGCAAATATAATTGATATAAATTACATAACATGACCAAATTGAATAATGCCAGAGCACACATTGACTGCTTGTGTCGCTTACAGAAGAATAGGTTGTAAATTTGTTTTGCACATCTTCAAACAATCGACATTATTTCCATGACTTTTACATCGACAAGTACATCGACACAGACTAGATAATGTCCCTGTCAGATGCTTATACCTAAACGAATAGCCTGATCATTTATGCTTATGAACGAGAGCTAATTTTCAATAGGAAACTGCATAAATATTACAAAAATAATTTAGTGAATTAATTACCTTTATTTTAAAGAAATACAAAATAATCAGAAGAATAAGTTAAAATATATATTTGTCTTAATAACAGCGTACATGAACGTGAAAGCATAAAACAGAAATCTTGTCTATGTACTAAATCGTCAAAGAACACCAGCACTATGTAATTCATTTTAACAGACAACTAGCACGTATATGTACTGCGTGTTCAAGAACACTAGCACGTTTTTGTCACGGAGTACTAGCAAATTTTGATTGCAGGTTCAAAAGCAAACACATCAAAGTTGCACAATAAAAACAAGAAATGCAATAAAAATTGTTATTGCCGTTACAAAGTAATTTTAAACAAAGGCATCATATGCAAATGCATTATGCATTAAATTATGTAACAAGCATAAACCAACTTAAAAAGGTTCAAAATTTAATTAAGTAACACAACAGTAAACAAAAGTCACAATGAAAATGAATGTAATAAATAGTATTATGAAAAATCTTCTGCAAAAATTTGTTTGGAATTTTTATACCGTTAGATTTTATTGCCATCAATCACAAGAAAAAAATAACATTAAATGTTAACTTTAAGCTTGAGTGCTTGAACTATGAAATAGATCTTTGTGAAAAGGAGTGGTCTTGATTGACGGTATTTTGATAACCATATGCTATGTTTTCTTAGTTTTTGCACAGAAAAAAATTTCTATGTCTAACTGACAGACTAATAACTGACAAAATAAAAGGTTTCAGAAACATATACCGCTTAAGCTGTTAAGCTGGTAAGATGTTTTTAATGAAGCAGGATATCATTCAAGATCAGACAACATAAAGTTCCCTTCCAAAACAGTTCTTATAGAGCCGACGCAAAATATATTGTCTGTCTGCGCATTGTGACTTCAAAGTTGTACAAAGGTATAAAACCTTAAATCCCATATACATAATACTCACAAGATATTTATATCAGCTGTATTATCATATGTATTGGTAGTTACCAACCATTAAACTGCTTAAATGAATTTGACGTTTTCGTCTTCCTGTAGTGTCATGAGATGCCTCTGTTGCAAAGCTTTGCAAATGGATGAAGAACATCACCAAATAGACTGGCTTTAATTGCCGCATCTCGATGTGATAACAACTTATTAACACCCAGTCTCTGTTGGAGCATTCTTCTCAATTTCGGTGACGAATTGTCGAAGAAAAGCGGCTATAGATACCAGTTGACATAGGAAAAGAATGTCCATGAATAAAAACTGGGGAATTCGCTAGGAGCTCTTGAAAGAACAGCCTTGTATTGTTTACCAGACTTTTTGTGTGCCATTTTTGTGTTGCTCACACATCCAAAACATGTTTTGCCTTGTAGGAGTGAATAGGATCACTTTGTATTCGTTTGAATTCTTTGTAAAACTAAGTTTGCCGAGGTTA
The DNA here is from genome assembly GCA_949752745.1 of Protula sp. h YS-2021. Classification (NCBI taxonomy): domain Eukaryota; kingdom Metazoa; phylum Annelida; class Polychaeta; order Sabellida; family Serpulidae; genus Protula; species Protula sp. h YS-2021. Next base: position 42,530,732 of record OX457032.1, read on the forward strand.
TAGGCCATGTTTTGTGCATCAGACATAAGATTCATGGCAGTGGATTCTGAACGGGCGAACCGCGCTCTAGATTTAACTATGTCGTCACCATATCGTGTCGATTTGGAACGACAAATTTGCTATGTCAGGCATTTAATGTAACAGATTACCACAACTAGTCGATGGTAATAATGATTTGCAAAGAGGAGCGCAATTTAAGAGTGTTTCATAGTATTTCATGTTAAAGAAGAAAATAGCAATAAATCACATAAAACATTTTATGTGTATCCCAAAAGGCTATATGGCTATACCGAGACGACACATGCAAATATAATGCGCATTAAAAATAAATAACAAAGGAAAAAAAAACAACAACTCGACATGAATGATTATGGATGTCTCACAAAATATAAAAAACCTTGAAAACAACTATATACCATACGCATGAAAAATAACAAAGTAGCAAATTAGCTTTTAAAAGAGGTGGAAATATAACGTCAGAACATTTCATAAAAGGAAGACTGAACTATACGGGACTATATCAAAGTAACTAGAATGTTTTAGTCAATGTCACAGACTGTGACAATTTTGTGATTTGTATAAATAATATTGTGGTAACTTCTGCAGCTGTTTGCACCACCGCAAAATCCATCAATGAGAAAGGTAACTGTTGCTTTAGTTTCGTGACATTTAAAAGAACAAAGTCTCAAAATCATCAATAAATGTTTGCCAAATATCATGAAGTAAATCAAATTTGCTTAATCAGATTTGGGTTATTAAAAACAATAATTACAAACTAAGACGGTTATGCTTCCTTTGATGCTAAGAAATTAATTAAACATTATTAGGTTTCGTTAAGGCAGGAGTTTTTTATTTTTCTTATATTTAGTATCTTCTTGAGCATCTCGTAGTATTTTCGCATGTTTAGATAATGTGGATATCATACAATGAAATAGTCTTATTGATCGTGGAGGAAGAATGAAGCATGAAGCACATGAAGGGGGTGGGGGCAGTACATGTCCGTGTCTACATGTATGCGGTACCTTTTGTTGTTGTTATCTTTAACAGGTTGCAAATTTCACAGCCGTGTTATACGCACAGATGTTTTTCCTACGAGCAAAAGAAACTTTATCATTCAATTCTTGATATTGATCAGTAAATCTAAGTTAGGTATTACTTAACTTAACTTAAACCTTAATATAAATTTATGTATGTAATTGAAATTGGTCATAAGTTGCTGCTTGTATAATTTGATTAGAAGTAAGAATACTTCAGTGGCATGTATTTTGAGTCATATCAAATTTATCTCTGAACATTAGCCAATCAATACAAATCGAATTGACTTTTATTTTTTTCTTATGTTATGTCAGTTATTGGTATTAAGACTCATACAATAGTTACAAAGACTCGTAGAATAGAGGCAAATGAAGAACAACAAATTACATTAAAACTACACATGCATGCCTACTTGAGCGAATATAATTGACATAAATTACATTACGAGACGCGCTGAAAATGTACAGTATCATAGACGAGTCAATGTCCATTTCAGATGCTGAAAAAGAGAAACCACTACTTCGCGCAGGTCTGGGAATTAAGAATTCAAAATTCCCCAAGTGTATTGACATTGTTTTTGTTTTGTTAATGCTGTGCTCGTACTCACCCATTTACTTACTTACATTTTCTAATATTAGGGTCTCATCTGAGCTCCCTTTTCCAGGGCTGGCTTTCAGGGACAAAGTACAAGCTAAAACAAGTTTTATTCATTTCTTTTACTATAAAGTTTAGCCTTCATTATAGGAGTATCTCGGGTAATTTGAACTATTATATTTTACTTTAATGACTAGCAAAAACTGCATTCCAGTCATACTTTAAAAATGTTGTCCTTTGTACAGTGTATTTGAACATTTACGTGTATTCTATATGTAGAGTTATTTGTGCAGAAAAGTGTGTGTTACACGTGAAGTTTCGGAAGTTAGTTATAGAAAGTTCAAATAAATTTGTTGGCTTACTGGTAATTATTCTCTGTTAATAAGGTTAAAATATACGGTTTAAACAGGCTGGTGTGTTTGGGCTATTGTAATACGAAATTTAGCGAAATAAATCAGTATTGCGCGCCAGTGTTGTCGGCTGAGAAAACAAGGTGAAAAACTAAATAAAATTTGCATTTTTCTGCTTCTTGTTATATGAGTATTCTGTTGTGCAGTGTTGCATTACCTTACTGAGTTCACAACGTTGCTGTGTTAGTCTATCCTGGCACTTTAACCCTATCTGAGCAGTCTTGTCTCATCTCGACACATAAGGCTGATACGAGACCTAGACCCATCCTAGCCTTTGTGGCCCGTCTGAGCTAGGTACCCATACTGAACCCAAGATACCATCTTGGCCTCTGTGGTTCATACGAGTATTATACCAGTCATAAACTAAGTATACTATCCTGGTCCCTCTTTGCCCCTTTGAACACTGTGCCAATTCAAACTTTCCTTTTGTATTAATTTGTGTTTGTCGGTACCTCTTCACAAGTCATGTAGCCTGGCATGTCTGTTTTTCTCTCTTTTCCTATAATATTCTGTTGCACTCTTACGATTGTGCTGTGTTGTATTGGTCTACTGAAGTTTAATAACACTTATTTCAGCATAGAGTAAAATACGAATGTACTCTTGTGTGTATATTCGTGTGTCATAATGTTAAATTCGAATTGAGGGAATTTTGGGTCATATCTTGTCTTATCTTTCTATTTTGGATATATGGTGACTTTTATATTATTGTGCAAGGAGTACAAGAAACGTGTTTTCTATCCATCTTGCAGTGTATTACTGTGTTTCTGTGGATAACCAACTTGGGAATTTTTTATGTATCCATTGGCCTTGTTCGAATTAGAAGAGTTCTTCAATTAATTTGGACTGACTGCTCTACTGTTGACTGCGATGTAATATTCCCTACGTCAACTTTTATTAACATTACTGTCTTTTACATGTTTCGGACGAGAAAATAATCAAAGTGAGTCAACAAACGGATGCACGCTGGTCAGATGACACTAGGAAACTGAATGCGTAGCTTGATGGAGAATTTGCAGATCACGAGTCTTACCCGGAAGTAAAGTCTACAGCTAACTCTGAAGAACCTGAGCGTATACTCCGTATATCTGAACGTATATCCACTATCATCCTCAACTTATCTTAGTGAAAAAATCATTTTTAGTCCAATATCCACTATCATCATTAACTTATCCCAATGGAAAAATCTATTTAGTCGAGGATCTGAAAATGACTGACTGATAATGGTCATGAATCCGGGAAATTTACATTTGCTCCTGAAGAGTTTTACGGTCGTTCAGACGAACTTAACCCCCCCCCCCACCAGATAAAGCTAGCCTACCGAATGGACCTTGTAATTTGACTACTCCTGAATGGGCATCTACGACTTACACACCCTTAGCGCAACATGGTTCGGATTTTGATTCGATTGTATGTCCATCCCGTGTTCTGATACGCTCTTAGCGCAGCGCTACTAAGGAAATAAATGCTGTATGTGACAGACACGATACAACTACGTAGACCCTTTACAACAATAATATTCCTGCTGCTTTGCCGTATACCCCAGATTCTCCTTCGAGTATCTTCTAGGACGAGCACTAGGGATTTATCTTCTGATGATGAAAGCGAACACCTGCTGCATGATCCCCCATCCATACAAAGGAAGTCTGAAGAGCTCTGCGCGCATTCTGTCAAACTCTATCTACTAACGACTCAACGGAGTATTCTTTTGCTCCTAATGACTAAATCTCAGACTACTACATAACTTATGTACATAAGTGAAGGAACTTAAAGAAGAGCAAGTTCGGAATGATATGTAAATATGCGTATAAATTTTATTTTTGTCATTTCTCTCCACACACCACTTGGATAAAAATATGTTTTCCTACCACTGGAGTCCCAGGAACTGTAAGCTTCAGGGTTTTGTGACAGGTACAATCTCACCACTTGGTCATCTCAGCGATATCACGCTTTGTCCGGCACCGCACCCAACTCTTCGCTAACCACACATGAAAGAGTGATAAGTAGCAATAGTGTCTCGGCCCCAAAATACTCGAAATTTGGTCCAAATAAAAATTTATGGAGCTCAAGTGAGTCAAAGTCTTCGAAGTTGCAGACATTAAAATTGCATCTTTTTAGTCCCAAACAGTGTTAGATTATGCAATATCACATTTTAGAGTCATTCCAAGTGGCATGGTCCTAAAAGTGTTCAGAGGCTATTCAAAATAAAAAATTAAGCAGCTGAGGTGAGCTAAATTCTTCAAAACTGTCGAACTTAAATTTTCTATGTGGTGTCAAATGGTGCAAAATAATGAAATATAATCTTTTATTGCCATTACAATTGTCTTAATCCCAAAACTGTTTCAAATAAAATGGCCCTGTAGCATCTGCAACAGTATGGAAAATTTCACTCAAATTGATATTGGGAAAAGCCAACTACGTCTCAGGAAAAGCTACAATATAAAAGCTGGAAAACGCTTCCAAGTTAAAGAAGAAGTACAAGAGCACATATACGGCATACTTACAAAGGCACCCAACGCTGTCGACGGTATGATAACTGCTCATCCAAACCTAAAAACCAAAGGTCTCTATATAGGAAATACACTTCCTACACCACAGAACGGAAAGATTTTACTTCGCGTCATGAATATTCATGGCAGGCTAGTAAATATTCCTAAAAGCATGTCGATTGCCTTTTTTCGACTATTGAACTCAGGTGATGACTTAGTTCCATTCGACGAAACAATCCGTCAATCCGGAGGGAAACCATATGTCAATAATGTAAGGCTCAAAATAGCTACTGTTGTGTTGTATATGCGCAATGGTTCTTTTTTGGTTCGCCAAACAAATGGTTCTGTCTTGTTACACTGTGTCATGTGATGTTTCGAATGTTTCAGAATGTTCAACCGAGCGTATCTTCCAAGCTGCAAAAATACTTCCCCATGCCTTGAATTCGGTCATTTTTGCCGGATTTCTGTCAAGGAGAAGGCCATGTGGCAGTAGACTTTTCTAAAGCCATGTGACTATAAGAATTTGGAAAAAAAGTCATTTGTATTGGGCGACAAATGAAGATTCTAGGTATGTTATTTATTGTCAAGTACATTTAAATGGCGTATATTTTCAATCTTTTTTTAATGTATTTTGAGTGACTGACAGGATTGTCCTCGTGTTGGACCAAAATGTCACGTGTTTTCTTGAATTATAGTTTATTTAATGTTTATTTAATGGTTCCATGTAATGAGTTTATTTAATGTGTTTCACAGTCTAGCCACCTGTATTTCTATGTTTAGGCTACATGTGATATGGTGCTGTGCTGTCAGAGTTGGAGATGCGAGGAACCAATGTTGTTTAACCGTTAAATCATCAATAAACGCGTCAAAACAGTTCCATTGCGTCTCATTAGTTACCGTCCGTCCGTGCATCTATGGGTGAGACTGTCCCCCTCGTGCGTGGGTCCATAGTCCGACTGCTATAGTGAAACAACACAAGATGGGCAGAAAAGGAACCCAGGAACTCTTCTAGTCTAACTGTAAATGAAATGAAAGACAGCTAATTGACATAGATTCTCTTGATAGGTCCGATCTTGAGAAGTTTAAGTCTGAAGTTAAGGGTAGACTTAAATCCTGCTTTAGAGAAGTTGAAAACTTGTTGAACTTCTCTTGGACTTCTCTTGAGAAAAAGGTCTAAACCCGTATTGACGACATCAAATTTGACTCGAATCAAGTTCTGTCTATGATTTCAAGAAGGTATACGCTTTTCAAAGCAATCTAAGAACACTTCAGTTAGGTCTTATGTTTCTTCCCAAAGGATTGAAGCTGAAACGGCCGCAGTTGAAGCAACTGTACAGTTAGGTAACCTCGACCGAGAAGTTCAACTACAAGTTGAACTAGCTAAGCACGTAGCCGAAAAGAAAAAAAACTCGAATTACAAAAACAACATGATATTGCACAAGCAAAACTCAACGTTCTACAACGCAGCGAAAGCTTAAGTTCTCGTGGTTCGCGTTCTTTAAAAAGCCTTAGTCACATGTCGTCTGAGGAAAGGTGAAGATTTTTTGTTGATACTCATGCGTTTCCTCATGATGTAGCCCTTCATCAAGACGAACCTGTGGCTTCTCTCGTGTCATCAAATGCTGCGGTTACCCCTAATGTGATAACACCGATCGTTCATCAAGACATACTTCCGGATCCTTCTGGTGTAACCTTTCGTCGAGGACTGGTTCCTCCTGTGACCCTTAATACTGTGATCACTCCCAGAGTGTCAGATCCGGCCCTCTTCCAACGAACTATTCGACTGGTTTCTAGTAGAGCTATACAGTCGGTGTCTGTTAGTTCTTCGGTACAGGCTTCATATGAAAACATTGTCAATCAAACTGCTGCGAGTTCAAGCTTAAATACTCCAGTGATTTCAACGGTATTACAAACGAATCCAACTAGACCCGTTCGGCAAGCTATCATGTATGCTACACCAGCCAAGGTTACTTTCAGCAGAAATCCTGAACCTATGGAGATACCCAACATTCAGTCAACTCCTACTCCATCTTTTATTGATCAAAGTTCCATTGTTGATGTGACCATATCAATGTGTGATCAGTTGACTTTGAGTCATTTACCCATTATTGAGCCAGCAGTCTTTGATGGTAGCAATCCGATTAAATATCCAACTTGGAAAGTCTCTTTTGACACATTGATACATACCAAAGGTATTCCATCAAGTGAACGTTTTCACTATCTGAATCGCTATTTGAGTGGTGAAGCTGAAGACGCAGTTCAAGGATTCTTCCTACTTCCTTCTGAACATGCTTACCTACGGTCTTATGAATTACTCAACAAGCGGTATGGAGACTCGTTCAGACTCGCTACAGATTTTCGCGCTAAGCTGAATTCTTGGTCAAAGATAGAAGGGAGTATTAGTATTGGTTTGCGTAAATTCGTCGATTTTTGAAGCAGTGTGAAACTGCTGTGCCTCTGTTACCGAGCTTAGAGATTCTGAACGATAAAGCTGAAAATCGCAATATGTTACGCAAACTTCCTTCTTGGTTATTTCGTCGTTTGGCGCTTAAAGTAGCTGATTACAGACAGGCTACAAATTGTTTTCCGTCCTTTTCCGAGTTTATTGCATTCTTAGCTAGGGAAGAAGACATCGCGAACGACCCCGCAGCCTCACTTCAAAGGTCCGATTAAGGTAAAGGTAATGGTCAACCATTAGTTAGTGTGCAGTCGTCTAGTGCTTGCAGTTCTTCTGACACAATTTCAAGTAGTCAGAGCAGTATGATATAGCCAATTTACTTGTTTCACTCAAGTAATCCGTCGAAGGAGATACCTGTGTACTGTATGCTTGATTCATAGTCAGACCAATCTTTTATTTTGGCTAATGTTTGTGAAAGCTTGGATGTTCAGGGCATTCCAGTCAATTTGATTTTGTCGACGATGTTGGAGGCGAATTCTCACATACAAAGTGAGAAATATTCTGGATTACAAGTGAGAGGTTTTGACTCAAACCAAGTGTTTCAGCTCCGCCAGTTAATTTTACAGATGTTATACCTACAAACCGGGCGCACATTCCGACTAAGAGTACGATCGAATTACATCTGCATTTGTCCAGGATAAAGAATTTGTTACATCCTTTGTATGATTTCCCGATTGCTTTACTCATCGGTTACAACTGCCCTAACTTGTTGTGTCCTCGAGAAATTATCCCATCAAGAAACAATGGTCCATTTGCTCAGCGATTTGCTCAGCGATTTGTCCATTTGGAGTGTTGTTGGGTTTACCAACGCTCACAATGAGGGCAATGTAGTTAGAAATATGTCTTTTCGCACTGCAGTAAAGGAAGTCGTCAATCCAGTCGACTGTTTGAGGCTATTACAGTCAGACTCCAATGAAAGTGGTTTCAGTTCCACCAAAAAGGTGTCTCAAGAAGATCAGCAATTCTAAAATATAATGTCGAATAATATTCGAGTAGACGAATCTGGACATTACGAAATGCCTCTTCCATTAAAGGCTTCCTCAAGTGAATTGTTTAACAATCGTTCTGCAGTTGAAGCTCAGACAAGGACTTTGAAGTCCAAGTTCAAAAAAAGATTCTTCCTTCAGGTATGAGTACTCTGCTTTTATGAAAGAGACTCTTGATCCTGGCTATGCCGAAGAGGTACCAGAGCCTAAAAGCAACCAGACTCAAGGTGTTTGGTACTTACCGCATTTTGCCATTTACCACAAAACTAAAATGAAATTGCGTGTAGTTTTCGATTGTAGCAAAAAGTATTGTGGAATATCCTTAAACGACAAGCTACTACAAGGATCTGACTTTGTCAATCCCCTCGTTTGGGTGCTTTCGCGATTTAGGTGTGAGCCTTTAGCTTTTGTTTGTGACGTCGAAAAGATGTTCTACAATTTTCGATTGGCAAAACAAGACAGAGATTTATTACGTTTTTTTTTTTTTTTTTTTTTTTTTTTTTTTTGTGGTGGCCAAATGGAGACATCAATGAAGAGCTAAGAACATACAGGATGACTGTACACATTTTTTAGTGCCCTCTCTTCTCCAGCGTGTTCCATATTTGCTTTTAGGCATATTGCTTCTGATCATAAATCCGCTTACTGCTCAGACGTCAAAGAGTTCATCGAAAACGATTTTTATGTTGACGATGGTCTCATATCAGTTGCTTGTTCTTATGCATCTCATCTGATATCAAGATCAAAGGCTTTATGTCGAGAAGGTTGTGTAAGCCTGCATAAATTTGTATCAAACGACAAAACTGTGCTGCAGAACATTCCTGAAATTGATCGTGCGGCGTCCGCTAAAAACGTCGAATTGAACTTTGAAGATCTTCCTATGGAACGTGTCCTCGGTGTAGAGTGGTGTGTTTAATCTGACAGTTTTGGTTTCAGAGTTTGTTTGAACGATAAACCTGTAAAACGCCGAGGTATCATTTCAGTTGTTAGCTCAATGCACCACCCCGTTGGTTTCCTAGCGCCATTTACTCTCCGATGTAGATTAATTCTACAGGAACCTTGCAGAAATAGTTCCTCTTGGGATAAAGAGGTTTCTGATTCAGTTTCCGACAAATAGTTCATCTGGTGTTCGGAATTGCAACTCTTATCAAGAGTGTTTATTCCAAGGTATCTAAAACCAAAGAATTTTGATGATGTTAGCAAAGTCCAACTGCATCATTTCTCCCATGCTAGCTCGAGAGCAAGTTTCCTATGCTCGGCTGTTCAATGCGAAAAAACGAAGTTCATGTCTCTTTTTCGATGGGAAAAAGCCGTGTTGCACCTATCGAGTCGATAACAATACCTCGTATGAAATTAGTAGCTGCTCTTTTGTCAGTTCGGATCTCTCGCATGCTGTCCAAGGAGTTAACCTACAAGGAAGTTACGAAAATTTACTGGAAAGATAGTAAAGTCGTTCTGGGCTACATCCAGAATCAATCTCGTAGATTTCACGTGTATGTCGCAAATCGAGTACAAGAAATCCGAAGCTTGTCTTCTCCTGCACAGTGGAACTTTGTTGGAGGCTCAAAAAATCCTGCTGATGACTCTAGTAGAGGAATGCTAGTATCAAGTTTCACCGATTCTTGCAGGTGCTTTATTGGTCCAGAATTTCTTTGGGACGGTTCCTATGTTGTGGAGCAAACTTCTGTCTCACGATGATCCCGAAGTTAAACATGTCAAGCTCTTTGCTTCTGTGGCTTCCGAAAGCTTCGATATGGAGAGGTTTGCTTATTTTTCAGACTGGAGCAAGTTAATTAGGGCTGTGGCACTCTATTTGAAATTCAAGAATTTCTTGAAGTCACTTATTTCCAGTCCTGTTACAACATCCAAAGCTGTGTCCCGTCCTTTAGTAGAGGACATTTCTGTGGTAGATTTGCGTGAAGCTGAAAGAGAAATAATCCACAAGGTGCAGTTGGAAGCTTTTCGTAAGGAAATGGAAATTCTCGAAGCAGTAAAAGCTCGTAGCAACGACATCGACAGAGTGGTTTCTAGTCGCAGAAATTGTGAAATTAAACGTGTTAGTTCTCTGTTTCGCTTAGACTGCTACTTAGATAGTTTGAACCTGATTAGAGTGGGTGGACGTCTTAGACACTCGCAGTTGTTTTCGAACGAGATCCATCCAATCGTTCTGCCAAAATCGGATCACATTTCACTCTTGGTGATTGAATTTTAACATCGGAAAATTCACCATCAAGGTCGCTTAGCTACACTCCCCGCCATAAGGGCGGCAGGCTTTTGGGTAATTAGCGGTTCTGCTGAAGTTTATCGTGCAGTTTCTAGCTGTGTCATTTGCAAGAAGATTCGTGGCGCCTTCCAATCCCAAAAGATGGCAGATCTTCCTTCCGACCGTTTTAATGAAAGTGCTCCGTTCGACTACACTGGAGTAGATTATTTCGGGCCTTTCTTCATTAAAAAGATTTGAAGCGGTGGGGCGTTATTTTTAAGTGTTTAGCTTCTCGTGCAGTACACTTAGAAGTGGCAGTTAATTTGTCCACTAGCGTCTTTATCAATGTTTTAAGGCGATTTCTTTCTGTTCGAGGTCCCATCAGGGTACCAACTTCGTAGGAACACAGAACGAATTTAGATCTTTATTACAGTCAAACAAAAAGGAGATAGATAGATTTCTTCAGGACAACGATTGTCTTTTCGAGCTAAAGACAATTGTGTCCAGTGCTACCCATATGGGTGGGACGTTGGAACGATTGATCCGTAGTGTTAGAAACATTTTGAATGTTATGTTAGTTCAGAACGGATCTCAACTGGACGATGATTCTCTCAGAACTTTTTTGTTTGAAGTGGCTTCTATTCTAAATTCCCGACCTTTGTCAACTCTGACTGTGAATGTCCCTTACGTTATGGAGCCCTTAACCCCAAATCATTTACTGACTCTAAAGACTCGAGTGCTGTTGCCGCCTCCGTCTGAATTTTCCAAAGGTTACTTGTATAGTATCAAGCGTTGGCGCAGAGTTCAGTATTAACTGAACGTATTTTGGACTCAGATCACTTCGGTTGCGTTCCAAATGGACAAAACCTTCCAAAAACTTAGTAAATGGAGACATTGTACTGATCTCTGATGACAATTTACCACGTAATCTTTGGCTATTAGCTAAAGTGGTCGAGATTTATCCCTCCAAAGATGGTCCTGTTAGGTGAGTTAAACTTTTCTTAGGCAAAAAAGACGACAGTTCCAGTCAATATGTGGAAAGACCCGTACATAAACTCGTTCTGCTAGTCAGTGCAGACGCATTGTAACAACACATCGATTCCCCATCGAGGAGCCATGTGTTAAAATAAGTTTTTTTTTGTTATAGAACATTGTGTATAATAGTCTTGGATGTAAAAATGGGTTTAAATAAAAAATATCAATTAATTTTGGGGAGCCATGCTAGGTTGTATATGCGCAATGGTACTTTTTGGTTCGCCAAACAAATGGTTCTGTCTTGTGACACTGTGTCAGGTGATGTTTCGAATGTTTCACATTGTTCAACCGAGCGTATCTTCCAAACCGCATAAATACTTTCCCTTGCCTTGAATTCGGCCATTTTTTCCGGATTTCTGTCAAGGAGAAGGACGTGTGGCAGTAGGCTTTTCTAAAGCCATGTGACTAAAAGAATTTGGAAAAAAGTCATTTGTATTGGGCGAAAAATGATTCTATGTATGTTATTGCATTTATTGTCAAGTACATTTAAATGGCGTAATTTTTCTGTCATTTTTAATGTATTTTGAGTGACTGACAGGATTGTCCTCGTGTTGGACCAGAAAAGTCACGTGTTTTCTTGAATTATAGTTCATTTAATGTTTTAATGGCATTTAATGTTTATTTAATGGTTCCATGTAATGAGTTTATTTAATGTGTTTCACAGTCTAGCCACCTGTATTTCTATGTTTAGGCTACATGTGATATGGTGCTGTGCTGTCAGAGTTGGAGATGCGAGGAACCAATGTTGTTTCACCGTTAAATCATCAATAAACGCGTCAAAACAGTTCCATTGCGTCTCATTAGTTACCGTCCGTCCGTGCATCTATGGGTGAGACTGTCCCCCTCGTGCGTGGGTCCATAGGCCGACTGCTATAGTGAAACAACACAAGATGGGCAGAAAAGGAACCCAGGAACTCTTCTAGTCTAACTGTAAATGAAATGAAAGACAGCTAATTGACATAGATTCTCTTGATAGGTCCGATCTTGAGAAGTTTAAGTCTGAAGTTAAGGGTAGACTTAAATCCTGCTTTAGAGAAGTTGAAAACTTGTTGAACTTCTCTGGGACTTCTCTTGAGAAAAAGGTCTAAACCCGTATTGACGACATCAAATTTGACTCGAATCAAGTTCTGTCTATGATTTCAAGAAGGTATACGCTTTTCAAAGCAATCTAAGAACACTTCAGTTAGGTCTTATGTTTCTTCCCAAAGGATTGAAGCTGAAACGGCCGCAGTCGAAGCAACTGTACAGTTAGGTAACCTCGACCGAGAAGTTCAACTACAAGTTGAACTAGCTAAGCACGTAGCCGAAAAGAAAAAAAACTCGAATTACAAAAACAACATGATATTGCACAAGCAAAACTCAACGTTCTACAACGCAGCGAAAGCTTAAGTTCTCGTGGTTCGCGTTCTTTAAAAAGCCTTAGTCACATGTCGTCTGAGGAAAAGGTGAAGATTTTTGTTGATACTCATGCGTTTCCTCATGATGTAGCCCTTCTTCATCAAGACGAACCTATGGCTTCTCTCGTGTCATCAAATGCTGCGGTTACCCCTAATGTGATAACACCGATCGTTCATCAAGACATACTTCCGGATCCTTCTGGTGTAACCTTTCGTCGAGGACTGGTTCCTCCTGTGACCCTTAATACTGTGATCACTCCCAGAGTGTCAGATCCGGCCCTCTTCCAACGAACTATTCGACTGGTTTCTAGTAGAGCTATACAGTCGGTGTCTGTTAGTTCTTCGGTACAGGCTTCATATGAAAACATTGTCAATCAAACTGCTGCGAGTTCAAGCTTAAATACTCCAGTGATTTCAACGGTATTACAAACGAATCCAACTAGACCCGTTCGGCAAGCTATCATGTATGCTACACCAGCCAAGGTTACTTTCAGCAGAAATCCTGAACCTATGGAGATACCCAACATTCAGTCAACTCCTACTCCATCTTTTATGGATCAAAGTTCCATTGTTGATGTGACCATATCAATGTGTGATCAGTTGACTTTGAGTCATTTACCCATTATTGAGCCAGCAGTCTTTGATGGTAGCAATCCGATTAAATATCCAACTTGGAAAGTCTCTTTTGACACATTGATACATACCAAAGGTATTCCATCAAGTGAACGTTTTCACTATCTGAATCGCTATTTGAGTGGTGAAGCTGAAGACGCAGTTCAAGGATTCTTCCTACTTCCTTCTGAACATGCTTACCTACGGTCTTATGAATTACCCAACAAGCGGTATGGAGACTCGTTCAGACTCGCTACAGATTTTCGCGCTAAGCTGAATTCTTGGTCAAAGATAGAAGGGAGTATTAGTATTGGTTTGCGTAAATTCGTCGATTTTTGAAGCAGTGTGAAACTGCTGTGCCTCTGTTACCGAGCTTAGAGATTCTGAACGATAAAGCTGAAAATCGCAATATGTTACGCAAACTTCCTTCTTGGTTATTTCGTCGTTTGGCGCTTAAAGTAGCTGATTACAGACAGGCTACAAATTGTTTTCCGTCCTTTTCCGAGTTTATTGCATTCTTAGCTAGGGAAGAAGACATCGCGAACGACCCCGCAGCCTCACTTCAAAGGTCCGATTAAGGTAAAGGTAATGGTCAACCATTAGTTAGTGTGCAGTCGTCTAGTGCTTGCAGTTCTTCTGACACAATTTCAAGTAGTCAGAGCAGTATGATATAGCCAATTTACTTGTTTCACTCAAGTAATCCGTCGAAGGAGATACCTGTGTACTGTATGCTTGATTCATAGTCAGACCAATCTTTTATTTTGGCTAATGTTTGTGAAAGCTTGGATGTTCAGGGCATTCCAGTCAATTTGATTTTGTCGACGATGTTGGAGGCGAATTCTCACATATAAAGTGAGAAATATTCTGGATTACAAGTGAGAGGTTTTGACTCAAACCAAGTGTTTCAGCTCCGCCAGTTAATTTTACAGATGTTATACCTACAAACCGGGCGCACATTCCGACTAAGAGTACGATCGAATTACATCTGCATTTGTCCAGGATAAAGAATTTGTTACATCCTTTGTATGATTTCCCGATTGCTTTACTCATCGGTTACAACTGTCCTAACTTGTTGTGTCCTCGAGAAATTATCCCATCAAGAAACAATGGTCCATTTGCTCAGCGATTTGCTCAGCGATTTGTCCATTTGGAGTGTTGTTGGGTTTACCAACGCTCACAATGAGGGCAATGTAGTTAGAAATATGTCTTTTCGCACTGCAGAAAAGGAAGTCGTCAATCCAGTCGACTGTTTGAGGCTATTACAGTCAGACTCCAATGAAAGTGGTTTCAGTTCCACCAAAAAGGTGTCTCAAGAAGATCAGCAATTCTTAAATATAATGTCGAATAATATTCGAGTAGACGAATCTGGACATTACGAAATGCCTCTTCCATTAAAGGCTTCCTCAAGTGAATTGTTTAACAATCGTTCTGCAGTTGAAGCTCAGACAAGGACTTTGAAGTCCAAGTTCAAAAAAAGATTCTTCCTTCAGGTATGAGTACTCTGCTTTTATGAAAGAGACTCTTGATCCTGGCTATGCCGAAGAGGTACCAGAGCCTAAAAGCAACCAGACTCAAGGTGTTTGGTACTTACCGCATTTTGCCATTTACCACAAAACTAAAATGAAATTGCGTGTAGTTTTCGATTGTAGCAAAAAGTACTGTGGAATATCCTTAAACGACAAGCTACTACAAGGATCTGACTTTGTCAATCCCCTCGTTTGGGTGCTTTCGCGATTTAGGTGTGAGCCTTTAGCTTTTGTTTGTGACGTCGAAAAGATGTTCTACAATTTTCGATTAGCAAAACAAGACAGAGATTTATTACGTTTTTTTTTTTTTTTTTTTTTTTTTTTTTTTTTGTGGTGGCCAAATGGAGACATCAATGAAGAGCTAAGAACATACAGGATGACTGTACACATTTTTTAGTGCCCTCTCTTCTCCAGCGTGTTCCATATTTGCTTTTAGGCATATTGCTTCTGATCATAAATCCGCTTACTGCTCAGACGTCAAAGAGTTCATCGAAAACGATTTTTATGTTGACGATGGTCTCATATCAGTTGCTTGTTCTTATGCATCTCATCTGATATCAAGATCAAAGGCTTTATGTCGAGAAGGTTGTGTAAGCCTGCATAAATTTGTATCAAACGACAAAACTGTGCTGCAGAACATTCCTGAAATTGATCGTGCGGCGTCCGCTAAAAACGTCGAATTGAACTTTGAAGATCTTCCTATGGAACGTGTCCTCGGTGTAGAGTGGTGTGTTTAATCTGACAGTTTTGGTTTCAGAGTTTGTTTGAACGATAAACCTGTAAAACGCCGAGGTATCATTTCATTTGTTAGCTCAATGCACGACCCCGTTGGTTTCCTAGCGCTATTTACTCTCCGCGGTAGATTAATTCTACAGGAACCTTGCAGAAATAGTTCCTCTTGGGATGAAGAGGTTTCTGATTCAGTTTCCAACAAATAGTTCATCTGGTGTTCGGAATTGCAACTCTTATCAAGAGTGTTTATTCCAAGGTATCTAAAACCAAAGAATTTTGATGATGTTAGCAAAGTCCAACTGCATCATTTCTCCCATGCTAGCTCGAGAGCAAGTTTCCTATGCTCGGCTGTTCAATGCGAAAAAACGAAGTTCATGTCTCTTTTTCGATGGGAAAAAGCCGTGTTGCACCTATCGAGTCGATAACAATACCTCGTATGAAATTAGTAGCTGCTCTTTTGTCAGTTCGGATCTCTCGCATGCTGTCCAAGGAGTTAACCTACAAGGAAGTTACGAAAATTTACTGGAAAGATAGTAAAGTCGTTCTGGGCTACATCCAGAATCAATCTCGTAGATTTCACGTGTATGTCGCAAATCGAGTACAAGAAATCCGAAGCTTGTCTTCTCCTGCACAGTGGAACTTTGTTGGAGGCTCAAAAAATCCTGCTGATGACTCTAGTAGAGGAATGCTAGTATCAAGTTTCACCGATTCTTGCAGGTGCTTTATTGGTCCAGAATTTCTTTGGGACGGTTCCTATGTTGTGGAGCAAACTTCTGTCTCACGATGATCCCGAAGTTAAACATGTCAAGCTCTTTGCTTCTGTGGCTTCCGAAAGCTTCGATATGGAGAGGTTTGCTTATTTTTCAGACTGGAGCAAGTTAATTAGGGCTGTGGCACTCTGTTTGAAATTCAAGAATTTCTTGAAGTCACTTATTTCCAGTCCTGTTACAACATCCAAAGCTGTGTCCCGTCCTTTAGTAGAGGACATTTCTGTGGTAGATTTGCGTGAAGCTGAAAGAGAAATAATCCACAAGGTGCAGTTGGAAGCTTTTCGTAAGGAAATGGAAATTCTCGAAGCAGTAAAAGCTCGTAGCAACGACATCGACAGAGTGGTTTCTAGTCGCAGAAATTGTGAAATTAAACGTGTTAGTTCTCTGTTTCGCTTAGACTGCTACTTAGATAGTTTGAACCTGATTAGAGTGGGTGGACGTCTTAGACACTCGCAGTTGTTTTCGAACGAGATCCATCCAATCGTTCTGCCAAAATCGGATCACATTTCACTCTTGGTGATTGAATTTTAACATCGGAAAATTCACCATCAAGGTCGCTTAGCTACACTCCCCGCCATAAGGGCGGCAGGCTTTTGGGTAATTAGCGGTTCTGCTGAAGTTTATCGTGCAGTTTCTAGCTGTGTCATTTGCAAGAAGATTCGTGGCGCCTTCCAATCCCAAAAGATGGCAGATCTTCCTTCCGACCGTTTTAATGAAAGTGCTCCGTTCGACTACACTGGAGTAGATTATTTCGGGCCTTTCTTCATTAAAAAGATTTGAAGCGGTGGGGCGTTATTTTTAAGTGTTTAGCTTCTCGTGCAGTACACTTAGAAGTGGCAGTTAATTTGTCCACTAGCGTCTTTATCAATGTTTTAAGGCGATTTCTTTCTGTTCGAGGTCCCATCAGGGTACCAACTTCGTAGGAACACAGAACGAATTTAGATCTTTATTACAGTCAAACAAAAAGGAGATAGATAGATTTCTTCAGGACAACGATTGTCTTTTCGAGCTAAAGACAATTGTGTCCAGTGCTACCCATATGGGTGGGACGTTGGAACGATTGATCCGTAGTGTTAGAAACATTTTGAATGTTATGTTAGTTCAGAACGGATCTCAACTGGACGATGATTCTCTCAGAACTTTTTTGTTTGAAGTGGCTTCTATTCTAAATTCCCGACCTTTGTCAACTCTGACTGTGAATGTCCCTTACGTTATGGAGCCCTTAACCCCAAATCATTTACTGACTCTAAAGACTCGAGTGCTGTTGCCGCCTCCGTCTGAATTTTCCAAAGGTTACTTGTATAGTATCAAGCGTTGGCGCAGAGTTCAGTATTAACTGAACGTATTTTGGACTCAGATCACTTCGGTTGCGTTCCAAATGGACAAAACCTTCCAAAAACTTAGTAAATGGAGACATTGTACTGATCTCTGATGACAATTTACCACGTAATCTTTGGCTATTAGCTAAAGTGGTCGAGATTTATCCCTCCAAAGATGGTCCTGTTAGGTGAGTTAAACTTTTCTTAGGCAAAAAAGACGACAGTTCCAGTCAATATGTGGAAAGACCCGTACATAAACTCGTTCTGCTAGTCAGTGCAGACGCATTGTAACAACACATCGATTCCCCATCGAGGAGCCATGTGTTAAAATAAGTTTTTTTTTGTTATAGAACATTGTGTATAATAGTCTTGGATGTAAAAATGGGTTTAAATAAAAAAATATCAATTAATTTTGGGGAGCCATGCTAGGTTGTATATGCGCAATGGTACTTTTTGGTTCGCCAAACAAATGGTTCTGTCTTGTGACACTGTGTCAGGTGATGTTTCGAATGTTTCACATTGTTCAACCGAGCGTATCTTCCAAACCGCATAAATACTTTCCCTTGCCTTGAATTCGGCCATTTTTTTCCGGATTTCTGTCAAGGAGAAGGACGTGTGGCAGTAGGCTTTTCTAAAGCCATGTGACTAAAAGAATTTGGAAAAAAGTCATTTGTATTGGGCGAAAAATGATTCTATGTATGTTATTGCATTTATTGTCAAGTACATTTAAATGGCGTAATTTTTCTGTCATTTTTAATGTATTTTGAGTGACTGACAGGATTGTCCTCGTGTTGGACCAGAAAAGTCACGTGTTTTCTTGAATTATAGTTCATTTAATGTTTTAATGGCATTTAATGTTTATTTAATGGTTCCATGTAATGAGTTTATTTAATGTGTTTCACAGTCTAGCCACCTGTATTTCTATGTTTAGGCTACATGTGATATGGTGCTGTGCTGTCAGAGTTGGAGATGCGAGGAACCAATGTTGTTTCACCGTTAAATCATCAATAAACACGTCAAAACAGTTCCATTGCGTCTCATTAGTTACCGTCCGTCCGTGCATCTATGGGTGAGACTGCCCCCCTCCCCTCCTCGTGCGTGGGTCCATAGGCCGACTGCTATAGCGACATCCGATCCTGAGTACAATGACGGGTATCAGGAAGCAAAGGAAAAAATCAAAGACCAAATAAGCTGGGGAGATTAATTACTCGTTGCAATCGCTTCCACACCCCCTAAAAAGCGGTACTCAACTAAGGCATACAAAAGCTAACACGCTCAGTACCTTTCAAACTAGTTTCGCCTAGTTTTTAAGTAAAAGTACCTTCATAATGTATTTCAAAGCAAGCGTTAGGTGTAGCTGGCAGCTTACTTTAAATGCAGTTTATTTGTCACTGAAAGATAACTTTTGATTTATAGTTTTAATCAATTTCGTTATGGATAGAAAAGTTGATAATCATATGACAAACAAATCGAAAAATATGCAGTTTAAAATAGTCAACAGCCAAAAACTGTTTAAGACTATTCGTAACTAATAGAATCTGTTGCATTTTATTGCTGGAAAATGCATTCATAAGATATCCATGCTTAGACAGAAATCAATTTATTGATTGCATGCACATTTACTGCGCAAGATGTTCGTATAAAAGTGTTACTTAAGTCAGGTCATCATTGTAATAGCTTTCAGATAAGTATCTGAATCTTTGCATTACATGCACATTTACTACGCAAGATGTCCGTCTAAAAAGTGTTACTTAAGTCAGGTCATTATTGTAATTGCTTTCGGGAAAGTGTCTGAATCTTTGTATTCGAAAAACTGTTGTGACAGGTGCTTCAGTCTTTGATTTAAAGACCCCTTGTACACATATAAGTCCAGCTGAACATTTACTCCGACAGCTTGCTCATTTGGTTCAATCGTTTGTTTGGATATATGGAAGATTTCAATATATTGTCTTGCTCTACACTGCTTCTATAAAACAAAAGAAGTGAAATTCAAAATTTTTGTTTTTTCTTGGATTTTTGGAGAGTTTATTTTATTAAATAGGAATCGGAATGATGTTGCTTTGTTTAAAGATTTTATTTTATGTAAACTCACTCAATTGGTTAAAAAAAGTCAAAGTTTTTGTACGAAACCTTTAATAGTTTAATTTAGTGCTTTTTAAGCTTCCTGCCTGCTGCTTCTAACACAGATTTAGGATTTCTCGTAAACTATCCAGGATGTCAAATGAATGTTTTTTTTCTTCTCTCTGCTCAACTATAAATGACAAAAAGTAATACTTAAATGAAAGCTATGCTTCTGATGTTGCTAAATGTACCTTTAGAATATGTTCTTATTAGACACACACACATACATAGTTTCTTATTTCACTGTTTGCTAAAGTACGTGAGTACTGCAGAAGGCATTTGAGAAATATATTGTCAACTAGGGCACTCCCCCTTCTCTTTCATTCTCTGTCTCCTTCTATATTTGCTCTTTTTGTCTCTGTCTTGTCTAAGAGGATTTGCATATTATTCACTGAATTCTCGTTCACAGCGCAGAAATCACTGCGCTAACCAAACGAGCAAATCTTATACACTGAGCTCAAGATGAATTTTCTAAACAAAACAACTTTTGTTTTGTTTCTTTTGTTGCTAACTTTAATGTGGAATAAGAAAGTCAACGGCGAAGATGTTACCACAAATGAACGTTTAAAGCGTGGTATGTTTTGTATTTTTTTGTCATTCGTAATGGCATAGTAAGAAGTTAAAGTGAATTTTGTCAGAGTGTGATAATTTATTCCTGTAGTGTGATGCTCCGAGAAGGGTCAGATTTAAAACTATTTTGCCCGATTTCGTACTGACATCCTGTGCTCAAACCGGAGTCTGCTCTCTTTTGTCGACTGGTATCTAAGAAGGTATCAGGGAGAAATACATATATGTACTTGGTTTATTATACAGTGTCTTTTGTTCATGTGAGCAATTGATTGCTTGGGCGTTAACTCACTGCTTCAGTCTTTCCACTTTGTAATTTTAGCATTGTATCGCATTGTACTCGCTATTGGCTGAAAACGGAAACCGCCAATGAGCTTTAAACTAGGGGTTTAAGGTCCATAAATTTTTATTTCGACCGTAATTTGAATCATTTTAGGACCACGACACTTGGAAGGGCTCTAAAATGTGATATTTCATCATTTAATACTGCAGACATTAAATATGCACCAGACTAAAATGGTGCATATTTAATGTCTGCAACTTCGAAGACCTTGACTCATTACATCTCCATATATTTTCATTTGGACCAAAATTCTAACATTTGTGGGACCATGACACTTGAAATGGATCTGAAAAGTTTATCAGTTTACACCGATTAGCACAGAGAAGCGAAAAAAAATCAATTTTAATGTCTACAATCGTGAAGACGTTGACTGGTCTCATTTACATAAATTTTAATTTGGACCAAATTCGAACACTTTTATTGACTGCGACAATACGAATGGATCTAAAATGTTACATTTCACTATCTAATAATGTTTGGGAATAAAAGGTTGAATTTATAATGTCGACAATCTTGAAGACTTTGACTCACCTCAGCCCCACAAATTTTATTTGGACTGAAATTCAAACTTTTTAGCACCATAGCACTTGAAATTATTTAAAAGGTGATATTTCATTATTCTAACACTGTTTGGAACTAACAAGATACATTTCAAATTCCAACAGTTTTGGAAACTTATACTGACTTCAGCTCCACAAATTTTTATTTGGACTGAAATTGTTCTAATTGGAACATTTTTGGCAACAAGACACATGCTATTGTTCTAAATCGTAATATTTTATGATTTTACAACGTTTCGCACCGAAAATGATATATATTTAATGTTGAGAGTTTTGAAGACTTTGACTCACCTCAGCTGAATACATTTCTATTTTGACGAGTATTCGAACATTTTGCAGACCACGACACTTGGAATGGCTCTAAAATGTAATATTTTATCCATATTAAATGTTCGCTACCGAAAAAGTTTTATTTTAATGTCTACAATTTTAAAGGCTTTTTTCTCACCTCAGCTGAACTGATTTTTATTTAGACTAACATTCGAACCTTTATGGGACCACGACACTTCATGTGGTTAAAAAATTTGATACTTCATTATTTTTACAAGCTTTGGTACCAAAAAAGATGCATTTCTGATGTCAACAATTTTTGAAGAGTGTGAATAAGCTCAGCTTTTTTGAAGAGTGTGAATAAGCAAAATTTTATTTGTACCGATTCCATTATTTCACACTGTTTGGCAACGAAAAAGATCATTTTTAAAATCAGCAATTTTACGGTCTGTGACTCATCTCATTTTGGGAACAAAACACTATATAATAGATCAAAGATTTGATATTTCATCGTTTTGCAACGACAAAAATTACCTTTAAATGTCGACAGTTTTGAAGATTTTGTCTCACCTCATATCCACAATTTTTTATTTGGACTGATATTCGAACTACGACACACCCGATAGCATTAAAAATCCGATATTTAATGATTTTACTCCGTTTTGCGCCGAGAGAGATGGAATTCAAATATCGATAATTTAACACTTTTACTGTCCTTAGCTCAAAAAATTTTTATTTGCACCGAAATTCAAACATTTTTAGGATACTTCAAGATTTTACAATGTTTGTCACCTAAAACGATTCAATTCTAATGTCGCAAATTTTGAAGACTTATCTCAGCTCATTTTTATTTGGAACGACAGTCCAACATTTTTTGGAATAATTCAATTGAAATGACTCTAAAATGTTGTATTTCATTATTTTACACCATTTTATACCGAAAAATAAAAATTTTTAATGTCAACAGTATTAAGAACTTGGCTGACCTTAGTTCCTCAAATCGTTATTTCTATTATGACCATGCCACTTGGAATGGCTCTAAAATGTGATATTAATCATCTAACATATCACTCTAGATGCATTTTTAATATCTGCAACTTTGAAGTCACCTCAGTTCGATATATTTTTTGTTCGAACACTTTGGGGCTCACGACACTCTTGCTGCATTTCCCTCCTTCCTGTATGGTTAGAGAAAGGTGGGGTATGGTGACGGACGTAGCGTGATATTACTGAGAGGGCCGTGTGGTGAGATTCCACTGGCCACGAAATCCAGAAGCTTACAGCTTCATGGCAGTCATGTTTTAGCAAAAACATGTTTTTGGCCAAATTTTATGTGAAGAGGAATGACAAAAATATAATCTACACTCATAGTTCCATATCATTCCGCACTTTTTCTTCTTTTATTTTCTTCACTTATGTCTTTACTTATATAACAGTTTGAGATTTAGTCATTAGGAGCAAAAGACTGCCCCTTTGGGTCGTTATGAGTTTGATAGAATGACACATAAGCGCCAGTCATTGCACCATACGGGAACATTCGCGCAGAGTACTTCAGACTATCTTCACACTTTCTTTGTATGTTTGAGGGATCATGCACCACAACCACTTGCGATGTAACGTGTTCGCCTTCGTCATCAGAAGAATCAGAAATAGGGCCCATCCTAGAAGATACTGGTTGGGGTGTCTTGGTACACGTCGAAGCAGTAGGAATATTATTGTTGTGAAGACGACGTCGTTGTACACATATAGTAGTTCTTTCCTTAGTAGCGCTGCGCGAAGAAGGTATCAGAACGCGGGGTGGGCATACAATCCAAACGAAATCCGAACCAGGTTGAGCTAAGAGTGTGTAAGGCGTAGATGCCCATTCAGAAGTAGGCAGCTTACAAGGTTCAATCGGTAGGGTAGCTTTATCTGGTGGGGGTCTAAGTTCGTCTGAACGACAGCAAAACTCTTCAGGAGAAAATGTAAATTTTAAAGATTCACGACCACTATCAGTCACAGTCATTTTCGGATCCTCGACAAAAAATATTTTTTCACTAAGATAAGTTAAGGATGATAGTGGATAATTGAGCAACAACGCTGGGTGCCATCTCTGCAGGTCGGCGAACATAACCAGTAATACGCTCAGTTTGTTCAGGGTTAGCTTTAGGCTATACTTTCGGGTCAGACTCTGGATCTGCACTTTCTCCCTCAAGCCACTCATACAGTTTCCTAGTCTCATCCAACCAGGGTGTATCCGTTTGTTGACCCATGTTGATTACTCTCTCGTGCAAAGCGTTTAAAGCACAGTAATGCTAATAAAAGCTGACTTTAGAAATATTACATGGCAGTCTGCAGTAGGGCAGTCAGTTTAAATTAACTAAAGAACTCGAGTAAATTCGAACAAGGCCCATGGGTACGTAAAAGAATTTCCGAAGTTGGTTACCCACGGAAACACAGACATACACTACAGGATAGATACAAATACGTTTCTTGTACTCCTTGCGCAATAATATAAAAGTCACCATATATCCAAAATAGAAAGATAAGACACCAACCAAGAATGACCCAAAATAAAGCACCTATCACTCAATTCGAATTTAAAATTATGGCACACGAATATACACACAAGGACACATTTTGAAATAAGCGTTATTAAACTTCAGCAACCAACACAACACAACGCGCTTGGTTATCGTATGAGTGCAACAAAATATTAAAGTTTAACGGAGGAAAACAGACTTGCCAGGCTAAACAACATGTGAAGAGATACCGACGAATACAGATCAATACAAAAAGAAAGGCTCGGATGAGGAGCAAATGCCAGAATTGGCACAGTGCTCAAATGGGCTACAGTGACCAGGATGGAATACTAAGTCCAGGACTGGTATAATACTCGTATGAACCACAGAAACAAAGATGGGATCTTACGTTCAGTATGGGTACAGTGCTCGGATGGGCCACAAAGTTTAGCATGGTTCTAGGTATCGCATGGGCTTTACGTGTCAAGCTGAGACAAGACTGCTCAGGTAGGGTCCAGAATTGGCTAACACAGTTAATATGGGTCTTTCAAAGCTCTGAACGCACTAAGATAATTCAGCACTGTACAACAGAATACTCGGAGAGATTTCGTATAACAAGAAGCAGAAAAATGCAAAATTCTTTTTAGTTTTTGACCTTGCTATCTCAGCCGACACCACTGGCACACAATACGAAATTTATGTCACTAAATTTCGTATTACAATAGTCCAAACACACTAATGTCACAAAAATTTATTTGCACTTGAAATAACTTCCCGAAACTTCACGTGCTGCACAAATAACTCTACATATAAAATACACGTAAATTTTCAAATGTACTGTACAAGGGACAAAATTTTTAAAGTATGACTTGAAGGCAGTTTTTGCCAGACATTCACCTAAAATATAACAGTACAAATTGGCCGAGAAACCCCTCCAATGTAGGCTAAATTTAAAGTGAAAGAAATAAACAAAACTTGTTTCATTTTGTACTGTCATCTTGCAAGCCAGCCCTGTAACAAGGAGCGCAGATGGCATCCTAACGTCAGAAAAATGTGAATAAACAAAAGGGTGAGTACGAGAACAGCAGCAACTTACCTAAAACACTGTCAATACACAGGGAGAATTTTGAATCCCAAATCTCGAGATCAGCGCCAAGTAGTAGTTTCTCTTTTTCAGCCAACAGTGAGTACAGTACAGTTCGAGGCTGGAAATACACACTGGCGAAAAAAATTGGCAAAATTTCTCGTAAACAATTAAATGCTTGCCTTAGTAACAAGCACTCTACAGTAAACCCAGAAACATGATAAATACGCACGAGGTTGAAGAGAGAAATTTTCCTAACTTTGACAAGCTTGTGCCTCTGACTTTAAACACTCTGCTCCAATTTCTGTATCGACAGCGTAGCATGTTCCACCACGAGATTTTAAATCCACCTGCTTATACACTGTTACTTTTAAATCCACCTGCTTATACTTTTCCATGATTTTCCGTACACTTTTACACGTTCCTTGTAATTATTGCACTGATATTTTCAATTAATTTTCTTTGTCGATATAGTTGTGTCCTCCAGGACGTTTCTATGTGACTCTGGAGTGTTCCAGGGATTTTCAAACCGGTGAAAAAGAAAAGTCATTGTGATTTTCAAAAATACTTAGTGTTATCTGCTTATTTATCCTTATAAATATTAACGTAAGCATACACAAAATCTTGGCACATGCATATCTCATCCCAAGGCGCAACACAGTTTATTAAAAATTTGTAAAAGTTTCAGTCTTTCGTTCACTATTTGTTGAATAGCGAACCTTTTACATTTACACTTTTAAATTCAAGTGGAGCTGTCAGGTCTCGTATGAGAACACTTCACGATCAGTTGTGTAGAGGGTTTTCTGCGATTTTGACTCCTGGCTCGCAGTCGGTACTGCGTATTCGTCTCGTGGGCTCCAAGTGCTCAAGCTCGTTCTTTTTAAAGCTCGGGCTGGCGCTACCGTCACACTCTGGCAATCACATACATGCAAGTCGATTTCTCACCACTCTCATCTTACCGTCAGCAGTTGAGATCAAGTCTCGTATTACATGTAGTAAGAAAGCGCTCGAACTCCCGACAATCAATTAGTACCCTTCTTTTCAGAAGCAATTCCAAATAAGGTAATCAACACGAAAAAGTACAGTTCTGACAAAATGTCTGTTTCTAATCATTCCAAAAAAAATAGAAAATAAGAAAGAAAAACCTAGAATTTAGAAAAAAGAAAAGGAAGGAAAAAGAAGGGTTAAAGGTGTGATCATGACACTTCGAATGGCTATAAAATTCGATATTTCATAATATTACACCATTTAGCACCAATAAAGATGTGTTCTTAATGTCAACAATTCTGAAGAATCACCTAAGCTCTACAATTTTTTTGGACCTAAATTGGAATATTTTTGGACAACGACAATTGAAATGGATCTAAACTGTGACATTTCATCACTTTGCAACTTTTCACACCAAAAGAGATGCATTATATGTCAAAACTTTTCAGCTCTTAAAAATTTCATTTTGACTGAAATTCAAAAATTTTTAGGACCACCACACTTGGAGTGGCTCTGAAATGTTATATTTCATCATTTTACGTTGCTTAACACCAACAAAGGTGCATTTTTAATGTCGATAATTTTTAAGACTGACTCACCTCAGCTCTACAATTTTTTGGACCTACATTTAAAATTTATGTGACCATGACACTTGACATGGCTCTAAAATGTAATATTCACTCATTTTACACCATTTGACACCGAAAACGACGTATTTTTTAATATGGACAGTTTCATAGGCTTTGATTCAAATCAGCTTCACAATTTTTTGGAACTGAATTTCGAACATTTTGGCGAACAAGACATTTGGAATGGCTCTGAGACGTGATATTTCGTCATTTAGCACCGTTTGGCACCAAAAAACGTTAAGTTTTAATCTCAACAATTTTGAAGACTTTGATTCATCTTAGCTTCATAAACTTTTATTTTGACCAAAATTCGAACACTTTGTGGCCAGTACACTTGGAATAGCTTAAAATTTGATTTGTCATCAATTTTCACACTTTGTCTCCAAAAAACTTTTAACGATATTTTTATTGAAAGCAATTTTGAAGACTATGACAGGCTTCAGTTCCGTTTGAGATGAGTGTTCCTATATTGAATGGAGCTGAGGTTAGTTGAGATGAGGTTAGTGGAACTCAAGCAAGTGAAGATGAGGAGCGTGGAGATGAGTTCAGTGGAGATGTACTTTGTGGAACTGAGGAATGTGGATTTGAGGTGGGTCGAGATGAAGTAAGTGGAGTTTGGGTGAGTGGAGATGAGGTGAGTGGAGATGAGGTGAGTGGAACTCAGGTGAGTGGAGATGAGGAGTGGAACTAAGGTGAGTGGAGAAGAAGTGAGTGGAACTGAGGTTGGTGGAGTTGACGTGAATGGAGTTTTTTACGGGTGTTAATTTTGAATTTCGTGATAAGTGATCTAACATACCGCAGGTGAGTGGAGATGCAGTGAGTGGATATGACGTGAGTTTAGATTAGGTGAGCGGAGATAATGTGAGTTGAGCTGTTGTGAGTTAAGATGAGGTAAATGGAGACGAAGTTAGTTGAGTTTGGGTGAAGGAAGATGAAGTGAGTGGAGATGAGGTGAGAGGTGATGAAGTGAGTGGAACTCAGGTGAGTGGAGATGAGGTGAGATGTGATGAGGTGAGTGGAACTTAGGTGAATGGAGATGAGGTGAGAGGTAATGAGGTGAGTGGAACTGAGGTGAGTTGGGGTGAAATGAGTGGAGGTGAGGTGAGTTCAGATGACGTGAGTGGAGGTGAGGTGACTTGAGTTTGGGTGAAGGAAGATGAGGTGAGTGAAGATGAGGTGAGTGGAACTCAGGTGAGTGGAGATGAGGTGAGAGGTGATGAGGCGAGAGGAACTTAGGTGAGAGGTGATTAGTTGAGTTTAGCTGATGTGAGTCTGCGGCGACGACTCTATCTCGCTACTCTGGTCTACAGTCAATATTCTCCTTCAATAATAATACCTATCTATGCTAGTTATATAACAAGTGGTATGTAAATGATGCCTAAAGGTCCTCGCTTTTGAGATATTTGTCTTAGTCTACCATATTCTATAAGCATAAGTAGCAAACAATGGGCTATAACAACTCATCTAGACAACACACATTTGGTAAACCTTTTGATTTTTTTTTCATTTGTCGAGGCTTTCCACACCCAATACACAGTTGCAGAGAACATCTCATGCGGAGCTACCATTTAGAATCTCAATATTTCTTCACTTTGAGAAGACCCAAGCTTTATTTATAAACATGCAATATATTTTCCACCTGTTACAACATTTGCTGCTCACACATTTGTCTAGTTACCCACCTAAGATTTGCTGAATAAAATCTTTACATGTGGTGCCCATATTACATAAACTACTATTTATCGAAAACACTCGTATTGTTCCTTCAAGTATAGCACCAATTGCTCCAAAATTGTATGCACGCAAACATGTGTATATTTTCATAGAACTTTTTTTAAAACGTTTTTATATGCTCTTTTAAGTAACAATGTATTAACAGAAAGTAACAAAGACTTTTGCAATGTCTTAAAAACGGATGTAAAGGCTCCGATAAAAGTTGTTGGCATGGGTTTAAGGCTAGTTAAAAAATCAACAGTTTCAAAGATATCTTGCGGTGCCGTTTGAAACCTTTGAAAAATACCTTTCAAACTAACTTTTAAAGCTTCTGCTTACCCCATCCCTACAAATTGTTAGAAGTCGGATATGAATATATAAATATATATATGAATAAACACGTTGGCAATATCGGCAACATATTTCTGTTTTGCTCATCGTTTATTAGTCGTTTATGCGCATATTTTCTGACGAAGTTTTTATGCATCTATTCGAGGCATATTCGACGTTTTATCAACCGTCGGCGATACGTCGGTATACGTATATATTTCGATGCATTTCCGACGAACGTCAGATTATTTTTATGCGTATAAAATGCATATTTCAGACGTTTTCCAACGCATTTCTGATTAAATAATAATCATTATCAATAATGTTTTTCGATAAACTTTCAATCAATTTTTCTATGTATTTTGTGCATATATCCTATTCTACTATTCTACATCCAACGCATTTTATGCATATACTATCATTGTTTTTATACGTATAACCGATGCATTTATTACAGATTTTTCCTATGTTTTTATACGTGTTTTTCATGTTTATATTATCTGCATTATTTTCTATGCATGTAAGATGCATATTGTCATCCCATATACTTTAGACATATAAACGATGCATTACCGATGCATACGTCCAACGTCTATTTCAACATGCATTTTATGCATCTAGAAAAATACCGCTCCTATTGATTTTTATATAGGAAGACACTTCTTCATGCGCATTACCCCAGAAAATGTTTGTGCATGAAAAATGCCAATTTATCTAGTAAATTCAAACTACAATTATTGGAAGTCTAACAATAGAAAGTCATATGGCAGAATGCATTCCCCACGAAAAATAAAACAACATAGTAGTAAGTTTTTGCAAATTATATTAACAGGAACTGTTAACAAAATTTCTTTTAATTTAATAATTTGTGCTGCCTGTCCGCTGATAAGCAGTTTTACAAACAAAAATTACTTTTAAAAATAAAAACTTGCCTTTCTTTTTCCCTTCAGGGAAACTACAAACACACTAAATTATATGCCTTAAGACTCGTGTGGTTTAAAAACTCACCTCACGAGCACCTCGCTAAACAAGTATTTTTGTTTTCCTTTCGAATGTTTCTTATTATTTTGGCAGTTCCACGGAAGTTACCTATTTCAAATCAAATAGCAACGCAACAAAACACAAATGACGTTTGTAATTATATAACTTTGCAATTATATGATGTTTATAAACATTCACACATGTTAGTTACAACGTAATCATTCCTGTAAGTTTGAGTCAGTGTATTTCACTCCTGAAAAAGGTATACTTACCAGGGGGTTTCAGCGTGCTATTGAAAAAATTGACCTCATGTTTTTTCTATCATTCTTTTATTCGTGCACGGTCAGGTGTATAATAAAAAATATGCGTATAATACACCTTGACAATATCATCATCTTTGTACCGATGTATTTCCTTCGTCATTTATGCATCGGAAAATATGCGTTGATACAAGTATAAAAATGCGTATAATGCATGTTGGCAATATTGGCATTTTTTTTCGACGTTTTCCTGGCATGGTTTATATAGTGAAATATATGCGGTTTATAGATGTCTAAAAATACGCATAATACGCGTCTGCAAAATCGGCATCTTTTTACCGATGTATTTCCTGCGTCATTTATGCATCGGAAAATATACGTTTGATAGACGTATGAAAAAATGCGTATAGTATACGTTGGCAATATTGGCATGTTTTTCCAATGTACTTCCAACGTCGTTCATGCATCGGAAAATATGCGGTTTATAGACGTATAAAAATACTCATAATGCGCGTCTGAAATATCGGCATCTCTTTTTTCGACGCATTTTTATGTATATACGATGTTTCTAAAAATGGGTATATATATATATATATATATATATATATATATATATATATATATATATATATATATATATATAGACGTATATATGACATATAAACGATTCTTTAAATCTGCTGCCGATGCTGCCGATGCATTTTACAGATTGCCGTCGTCATTTGTGCGTCGGTAGTTTTGTAGGGAAAACGTTTTAAAAACTTTATAAAGCTTTTAGATAATTTCAATAATTGCTGAAGTCGTAAATTTTATAAAATAGCTTTTGATGAAAGCTTTTAAAACGTTACGAAATAATCTTAAAAAATTTCTGGTTATTGGCACTTTACATGTTTTAAAAGAGGTCTTATTGTGTGTTTCAAAGCAATAGACTTATAGAATATTAAGAAACTTTCTGCAATGGTATTTTATTGTTACAAACTAATTTTTAAACGTTTTACAGTATTTTTTTCAAGTCATCTTTAATTGTCATTTCTAAAGCAGAAAAATAAATACCTGTAGTAGACTTTAAATCACCTGGAATCATCCTAAGAAAGTGAACAGAATATGTTGTAAATGACTTTAGATCTTTCTAGGATATTTTCGCGAAAATGATTTAAGCATGTTGTGCAAATATATTCTAATACGTTTGTTGTAATATCTGGTTGCAACTGGGTATCGGTGTTTGTTTCATACGTTTCTGTCTGTGGTTTTCCACGATTTTCTGACTCTGATTGAAGTTGCAAATTCTATTAACAGATCTTCTTCAACACAGTTTTAGCTAGAAATCTTAAGCTTTACAGACACAAGGTTATTTTTACAAAGCAAGGTTCTTTTCATTAAGGAGTTTCAGCAATTGCCCATTTCAGTTTTCAGGGCAAATCTTTAATTCTGTTTTGTTAGTACGATAACCAGAAAAGTATTTGTACCAATGTGTTTCTTTATGCATAATTGTTGAAGACATTTAGTACAGATTCCTTTTGTTTTAAGGGATTTAGTGACATAGACACTAGAAACGATATTAGATTAAGAAGTTAGAAATGTTTCTCCATAGACTGTGGCGTTAGCTATATATATTTTTAATATCGGTAAGCCTCCAGAAGCTTAACGCTAATTGGCTAATTAACTGAGGGCGGATCTAAAATAGAAATTGACTGCTGTGCTTGTAACCATCACATGACCGGAAGCAAAATAATAAAGGTCGATGAAATCTTGATCGTTGAAGAAACAGGAGTTTCGCCCAGACGGTCAATCTGATATTATATATATTGTATATTAATGTATATTAATAATATTTTTAACTTATGCACCCGGTTAATCATATAAAGTTTTATAGCACATTAAATAAACATTGGGTTTAAGGCCTTATTACGATTAAATAATTCTAAGTGCTTGAAAGTTTTGAAAAAAAAACAGGTTTCGTAGCTTTAAATATTTGGACTATGGCATGAGTGTCGAGTAGATGCAACCCCAAAATTGATTTGTTAGCATTGGTATCGTACTTTTCGAATATTATCGTGCAAATCATCTATTCAATGCTATTATGATTATATTTGTATGCTAGACATAGTTATACCTTATACTGTGACGACTGTCAGTTAATGCATTAATTTATTTTACAGTTGAGTGTGGTACTGTAGAGAATATATGTAATAAATCAGAGTGCTCAGAATGGGCTACGCAGCAATTGTGTGCTGCCCTCCCTGCACAGGTACCGTGTTGGAACTGCTGGAAGTAGCTAGATGCGGGCAAAAAGGTATATTTTTTTAATTATACATCACATAAGAAAATATATAAAAGAGAACACTTGCGCATAACACATTGATAAGGTTAATCTATTATGCAGTGGTTATTTATTATATATGGCGCAACTTGATGCTTTATGTAATGGCCAATATAAAGCAAATGCAAGTAATTCGGGCACAACGGCCACATTGCCCTATATAAATCACTCACAATCAGTATCGGTTGAAAAACGTTTCAGCAGACACAAAATGTCATGTAAAATCAAGCGGGTTGACAGCATTACAGCACATAAATTTGATTCATGTACACATATTAAGCATTTGATTAAGATATGCAGCATTTTCATTTCGCAATAAAAGTACAACATACATAATAAAGTCATATTAGTCCCATTATCTGTTCAAATGTTAAAGCTTGTGAAGGTAGCTCCCTCTTTGCACGGTGGAATATCTTAGTAGTGAAAGTGAAACTAAGCCGTCGTGCGACAGGTAAATGTGAAACTCTGCCGTCACGCAACAAGGAAAAGACAACTGCCGACAGTTAGTTTCGTCACATGTATAGAATTTTTCGGGGGAGAAGGGGCTTCTTTTCTTTGTCCATTGAAAAAATGCTTAACAGATACACTCGAGTTTTAACTTTAAATTTTACAAAATAGCCATTTAGGTGTGTTAACCTATCTTTTGCCCAAAATAAATTTATTACTGCCAATACATGTTCGTTAATAAAACACATTTCAAGTATGTAAGCTGAACAGGGTTTTACGCAGAGGATGAAATTCGTTTTATTTTTTTCAACTGAACAAGCGTCTAAAATCACTCAAAAACTGAACCACTTTTCTGTATAACTCTTCACTGTTTATCATCCCATGATATGTTGACAAAACTTTTGCACGTGACAGTTATCGCACGACAAATGCATGAACCAGGCGTAAAGTATCTAAAGGGTACATCCGTGAAAATCAAATATTGATCTTATGTGTACATGTTTGATGGATGTAAACTGTACCCAGCCTGTGTGAGTACATTTTACAAGTTATAACAAGAACACAAATTTTTTGCATATTGATTTCTAACAATTGCTCACTAATTTCAATTCGTTTAATTTCTTTAGGATTATTCATAGTACTAATGAAAGAATGACAATGACAACGACAGCTGAAGTAGCAATTTGCTCCATAGACTCAATCGTAACCGTTGACAACTAAATATAATTATAATAGTTACAACAAATGAATAAGTAATAAACCATTTTATTCAAACCAGTATGAGTTATTTATTCTCGTTACTAAGATTTCACTTATAAGATTTCACCAACCTAAGGTATTTTGTCTGATCTGAGGGTAGTTGTAAATGCGTTGTTAATTCACTATTCAACATGCCAGGATTTTAGAAAGCAAATTATTGCGCGCCGCTTACTATGGAAGGCTTACGTCGACAAGGACAGTATTCTGCTTGAAATTGGAAGATATACTACTTAAAGAGACCTCACTTGCTGATTTATAAGGTTTAGGGAGACAGAAAAAAATTGGAGATCAAAACCAGGTCTCTTTATTTCTAAGGCCTCTAGAAAACTCAGAAGTAGCCGATTCTTCTTACATTTTTCAGACTTACACTAAACGTAAGCATAATGCATATAAAACATGACCAAAATAAAAAATATATGACTGAAAGTCAAATTCGAAAAGTTGCCCTAAAGTCGACCCCTTGTATATTTTACAAGTATATCAAATACCACTTTCGTAGACTATTTGTTATTGTCATTTTTGATAAAATCGGCTGTGTATGGACAAACAATTTTTTTCATATTTAGGGAAGTGTACTCTATCATATGGCAAAGTTTCATAAAGGATAGACGAAAAAAGTCTCTTTTTTTAATTATTGGCCCATAAATTCAACCTTTCTGAAAATTACACGTGATTTAATTTGATTTGTCAAAATCAAAACAAAAACACAATATCAAACCAAAAACATTTTGAAGGCGCGAAAGATCTGTCGAGACGTCATTTCTATTACATTTGCCGCATGTTTCAGTAAGTATAAGTTACACTATTAAAAACAAGTTGTAGTGACAATCAATGATCAATAGTGGTACACTTAACTTAAGTAAACTCTGGATATTTGGTATATTAGGAAATATATTGCATATTACATTTTCTGGAAAGTGGATGCGGCGGTGACAACAAATAAGCCAATTCGCACTTTCGGGTCGTTTTTTTCTATCATTTCTTCATATCCTTATCCCAAACGAATGAAGTTAAAACCAAAAGCCAAAGTGCGTATTGGCTTATTGGTTGATCAACATCATTTGCTCATCATAATCAGGAAGTATTTATTATTCTAACTTTGCTGATTTAGCATAGATAAATAAGCCAAATGACACTTTGAGCGTTTGGAATAAAATGCGCCACAATTTTGAATCTCGACTGCGAGGGAATCGGACAAAAAATGAAAGAAATGTTTGAGTAACTTAGGTTAAATCCGCCTGTGTCTGTAGTAACGCCACCACCCAAAAGCAACAATTATCTCGAAAATGATATTTTTTTCCGAACTTCCCGACACCTGCTACTGGTTTTCAACTGCAAAATGCTGAGCTGCTATAAGTAAACTGTTAGTATACACTTATGAAGTCGGGTTTGTGGTCACAAGTAATCCTTATAAGCCAGTTCGCACTTTTGGGTCTTTCCGGTTAAGGTGTTGTTTCGACTGCAATATTTTGGATAAATTTTAACGAAATGATAACATCAAAATTAGTGAAAAATCTGTCACTACATGTACCTAGCTCCAAGTCAGCTATTCATTATTTATACTTGGTATATTTCTTTGGAGCTACACATGCACCTAGCTGCAAGAAGCGGTACCCTACAGAGTTTCAAAGTACCGCTTCAAAGCCTCGCTATATAACGATAAGCAAGTCAACTGCACTCGCTTTGAGGCATCTCTATGGCCACTTTGTGCAAGATTCATCCATCCATAAGTCTTTATTGGCATTTGCTAAAGGCCTTCAAAGTACAATAGTAATGATGTACAACTTCTTCTTCTTTTTTTATCTTATTTTTTTATAAAACAAGAAGAACGTGGAACCATGACAACAACGAGCGAATATCTTTTGTGTGAAAGTATTCCAAGTCGGCAGGTTATAAAATGCTTAAGATATTCATGAATAATAGTGGAGTACATGAGTTCAAACTTTGATGAAGTCTGGAGTTGCCCAATTACAGTCGTATTTAGAATAAAATATAACATATGACGCTACTACTGATATTCTACTTATACTGTTGTGCAAATTTCTTATAGGCTTCAGCGAAAGTTTCAAGCGCTTGAAAATTTCCCCTGAGACTAGAACCACAGTCCTTTGGAGTTAGGCCTCTACTGCCTACTTCTAGTATATATAGATCACAGGTATAACCATTATCAGTAATATCGTTAGCTTGAGAAGCGTATTGGCATTTGCTGCTACGCTTTCTTTAAAAGAATATAATACAGAAATAACCACAGATCTCCCGCAATAATTGACATTTGTTTGTATACACAGTGTTGGAATTAAGGAACTAAATCAGTGCGCGACAACTGCGCACTGATCTTAGAACAGTGCGCGATTTTCGGATTTTAGTGCGCTATTTTCAGATATTAATAAAATAGTGAAATTACAGCAAATACGCTTATCTACTAATTCTAATTGCTAAATGTTCTATGTTTATCGTCTTTTGTGATCTTGTTGATCATTTTTTCCAATCCACTGGCTGCGCTGTATTTTTTCTGATTTCCACGTGCAGAAGGCCGTCTGAAAAGTTACGTCTTTTAGTGGAAGTCCTGCCTTGATAACGGTTGACGTATCCACGTTTTCCCGGGTATTTCTGTTGTGAAGGGACGTTTTGATATCATTTTGAAGAGAAAAACAACGCTCAAAATCCGAAGTGTGAAGCGGCAAGGTTAGTGCGAGTACTCCGAGTTTCATGAGATTCGGAAACCTTTCTTTAAGACCCTTTTACACAAGTGAGCACAGGTTTGCCATATGGAGGATAGTACAATTTAAAATGTTGTCAGTAGCGCTTATAAACTCTTAAAGGCAGTTTCAAGCAAACCTCCTCATGCGGGTCTTACGTTAACTGGCGACAAAATTTTGTCGCGCCATAGCAATTCGTTAGCTAGACTGACGAAGCTACACTGAGAATGAAAAACACTGATAAAACAATAAAAGAATTTTACAAAATAACTTAGAATCCAAAAAAGAAAACTTTTATGGAAAACAAACCTGTGTTGTCACGTGGGTATCTTTGGTTCAAGACAAACTGTTTTACCACTGTCCACTTATTGTGGAGGCCATGCTCTTTTTAGCCAATATATGTAAAATATGTAATTTGGGTAATTTGCGGTGATATTGTTTTACGTGTTTTTGAATGGTGGTCCTTTGAGCTGCTCATTTCTGCCAAAAAGGGTGTTAGCAGGTTTGCGTTTGTTTCATTAACACGCACGTGACCTAATTCGTGAAACGTCCATGACCTGCGAACAAGCTGTCTCGTAACCGAGAAACTTGGTCCTCATCAATCAAACTCAGACAAGACAAAAGCGAGCGCCTGGATACCGCCCGCTTCCTTGATGTCTCTTCGAAGGTATTTTGAGGGTACCGCCTGTCCTTTGATGTCATATGGGAGGCACTCAACACGCATCGTGTAAAACGAGTGCCTGGATTCCGCCCTCCTTTGAAGTCACATCGGAGGTACTCCAAAATGCGTTGTTTAAAGCGAGTGCCTGGATCACGTACCCTGAGAGACAGGGTAATCATACGCTCGTTTAACATTAGCGAAATAGGACACCGTTGACTTTGCACACTTGATTTCCATTACACCCATGGCCTCGATTTTAAAGACTCGTTCGGGCAAGATAAAGTAATATCCATAACAGTCATAAAGTTCACGCCGGTGTACGGCACTGGTCCAAACTCTACAGGTATGCTGATAGACGAGGAGGCGAAGTTTTCCACTATAGTACCCCAACGTCCGATGGTCGGATAGTTGCACAGATAAAAAGTCCACTGATAAGAACACGTTTATTCTTTATTCTTCCAACGTCTCAGGTCAACTCAACATGGAAAACTACAACAATCATAAAAAATACAATATTTGCAATAGAGACCAGGGCAGCAGCTGCAGCTTTGACCACAAAGGAAAGAATGAACTGCATCATACCGCTTGTTGATGCTGATAATACTGCACAGCGAAGCTATTCAATGCAAGGTGAAACAAGAAAGTAAAGACTGTTCTTCATTCAAAAGCAAAATTTCCAAGCTGCATTCTTCAATCACTGCAATTTATACATACACATAAACATACACAGAAAAGAATACCATGAGTGGGTCGAGGCTAACCAAGAGATGATCAAGCAAGAAAGCTTCACGGTGTTTTCCAGTTCTGCAATATGTGCACATATCACATGGCTCAAGAACTTCTCGGCTACTGTGAACTTTGAAATTCCATCACTGCAGGGCAGTCGAATTATTTGTCCAGTGTCCAAGACAAGTTCCATGCCAGGCTGGTGAAGAAAACAACAGACCGTTTCACTGTTCACTAGACTGAAAACCAACATTCTACAATCCTTTTAAGGACCACCAATTTTTTGAAAAAAAACTCGAATATCTGTCTGTCTGTGTGTATATACGTGGTGCTTATGATCATGAAAAGGTGCAATCAAATGCGTAAATGTGGCGCAATCAAAAAATGATGAGCTGGCTGATGAATTGTTGCATACAAGTTCTATGTTAAGGTGGTGAAGACAATAGACAGTGTCTTGTTAACCGGACTGAAAAAAAATAAAACGAACCTTATATTTTTTTCTTTTGTTGTCTGAAAGCTCCAACAAAGATCCTTCTGCAGGAAAGAAATATGGTAATTTTATCGTAATTGGCAGTAAGAACCTAGCATGAACGCAAGTGCAAAGCCATTTAAATTCAGTTGTTAATGGGTGAGAATGTCATATATAGATTCCTTATCTTACTAAGGCATACAAATGCTAGCATTCTCAGTTCGGATTTTACAAGTTCCTTTCAAACTGATTTCGACTAGTTTTTAAATAAAAGTACCTTCATAATATTCAAAGTATTTCAAAGTTCAAAGTATTTCAAAGTTCGTAGTGTTTCAAAGCAAGCGTTAAGTGTGGCTGGCAGCTTACTTTTAATATAGTTTATTGTCACTGAAAGAAACCTTTCGATTTATAGTTTTAATCAATTTCGTTATGGATAGAAAATTTGATAACAATATGACAAACAAATCGAAACCTATACAATTTTAAATTGTCAATAGCCAAAAACAGTGTTTAAGTTTATGCGGAACTAATAGAATCTGTTGAATTTTATTGCTGGAAAATGCATTCATAAGACATACATGCTTATAAAGAAATCAATTTATTGATTACATGCACATTTACTGCGCAAGATGTCCGTCTAAAAAGTGTTACTTAAGTCAGGTCATTATTGTAATAGCTTTAGAAAAGCTTTGTATTCGAAAAACTGTTGTGACAAGTGTTTCAGTTCTTCGATTTAAAGACCCCTTGTACACATATAAGTCCAGCTGAACATTTTCTCCGACAACTTGCTCATTTGGTTTAGTCGTTTGTTTAGAAGTCTAAAGAATTCAATATATTTCCTTGCTCTACACTGCTTCAATAAAACAAATGTAGTGAAATTCAAAAATTCTGTTTTTTTCTAGGATTTTTGAGGGTTCATTTTATTAAATAGGAATCGGAATGATGTTGCTTTGTTTTAAAGATATTATTTTGTGTAAAGTCACTCAATTGGTTTATTAAAAAATAAAAGTTTTTGCACGAAATCTTTTATAATTTAATTTAGTGCTTTTTAATTTTTCTGCCTGCTGCTTCTAACAGATTTAGGATTTCTCAGAAACTATTCAGCATGCCAAATACAATTTTAACCTACATTTCTTTCTAGTGGTTTTTTAGCCCCCTCTGCTCAAAAGAAGTACTACTTAAATAAACGCTATGTTTGTGATATTGCTATATGCACCTTTAGACCATTTTTTCTTTTCCATACATACACAGTTTCTTATTTCGCTGCTTGCTAAAGTACATGAGTGCTGCATAAGGCATTTGAGAAATGTATTTTGTCAACTGGGACACTCCCCCTTATCTTTCATTGTTTCTTTCTTCTTCTATATTTCCCATTTTTGTATCTGTCTGGTCTAAGAGGATTTCCATGTTATTCACTGAATTTTCGTTCCAAGCGCAGAAGCCAACTGCACTTGCCAACTGAGCAAATCTTGTACCCTGAGGTCTTTTTTGTGTTTCTTTTGCTGCTAACTTTAATGTGGAATAAAAGTCAACGGCGAAGATGTTATCACAAATGAACGTTCAAAGCGTGGTATGGTTAGTATTTATTTTTAGTCAAAGTGGCATCCGTAATTGCCTAGTAAGAAGTTAAAGTGAGTTTTGACAGAGGGTGATAAATTATTGTTGTGGTATGATGTTCTGAGAAGGGTCAGATTTAAAACCATTTTGCCCGATTTCGTACTGACACCGTGTGCTCAAACCGAAGCCTGCTTTCTTTTGTCGACTGGTATCTGAGAA
This sequence comes from Protula sp. h YS-2021, assembly GCA_949752745.1. Classification (NCBI taxonomy): domain Eukaryota; kingdom Metazoa; phylum Annelida; class Polychaeta; order Sabellida; family Serpulidae; genus Protula; species Protula sp. h YS-2021. The sequence goes on from OX457032.1 coordinate 42,570,495, forward strand.
GGTGTCAGGGCCAAATTTTGCATGTTACTGGGTATATTGTACAATGCTTGATGTTCATGTGAGCATTTGATTGCTTGGGCGTTCACTCACTACTTCATTCTTGCCTCTTTATATTTTCAGCTTTGTATCGTATTGTACTCGCTATTGGCTGAAAACGGAAACCACCACTTGGCGGTAGTCTGGGGATTTAAATTAGATACATTTTTACTTCAACTGTAATGTGAACCTTTTAAGGACCACGACACTCGAAATGGCTCTAAAATGTAATATTTCATCATTCTAACACCGTCGACAGTTTTGGAAACTTTGACTGACTTCAGTTCCACCAATTTTTATTTGGACTGAAATTGTTCTAAAGCGTGATATTTTATTATTTTACAACGTTTTGCACCGAAAAAGATACGTATTTAATGTTGAGAGTTTTGAAGACTTAGATTTACCTCAGCTCAATAAATTTCTATTTGGACGAGTATTCGAGCATTTTTGCAGGCCACGACACTTGGAATGGCTCTGAAATATTATGATCATTATTATTATTATTATTATTATTATTATTATTATTATTATTATTATTATTATTATTATTATTATTATTATTATTATTATTATTATTATTATTATTATTATTATTATTATTGTCTCAACTCTTATATAGCGCTAATTCATAGTGAATGCTCTAAGCGCTTCACATAGAGCCTAAGAGAGCTATTACTACACTAAAATATATTATAAATATTTATAAATAAAAAAATAAAAAAGATACAAATAAATAAATATGAGTAAAATGCAAATATAGATATTGCTTAAAAAGTAAGATCTGGCAGTAGAGCAGATATTTAGTTTGGCATTGACTAGAGTTAAGTGACTAACACTAATGAAAACAAAATCGTGTCCGAACCAATACAAGACGTTTTTAAACTGTGCCTAAGAATCTGGAAAAGCTAATTTAAAATAGTGTGTCCTGAGATGTTTCTTGAAGGTGTCAATAGTCGGCATTGTTCTGAGGTATTCCGGGAAACAATTCCGTACAGCAGGAGCTGCAGCAGCAAATGCTCGATCACCACCTGATTTCAGACTAGTTTTCAGCTTTTTAAGCAACAGATTATCCTTGGATGAACGGGTAGATCTTGTTCGGTTTGAATTACGTAGCACAAGTAGGTTCCGAATATATTCAGGAGAGCCATGGTGAATTGCTTTGAAGGTTATCGTGGCAATTTTGTACAGGATCCGATAGCGTATTGGCAACCAATGAAGAAATTTAAGCCCTCCCGTGATGTGATCATATCCTTTGAGACCGAGGATGAGCCCGTGCTGCAGCATTCTGGACCCTTTGTAGCTTGTTTAATAGGTATTCAGGCATGCCATACAGGAGACTCTTGCAGTAGTCAATGTGCGATGTTACCATAGCGTGCGAGTAGTATCACGAGTTAAATATTTACGGATGGACCAAATCTCTCGAATATTGCAGTAGCAGGTCTTCACAAGTCGGTTTACTTGATTGGTCATTTTGAGTTCAGGGTCTAGGAGGACGCCGAAATTACGAACGTGCGAACTTGCTAAAATATCTTCTCCGTCAACAGTTATAGAGTTAAACCTGATCTTATCTGTTTGGCACTTTGTTCCTAAAATCATAAATTATGTTTTGTCACCGTTCAGTTTCAGTCGATTCACCGTCATCCATTTGGATATTTCAAAAATACAATCTTCAAGCTGTAATTTGGTTGCATTTTGTGCAGCTATTGAGTTAGGATTCACACTTTTGTACAGCTGTGTGTCATCAGCGAACATGTGGAACAAAAACAATAAATACTGAATAATACATGCCAGTGGTTTGGTGTATCTGGTGTAGCCCCAAGGACCAAGTGTTGATCCTTGAGGCATACCCGTATCAAGTGCCTGTGGTTGTGAGAGGGCTCCGTTAATCTGTATCTGTTGGATGCGGCCTTCGAAATAGGACTGGAACCATTTTAACGCTGAGTTGCTGATTCCAAAGGAATCGCGCATGCGTGCCAAGAATAGTTCGTGTGGAATCGTGTCGAATGCTGCACTGAGATCCAGGAGCGTCAGTAAGGTCACTTGTTGTTTATCCATGTTAGAAAGTACATCATTTGTCACTTTTAAGAGGGCAGTTTCTGTACTGTGTCCACGCCTGTAGGCTGATTACAACGGCTCATCGAGGTTGGATTTTTCACAGTATATGGTTAATTGGTCCACGACTATCCTTTCGATTATTTTTGATATATAAGTCAAGTTGGATATTGGTCGAAAGTTTTTAAATTCACGTATATCCGGTTTTTTCGGGACGGGTGTGATATGATAATATGACATTTCATCATTTTTAAATGTTCGCTACCGACAAAATTGCATTTTTAATGTCGAGAATTTTGAAGACTTTTTTCACCTCAGCTCCGCTAATTTTTGTTTGGAATGATATTCGAACATTTTTGGGACCACTACACTTCAGATGGCTATAAAATGTGATACTTCATTATTTTGCAAGTATCCAAAAAGATACCTTTCTGATTTGACAGTATTTAAAGAGTGTAGTTAAGCTAAGCTACACAAATTTTTATTTGTACATTTCCATTATTTCACACTGTTTGGCACAAAAAAGATTCATTTTAAAATCGATAATTTTGACTCATCTCAGCCCAATGATCTTTTTCGACGAAGTTCGAACAATTTTGGGACAACTACACTTGTACAAACTCTAAAATATGATATTCCGTCATTTTACAATTTTTACACCGAATAAGGTGCACTTTTAATGTCGACACTTTTGACTCACCTCAGGCAATCAAATTTCTTTTAGGATCGAAATTCGAATTATTTAGCACCGCGACACATGGAATGGCTCTAAAGGGTGATATTTCGTCTTTCTAACACTGTTTGGGACTTACAAGATGCATATTCATTGTCGACAGTTTTGAAGACTTTGACTCGCCTCAGCTCCAAAAATTTTCATTTTTGACCGAAATTGGAATATTTTTGTCCCCAGGACACTTTAAATATCTAAAATCTTCCACACAGTCTGGCACTAAGGAGAAGCGTTTTAGTGTCGACAATATTGAACATTGAAGATTTTCACTCACCTCTGCTCCACAAATTTTTATTTGCACCGATTTCACAATTTTTCACCGTTTTGCTCCGAAAAAGATGCACTTTTTAGGTCGACAATTTTGAAGACTTTGACTCATCTCAGCTCAACAATTTTTTTTGGACCGACATTCCGCCATTTTTAGGGCCACCAGACTTAAAATCGCTCTGATATGTGATATTTGATAATTATACACAGCATGACACCGAAAACGATGCATTTCTACTGTTGACAATTTTGAAGCCTTTGACTCACTTCAGCTGTACAAATTTAAAATATATTATGGAACGCCAACTGAACCTTTTGGGATCAAGACATATGAAATGGCTCTAAAATGTAATATTTACTCACTTTATACAATTTGGTACCGACCGGTTGCATTTTTAATTGATAATTTTGAAGATTATGGCTCACTTCAGCTCCAAAAATTATTATTTCGACCCAAATTTGAATATTTTTGGGTGCAAAGCACTTTATAATAGATCGAAGATGTAACATTTCATCATTTTGCAGCAAAAAAGAGTACTTTTTATTTGCACCAAAATTCAAGCATTTTAAAGATACTTCATGATTTTACTATGTTTGGCACTAAAACAATTTTTTCTAAGGTCGACAATTTTGAAAACTTTGACTCATCTCAGTTCCATAAATTTTTATTCTGAACGCCAGTCCAACACTTTTGGGATTAAGACAATTTTAATGGCAGTAAAAAATTATATTTCATTATTTTACACCATTTGACATCATTTGTTGTTTTAACTGAACGAAAACACTGTCAATACAAAAGGAGAATTTTGTATGCTGAATTCCCAGACCAGCGCCAAGTAGCGGTGCCTCTTTTTCAGCCAACAGCGAGTACAGTACAGTACGAGTCTGGAAATACACAGTGGCGAAAGTATGTTGGCACAATTTCTAGCAAACAATTAAAGGATTGCTTTAGCACCCAACACTCCACAGTAAACCCAGTAACACGATAAAAACGCACGAGGGTGAATAGAGAAATTTTGCTTTGACAAGCTTGTATCTCAGACTTTAGCCACTCTGCTCCAATTTACTTTATCGACACCGTATCAAGTTTCACTACGAGATTTTAAATCTTCCTGCTTATACACTGTCACCGTAAAAAACCCTTTCCTGATTTTCCTTACACTTTTACACACTCCTTGTAATTATTGCACTCTTAATTTCAACTGATTTTTTTTTCGTCGATGTAGTTGTGTCCTCTAGGACATCTCTGTGTGCCTCTTGCATGTCCCAGGGGTTTTCAAGCCACTAAAAAGCGCTACCTGATTTTTCAAGACTATTTATCCCCATAAATATTAATGTAAACATGCACAAAATCTTGGCACATGCATATCTATTCCTAAGGCACAACACAGTTCACTAAAAGTTTGTCAAAGTTCCAATCCTTTTATTTTATTTTGGGATAGCGACTCTTTAACATTACGAAAATGATCAGGGAATATAATATTCATAATTTCTTAATCCACGCTCATTCTCATTTTATGTCAACCGAGATTTACAGCCGCATTTCATCGACAAAATCTACAAAATCTTCACCGAAACAGAGAAGTGCGTTCCAACAGAGTATGAATCCTTTTTTCAGCAATTGTTACCTCAACAGAATGCAGCAATCAAAGCCGCATTACGGTAATTTTGCACAAAAAAGTAAGGCTTTATATATTTTAATTATACCTTTGCTTCGAAAAATTGAAGTAATTGAAGTCACTGAGAAAGATAATGAAAAAGTTAAACACTGTTCTACCTCTCTGAGAAAAAGATGATGATATTAATTAATTAGAACTAATAGCAGTTCTATTAGGTCTTTAAAAATCAGTCAGAAGTACTGTAAAAATGTTAAAATTAATTAAAGACTTGCTACATCTCGCTCTTGCATAAACAAAGTTTGAATTATAATTTATATAATTACATTCCTTGCACTCTATTTTAATGTGACTTTATTTTATGCTGAAAAGATATTTTTCTAATAATATTCGTTAAATTCATTTTATTGTGACATCAGTTTAATGTTTTGTCTCTTAAATAAATTTTTAACCTTTTAAAGTTGGTTTATTCTTGTTACATATTTTATGAAAAATATTGCTTGCTCGTTCTCCGTGACAAAAACGTGCTAATGTTCTGTGATGATGCAGTACATATATAAAGCAGTTGTCTGTTACAATGCATTTCATACGGACTAGTGTTCATTGACGATGTAGTACATACACGAGTATTCAGCTTTATGCTTTCATGTATGTGTACGCTGTTATTTAAACAAAGATTTATTTCAACTTGTTTTTCTGATTATAATGTGCTTCTTTACAGTACAAAGGTAAATGGTTTACTATTTTCTTTCTCATAATTATTCTCATAGTTCTAAACAGAAATGCGTCGGCTACTCATTGATAATAAAATAATGTCAAAGCACTTATTTTAAGTATAAGCATCTGACATTGGCATTGATTGGTCTATGATATTGTACATGTCGAGTGCATCTCGTGGTTTTCATATAAATTGAAGAAGAGCAATTGTTATGTGACTTTAGTTTTCTGCTTTGTTCTGCATCGCAGAAAACAAAAGTCGATTCAAGTCATGGAAATAATGTCATAATCGCTTGTGAATTCGTGCTTAATAATTATGAAATCGGATATTTCGAGGCTCGTGAATGAGCAGAATAAATTAGTCGCTCGTGATGGAGTGTGAGAATAAAACATTCAACGGATTACGATGCATTGTTAATGATAATACAGGATATTTCGGCAAATAAAGGTATTGTTTATATTACTAGTTTTATTCCAGCCTTTAAGCAAATTGCACCGTATAGAGCTGAACCAACCTCACCAGGAAACGGTAATAAGCTTACGTAAAGAGGCGTTCCTTAACAATTGCTATCTCTAATATTTATGCTCGAAAGCGAAGGTTTTATTTCACGATAAATATTCGCCAATAAAACAAAATGTTTTACACAATGCTTAAAAATACATTTGACAATAGGCCTTCCTTAAACCCTATACGCCTATAAATGTCTACCTCAGTACTGTGACTATTGAGTACTATCAGTACTGTGAAATAAAGAAAACTTAAGGTTCATAACAGGTAAAATATCATATCATATCACGCAACTATTCAGGAGTATAAGATGCTAAACACTTCTGCAGTGGATATAAACTATGAAAGGAAGACAAAACATTTTATTCCGTGTATAAGGCGTGTTCTTGCGTTCAAAAGAAATATATATTTTAGTGGTACAAACCTTCAAAACGCTTCGCAACCATGCTTTTCAAATCTAAAACAACGACAAATTCTTTGTTAGTGTGATTGAGGAACAATTCAGTTGTTCTGTTGCTTATCTTCCCAGTTCATACACATTATTTATTGTTTTGTAGTGTTCAATTTATTTTACACCTTAACGGATAATGATGCATTTTACACACCCAAATGAGTATTTGTTCTCATGCAGTATACATATTTGGGATATGTCAATGCCAGGACCATGAACACAGCTTGACTATGTAAGTGAAATGACACAAATATTTTAATCTGATCGAAGATCAAATAGTTACCATGCACATTGAGTTATCGGCTTTGAAAACATCTTTTTCTTAATCAAAGAAATGAAAATGTGAAATGCAGCTTTTATTGAAATTACCTTTAAAACTCTGTGCCCTGTCCGCTTGCCTTTCTAAAATTAAAACGGTTGCTTCCCAATGTACTTTTATAAATCTTTTTTGTTAAAGTGTGTTAAATTTGATTCTAAACAAAAGTTGTAAGAAACAAGAAAAGTATTTTCGATTTATTACGCATACTTCAGGGTGGTTTGCATATGCATTTACATACAATATTGCGTTTTTACAAAAAAAATTATCTGAGATGGGCTTTACTGTGGATGGTAAGTTATTAATCTATTTTACTTTGAATAAAAACAAGGGAATTAACTTGCAACCGTTACACAAAAGGCTACTTCGATAAGTCTCTTACGTCCAAACGAAAGAATCATTGCTTTCAGTTCCATTAGATATTCTGAGACATTTCCATCGTTCAGCAACATTTCTTGTGCTTTAGCAGGGGTCTACGAATAAAACACTCTAACTTATTTTCTGTGAATAGCGGTGAAGAAAATCGCTATTGATATATCACAGCAAGTAGCAATACACAACAATAGGCAATGCAAATGTAAAGAATTCTTGTTTTAGCAAGGTTTATGTTTTATTCAACTTATAAAATTGGTGGAACGTTTAGTAAGCTGGATGTCGTTTGTAGTAGTGGCAACAGTATCGGTTATGTAGAACTACTGCTAGCAATATACATAATAATAAGGAATTGGCTGTACAAATTTGTTTAAAAAAACAAAAGTAAAAGCTTTTCTGATGAGGGTTGTTGTGAAAAACAAATCAACAGAAGTAAAAACAGTACCTATAAAGGATTTTGTATAAGTACAGTATAAACCCACATGACCTTCTATGACACAAACATTCATAGACAAGAATAAATTATTCTGTTGTAAACATAAGCCCATGTCAAACTGAGGCACAGTAATTTTTGCATTGAGTGGTTTCTCAGAATGGGGTTGGTTTAAAATGAGATTGACACAGTTACAAAATGATTAATTTAAAAATAGAGAGAATACAAAATGATTTTTAACAGCTTGTGCTTGTGTATCCGACACAATGGATAATTACAATGTTAAAGGAAAAGCAGAAGTCGTAGTAGTTGAAGTAACAGCTTCGTGGAACTGTTCGAAACGGTTGCCATTAATTCTAATAAAATTCTACTATTGGGCGACTTCAATATTTTGATATGAATGCTAAAACTTGCAATGTTGCAAAAAATGCTCACATACCGACTCATAAGTCAGCACATACACTTAATCTTTAGTAGTGATTATGGCATTTATGATCGCTTTCATCTACACTTTTCACGGATTATTACACAGTCTAATGTCATTTACCGCTAGCAAAGAACACGAGAAATGGGCAATATTTATACAACTTCATTAAACCTAAACACAGCGTGCACTACTTGCACTAAAATATAAGTGATCTCGATGCCATTTCTTGAGGAATGCAACCGGTGTTTCCACAATATCCCAAACAAGCCCTAGTAAGAGAACAATTACCGGTTGTGCGTCTTACTAAGACTTATACAGCCACTTCAGGAACTTTTAAAGATGCGATCGATGAAATCGATGAGATTGGATACGATCGTGATCTTTTTCAGCCGCACTAACTTTCGATTCAGAGCTTTCAAGCTGCTGATCGGGAAGGAGGTAAAACATTACATTACAAAATAGCCCAGTAAATACTGCTCTACAGTCTTGCTAAATAAAGACATAGTTTTAGCCAATCTCTACTTACCGACCATGTATTTTACAGTGTTTTAACAAACCATGGTGATTTTGTTTATTAAAGAAAAAGGAGCAGCTATGCGATATTAAAACTCTCCACTCATTTCAAGCCTGCATTTGACCAATGTGCCAGAGCTCATAATTGTCAATCAGCTTATAACGCATTGCGTATTACGCATTACGTATACTTCTTTGAAGTACTTTTTATTCCTGCCTTGAAAAGCGCTATAAGCAGAGCATTGTTATAGGTGATACCCTTCAACACCACTTGCGTTACTGACTGAAGTGCAGCAAGGGTACGGGCTAGGCACATGGGCGTATACCATGTACACAAAAAAAATACACTCAACGACATTAATTGGCTGCCCATACGCCAGCACTCATATAGCAAGAATAGTTAATGTCAATAATCAACAGTCATAGTCAATAGTCAAATTCATTCAGGGTACTGGACCACAATATCTTGCTGATCTGCTTGAATCTAACTTAATGTATAGAGCACAAAGATCTAGCAATCAACTAACATTGAAAATTCCACGTTCCAAGTTGAAATATACAGGTAAGAGATATTTAATTCTACTCAATCGATTTATTGATGTTACATAATCTACTTCCCTGACTAGTTTTAAATCCAAATATAAAACTGAATTATTTTACCAAGCCTGCAACGCATATTTATTATACCCCATTGAAACTGTGATTTTTGCTTCTCAGTCATTTTATTACATTCTTTTCTTTATTTTTTAACTTCAATTTTATAATCATTTTATCTTTATATTTTATTAATTCTAAGTCGCACAGATAAAGCAATCTGTTGCCTATGCTATACAAGACTTATATATTTTGTTATGATAATTATAAACGGCTCTAAAATAAGACCTTTGACAATGAAACCACCTTTTTCAGCCCAATGGTGATCTTATTTCAGAGGTCTACTGTATTAAGCTGTTACCGGCCATGTAATGCTTTTATATTGTCAGAGGATATGGAATTTTATGGGCCGCCAGCATACAACCGTTCCCTGACGGACAAATGTCTCAAAGCTACAGTTGAAATGCTAGATGAAATGCATGGGCCTGGGTTTATTGAGTCGTGGCATCTCTATGCAAAGCTCTGCAATGAAATAGTGCTGCTACAAGTATGGAGGAAGATTGATGACTCTCAGGTTGTATACTTTTTCTACTTGTAGCTAAGCTGGTGAAGCTCAACCAATGTATTAAGCATATAGTGTGAACGAAATATAAATTGCAAATACAATGTGTGAAGGGAACATGTTATCGTTTACCAGTGATTTTTCGATTCCTTTTTCAATTTATTTTTGTTTCTAGCAGCTGAAGCAGTATATGATTTTGGGAGAGATTGAGTACCGCGTGAACGAAACAGAATACCACAGGCTTGTGGAGGCCCACCACTCTGTGCGAGTTCAACCTGACGTTTTGATTGGTTTTTCGTTCCTCAATAAAAATCCAATCGTGTTTGACAGGAATCCCCTGATATGGTTTAGGAAAACTTGCGATATCCAGATCTTCAAGGTCAAGGATGACAATCATCTCTCTTGTCGCTTATTTTAGCTCCATGTGAAGGTCGAACTAGAAAGGTCAAAGTAATCTCAAAACACGAACCCAGTCCAAAATGTAAAATTAAAATTTAGTCTCCAAACTGTCGTGACAAGTAACGTATCGCGCAATAACACACGTTATATGAGACGTGACGTAACATGTGACATGACAGATTATATGATACGTTAGGAGCAGTTAGCTACGGTAGTAGTTCACAGAAATGTGCGATGGTTGAGATCTAATGAGTGGGTAGGAATGTTTTGAATATCAATAAAGCTCCTTAATTCACAGCAGAACTAGTTCACAAAATATTACTTTCTACATATTTTGAATTATTTCCATGTACATTCTATACTGTCTTGCAAAAGTGTTAAAACTTATCTTAGAAACCAATCTATCTGCTGATGGGCTTAGTCTAGCTGAGTATTTCCAGTTGTGTTGCCTATCTGCCGATGGGTAGCTGAAATGAGAATCAAATTTCCTCTTTCCTAATCAATCTAGAGATTTTCTGATATTCTATTTTCATTGTCACATCTAGGTTTAAATTGCAATTTTGTGTAATTTCATGACAAGTAATGTGCTGGGTTTGAAAATTTCAGATAAATTTATTGCTGCAATTATTCAAAACATTGGGAACATTTAAATATTCCAAAAAAGTGTGCATAATTTTGTATTATTTGCATCAAAGAATCAAGCATCAAGAAGCAAAAAAATATGAAATACTTAAAATTAAAATGACATTTAAGAAGTCGCATATACCGTAAAAACAGGGAACATGATTTCGTATAACAAAAAAGATGAACACTGTTCACAAATTAAAATAACAAAAAAAATCTAAAATTTCCATTGTACTTCTTTGATTTTGGATTTTTGATGCCGTTTTTAAAAGGGAAACTAACTATTCATAATTATGTATCTCACAGGAGAGGCCATGCCATAAGCTTGGCTTGGCTTAGAAAGTGATTTTTATAATTCCAAATTTTGCTACCCGTCTTCAGGCAGACTTGATTCTTAGATGGGCTCTCACAGTCATATATCATAATTATCTGGTATACAGTTCTCTCTTTAATGTGCGACAAATAGCACATTAAAGGTTTCCGGTATATATAAGTAAATTTGTGCCAGAACCCTCGTTTATCTACTACTCACATGCTATATATTTATACAAGAACCGAAATAAAGGAAAAATCACCAAGAATGTTAAACCATCTGGGAAATATGGGTTTTCGTCTATCCAGCTTTGTTTCAATTCAGTTCTTTTATGGAAAACCTCCCGGTAGAAGACCACCATAAAATAAGATCACCTATTAAGTAAGACCACCCAGGATAAAAGACCAAATTAGATCAGTCGTGATTTTTTTTCTTATTCGGAAATTACGGTATACTGTTTGTGTCACATAGAATAAGCTGGAGATGCTGGACGTAAAGGGGACGGTCTGGATGGGCGATGCACTACACATGGACAGATCTTTGACAGAAGGAGCCAAGTGGACGTGAATGAATGTTCTCCCTGCATCCCACAAAAGAAACAGAGTGCGCTCCACTCCGAGTTGTGGGAGTGCTCTCTGTTGCCTTGTAAAAACAAGCAGGGTGGGTATCACCGACATCTGCCCGAATCAATGCTCTATATCCATCTTAATCCCTTAAAATTAACCAACGTTAGATGCCCACCAAAAGCATGAGTCCACGCCCTTTGTCAGAACACTACCAAAAGCTCTCAAAACAATTTAGCAGAGTAGGTTTCCTTCAGATCAATCTTCCCTGCGTCACTGACCCTCCACACCTTTAAATAAAGTAGAGTTGGCCCGCCTTCCACCTACGTGAGTCTATTTTCTCTGTCATGCCTTTAAGTAACCAAAATGCTGCTTGAGTCAATGTTCTCTCTATCCAGTGCAAAGCAAGAAGAGTTTGCCCCTACCCATTGTGTGAGCCAATGTTCTCTGCCCCCCTAAAAGTAAGCAGATTTGGCTACCTGTCATCCAGTTCCTTTCTCAAAACAAGCTGCTTGAAACGAGCGTCCTCGAATCAGTAAATGGCCCTTTTCACACCCCCCCCCCCTTCAAAGCAGGCAGATTTGTCCCCTTATCATAGCCTTATCCTCCCGTACCACGTCTCCTCTCCATTCAAAACATCAGTGTAGCCCCATCCCCTGCCATCCACTTGAGTCAATGCTCCACTGCATCCAAATTCAAAACAGAGTCCACTACCATGCTTCCCGCTACCAACCCTAAAATCAAGCAAAGTGGGCCACCGGAGGTAATGTCCCCAGCCCCTTAAAATCAGGCAGAGTAAAAATCCTTGTCACTTGCCTCCTCAAAGTAGGCAGAGTAATGGCCCTCCAGGTCCTTGGGTCTATTTGCTTTGTTCCCTTGAAAGCAAGCAGTGTATGACCCCCTCCCCCCCTTCAAGCCGCATGGGTCATGGCTTTGTTCCCTTCTCTATTCCTATAAACTAGCAATTTCTAATTAACAGTGGAGACAACTTAAAGGGAGGGCTGGGTTGCATAAACGACTCTAAAACTTGGCTGTGTTCCAATCGATTCTGTTCTTCTGCTGGCCAAAGCAGATTTTGTTTCATTCATGTCACTCTTAACATGGGTTGTGTCCATCGCCCTCGCCCCTCCCCCTCACTCCTGATGTTTCCCAACTCATCTTTTTAACCGTTAGGTAGACACCTTTCCTTGAAGATACATTAGAGATTGCGATTGAGAGGTGGTAGTGTGAGACGTAATGGAAATGTTGGTTTTGCCTTTAATTTTTGTTTGCTAAAATAGGTGTAAGTTACCCCCTCTCCGGATGTGGGGGTGGAGTTGTTTGGGGTACGTGCATTGAAGTGTGTGACAAATATGTGCTGCGCTTTCGGAAACACCTGTGTTATCATTAAGCTTTCATTACATTCTGTACAGAGAACTAAAGAAATAAAAAACAGAACGGAGTTACAAGGAAGCGGTTTTTTAAAGCAAAAAATCACAATGCCTAGTTTTATTGTTACCCTTAGAAGATGATATGGACTCATTGCCTCGGACTCCAGACTACTGCAGTGACATGGACCTTGACTCCCAAAAAGCAGTAAAATCGCAAACTCTGCTTAACGATTTCCGTATTAAGTCGTTGATGCATGCAGAGCGGCAAAACCAGACATTTTCGAATTGAGTGGCATTACGGAGCGGGGGAGGTACAACACGCATTTATTGGGGGAGGGGGGGGGGGGGGGTTGGCGGGAGGGTAGGGGTGATACCCGGCAGTCGATAAACGTTTATTATGTCACGGTCGTCTGTATGTCATTGCTTATTATATTACATAACGTAAGCAGCCCTATGCCTTTTATGTCAAGTCACTGTTTTAGATCAATATTGCTACGTGCTACGTAGCGTCTTAAGACCACCTTTTCATGTCAGGTCACGTCTTAAGACCAATATTTTCATGTAGGGGCACGTCTTGAGATCAAGATTTTCATGCTACGTGATGTCTTTAGATCAATGTTTTCATGTCACGTCACGTCACGTCTTAAGACCATTTTTTTTTTCATTTCACGTCATGTCTTTAGATCAATATTGTCATGTCGCGTCACGCCTTTACTCTAAATTAAGATCACCTCTAAGCCAAAATTACCTCTAAATCAGGATCACCTCTAAATTAAGATCACCTCTAAATCAAGACCACCTCTAAGTCAAGGCCCCATCTAAATTAAGACCACCTATAAAACAAGACCACCTCTAAATCAGGACCACCCCCAAAATAAGACTACCTTTAAAACAAGACCACCTCTAAATCAAGATCAAATCTAAATCAAGACCACCTCTAAGCCAAAATTACCTCTAAATCAGGATCACCTCTAAATTAAGATCACCTCTAAATCAAAACCACCTCTAAGTCAAGGCCCCATCTAAATTAAGACCACCTATAAAACAAGACCACCTCTAAATCAGGACCACCTCCAAAATAAGACTACCTTTAAAACAAGACCACCTCTAAATCAAGATCAAATCTACATCAAGACCACCTCTAAATTAAGACCACCTAAAAAACTAGACCACCTCTAGATCAGGACCGCCTCCAAAATAAGACCATCTATAAAACAAGACCACCTATAAAACAAGACCACCTCTAATTCAAGATTATCTCTAAACCAAGACCACCTCTAAATCAAAACCATTTCTAAATAAAAATCACCTCTAAATCAAAACCACTTCTAAATCAAGACCACCTCTAAATTAAGAAAACCTATGAAACAAAACCACCTCTAAATCAAGAAATTCTCTAAACCAAGACCATCCCTAAATCAAGACCACTTCTAAATCAAGATCACCTCTAAATCAAGATCACCTCCAATCCAACCCCGCTTCTAAATTAAGACCATTTTTCCCACAGACATGGAAACTATAAAAACACATTTGTGTTCTTTCGGTACCAAATAAATGTCTTTGCCCGTTTTCATGCATAGTTTCAACTTCCACATAACGAGAATCATATTTGACACACCCAATTCATGACGTAGACAGAAAGGAGAGCCGTAGAAAAACCCTGAAATATACGTAATATTCGTAAGAGATCGTATCCCTGCTGTTGAGATATACGTATTTTAATTATCCGCCTGGACGGATATTATTATCCCCAGCCGTCCTGACGTCAGTGGCCAGTTTTGTCTCCAAAACTAGTGGGCGGATCTAGGCAACAACCAAGAAATCTAGATGTGACTTTGGGGGGTTTTGATCCGATCGAAACCCATCTGGATCTGTATTTGGACCAAAAACTGAAAAATCCGGATCTCAATATGTACTTGTTTCAGTGTTTTGCCCAGAATGGAAGGACAAGGAGCTTAATATCCCCTCTGTAAAAATAGGGGCTTTTTGCCCCATGATAGGGGATGTCGGAGGAATCCTACACAAGATACAAAAGTACTAATGTTCAATTAATCTATTCTACATGGTGGCCATTTTGTTTTGTTTTCAGCAGAAAGGAAGAGTTTAGGGATTGTTCTCGTAAAAATCGATCGCAAAAACGATTCTACACAAACTGTGGTGTGTTAAATGACCAGTGGTCCCTAATTAAATTGTAATGTTCATCCGACCATCGAACAAACCATCCCCCTCGGTAGAACAAGAAGGAGCTTTTTCAAATTCAGTGGGGGATTTTTTAGCCCCTCGTGTTCCAAAAAGGGGGCTAAAATGGCGAGAGAGGGGGAAAAATCCCTTAAATCCCCCTCTGTGAAAAAAACTGCTTGTTTTCTAGACGATAACTCTAAATATTTGCCAGATTTCGTTCTCATTTCGTATGCATAACAACAATATAGTATAGATGTTTTATCTACTTAGTTTTAGTGCGAGGTACAGCACCCGCCTTACTAATTACACCCACGGGGGATATGACAATTACTGATTGATCTTGTTTTCACCCTGTCTGTCCGTCTGTCCTTCTGTCTGTGCACTTTCCGTCTCACGTGTCTATAGAGCCTTTATTAGTGGATGGAATCGTCTCAAATTTTTCTCAGGGGTAGTTCCAAGGCTTCTACATTGCGTTGACCAGGAATTTTTGAAATACGACAGAAATTGAGAAAATGGTGAATTGTAAACACTCGGAGCTACGACGGTGAGGAGAACGAATGGTTACAGTAGATCCAAAATTGATAAAATGAAAAGGAACATCTTCCGTGGTCCAAAACAAATTTATTTTGTCAAATATCACAAAATGATGTATATTTAAGTCGATAGGATCGCCAACTTGCAGCTGGCTTATTAAGTGGAGTTGGAATTTGGCATTTTGTTGTCACCAATTACGATCACCTCTCCCTCGTACATTATTAAAAAAATACTTTAAAATTTTGCCCAAACCCCGGCGGATTCATTCTTCTCGAGCGTCTAGTCTTATTGCAATTAACTTCACCTCAACAGAACTGTCAGACAAACCTGCAAGGTAAATCAGAACTGTCAAAGAAATTTTGTCGTTTTACTAGAATCACATATTGTTGCGCATTTAGAGCGTTGATTTTAAGAAACACTTTACATGGCACAATTAACAAACACATCAAACCATTTATATTGAAGGCAGTAATAAACATTAACCCTTAAACTGAAAATATAACCCCGATTTCTTTAAAAATATGTACAAAAGAATTTAATCTATGGTGTCCCGCCGTGTTTTGTTGATTCGGAATACCGTTGTTATAAAAAAGCTAACCTCCGGTGGCAATTGATCTGTTATACGTCGTTGTTGTTCAATAGCCGACCTCCATGGCTGCTCGGTCTGTTGTGTTCAACACCCCCGCTTTACTAACGACAGTCATTGGGGATTCCGCGAAAATAGTACTCATAAAAGAGAGAGAGTATTATTTTCGCGGAATCCACAGCTGGTCTGCGGAACACAAACAGATCGAGCACTCATTCACAACACATCGCTTACTTATATATTTAGTGCATTTAGGTTTTCATTAAAAAGACTGCATAAATACATATAGTACAAAAGCTCAATTATGTATTTTTTATGCATATGTATTTAATAAGATTGGAAATACTGACATTTGGCGTATTTTAAACGATTCCGATCTGTGACATTTTAATATCTTATTTTTACTGGCGTCAGAACTAAAAATGTTCGAATAATTATTGGATAAAATAGCAAGGAATGCAAGTTTGCATTCTAGAGCCTCTGACTTTTTTTTTATTTTTGGATGTTACGATGTGCCCAAAACAGAACCATTTTTGGACTTGCATATCTATATTTGGTGTCGATTACGTTGTTAATCCACGTTGTTAATTACACTTCAAATGTCCATTGAAGAGACCACACGGCGTTTAAAATTGCAATTTCTGAACCACTGAAGGAATTCATCATCATTATAAAAGAAACTTTATACATCCATTGATGATAGCACTAAGTTGTGGAAATTGCTATTGCTCTTACGATTGATGACTGTGTACACATTAAAAATTGAAATTCATATGCCGGTTGCGAGATCAGTCCAGTTTGCAAATTACAATTTGTCTTCGGTAGATGTGACTTATATCCATTGTGATTCACTTCAATGGGTAATTTAGTGACCCAGATTGCTGTGAAAAATCATGCTACCATCATGGAATACATCACATCTGCTAAAGGGAATCCAAAGATATTATACCAAGGGCATTTGTACGTAAAGCAAAAAAAATCTAGCAAATGGTTATGTTACGTACGAGTGCGAAAGGAGGCGGCACAACAAATTATCATTACACACTTTCTTTGAGAACGGGGGAGGAGGGTTGGATAGGGGGATTTAGGCCATCGGGGGATGTGTCGGGGGGTTGACGCACCTATTTCATTATTTAATTAATCCTACCCACAGTGCTGAGCATTTACAAGTGCTATGATAGTTTCCATGTCTGTGGAGAAAAAATGGTCTTAATTTAGAGGTGGTCTTGATTTAGAGGTGGTCTAGTTTTATAGGTGGTTTTAATTCAGAGGTGGTCTTGATTTAGAGGTGTTCGAGTTTTATAGGTGGTCTTAATTTAGAGGTGGTCCTGATTTAGAGGTAATTTTGGTTTAGAGGTGATCTTAATTTAGAGTAAAGGCGTGACGCAACATGACAATATTGACCTAAAGACATGACGTGAAATGAAAAAATGGTCTTAAGACGTGACGTGACGTGACATAAAAACATTGATCTAAAGACATGACGTGACATGAAAATATTGATCTCAAGACGTGCCGCTACATGAAAACATTGGTCTTAAGACGTGACGTGACATGAAAAAGTTGGTCTTAAGACGCCACGCAGTACGTAGCAGTATTGATCTGAAACAGTGAGTTGAAATAAAAGACATAGGGCTGCTTACGCCATGTAATATAATAAGCAATGACATATAGACGACCGTGACATAATAAACGTTTATCGACTGCAGGGTATCATCCCCCAAAAAAGAAAGAAAATGCGTGTTGTACCTCCCCCGCCTCGTAATGCCAGTCAATTCGAAAATGTCTGGTTTTGCCGCTCTGCATGCATCAACGACTTAATACGGAAATCGTTAAGCAGAGTTTGCGATTTTACTGCTTTTTGGGAGTCAAGGTCCATGTCACTGCAGTAGTCTGGAGTCTGAGGCAATGAGTCCGTATCATCTTCTAAATAGTAACAATAAATCTAGGCATTGTAATTTTTTGCTTTAAAAACCGCTTCCTTGTAACTCCGTTCTGTTTTTTATTTCATTAGTTTTCTCTGTACAGAATGTAATGAAAGTTTACCGATAACACAGGTGTTTCCGAAAGCACAGGACATATTTGCCACACACTTCGATGCACGCACCCCAAACAACTCCACCCCCACATCCGGAGAGGGGGTAACTTACAGCTATTTTAGCAAACAAAAATAAAAGGCAACACCAACATTTCCATGCCCTCTCACACTACCACCTCTCAATCCCAATCTCTAATGTATCTTCAAGGAAAGGTGCCATGTTAAGGGTGACATGGATGAAATAAAATCTGCTTTGGCCAGTAGAAGAACATAACCAAGGGGAACACAGCCAAGTCTTAGAATCGTTTATGCAACCCAGTCATCCCTTTAAGTTGTCTCCACTGTTTTTAATTAGAAATTGCTAGTTTATAGGAATAGGAGAAGGGCATCAAGCAATGAACCGTGCAGGCGGCGCACTCTGTTTTAAGGACTAGGGGCCGACCGTTCATTGATTGCTTTCAAGGGAACAAAGCAAATAGACCCAATCCCCTGGAGGGCTGCTACTCTGCCTACTTCGAGGAGGCGAGTGACAAGGATTTTTACTCTGCCTGATTTTAAGGGGTTGGGGACATTACCCCCGGTTGCCCACTTTGCTTGATGCTATGGGTTCAGCGAAGAGCATTGCAGTGGACTCTGTTTTGAATTTGGATGCAGTTGGAAATTGACTCATGTCGATGTCAAGGTTCCCACTCTGCTTGATTTGAGGCGAGGGGAGTGGAATGGTAGAGAGCATTGACTCAAGTGGATGGCAAAGGATGGGGCTGCACTGATGTCTTGAACGGAGAGGAGACGTGGTATGGGAGGATAAGGCTATGATAAGGGGACAAATTTGCCTATTTTGAAGGGGTGAAGAGGGCCATTTACTGATGACGAGGACACTCGTTTCAATCAGCTTGTTTTGAGAAAGGAACTGGTTGACAGGTTGCCAAATCTGCTTACTTATAGGGGGCAGAGAACATTGGCTCACGCAACGGGTAGGGGCAAACTCTCCTTGCTTTGAATTGGATAGAGAGAACATTGGTTACTTAATGGAATGACAGAGAAAATAGACTCACGTAGATGGAAGGTGCTAAATTGTTTTGAGAGGGGTGGTGGTCTGCTGACAAAGCCACGCTGTTGGTGGGCATCTAACGTTGGTTGATTTTAAAGGAATAAGATGGATATAAAGCATTGATTCGGGCAGATGGCGGTTATGTCCACCCTGTTTGTTTTTACGAGGCGACAGAGAGCATTAATTAACACAGCTCGGAGTTGTTTTAGTTTAGAGGGATGCAGGGAGAACATTCATTCACGTGAGTGACAGGGAGCGTACTTGGCTCCTTCTGTCAAGGATCTATCCATGTGTAGTGCGTGGCCCATCCAGACCGTCCCCTTTACGTCCAGCATCTCCAGTTCATTTGATGTGACACAAACCGCATACCGTAATTTACGAATAAGAAAAATTTCACGACTGGTCTAATTTGGTCTTTTATCCTGGGTGGTCTTACTTAATAGGTGATCTTATTTTATGATGGTCTTCTATCGGGAGGTTTTTTATAAAAGAACTGAATTGAAACAGGGCTGGATAGACCAAAACTCATATTTCCTAGGTGGTTTAAAATTCTGGGTGATTTTTCCTTTATTTCGGGTCTTGTATAAATATATAGCATGTGAGTAGTAGATAAACGTGGGTTCTGGCACAAATTTACTTATATATATATCAGAAACCCGTATTTTGTGTCAAACATTAAAGAGAGAACTGTATACCAGATAATTATGATATATGACTGTGAGAGCCCATCTAAGAATCAATTCTGCCCAAAGACGGGTAGCGAAATTTGGAATCATAAAAATCACTTTCCAAGCCAAGCTCATATTATTTTCACCTGGCAAGTCAAACATTTGCAAAGAGTAAATCTTTCTGGCATTACGTCTCCTGTGAGATGCATAGTTATGAATAGTTCGTTTGCCTTTTAAAAACGGCATCAGAAATCCAAAATTAAAGATGTTTTTATTTTCTTATTTTAATTTGTGAACAGTATTCATCTGTTTTGTTATACGAAATCGTACTGCCTGTTTTTATGATACATGCGAGTTTTTAAATATCATTTTAAGTTTAAGTATTTCACATTTTCTGCTTCTTGATGCTTAATTCTTTGATGCAAATAATAAAAAAAATATGCACACTTTTGCGAATATTTAAATGTTCACAATGTTTTGAATAATTGCATCAATAAATTTCATCTTAAATTTTCAAACCAAACACATTACTTGTCATGAAATTACACATAATTACAATTTAAACATAGATAGGACAATAAAAATAGAATATCAGAAAATCTATAGATTGTT
The DNA here is from genome assembly GCA_949752745.1 of Protula sp. h YS-2021. Taxonomy (NCBI): domain Eukaryota; kingdom Metazoa; phylum Annelida; class Polychaeta; order Sabellida; family Serpulidae; genus Protula; species Protula sp. h YS-2021. The sequence goes on from OX457032.1 coordinate 42,591,028, forward strand.
TCGGAAAGATGAATTTTGATTCTCATTTCAGCTACCCATCGGTAGATAGGGCAACACAACTGGAAATACTCAGCTAGACTAAGCCCATCAGCAGATAGACTGGTTTCTAAGATAAGTTTTAACACTTTTGCAAAACAATATAGAATTTACGTGGAAATAATTCAAAATATGTAGAAAGTAATATTTTTGTGAACTATTTCTGCTGTGAACTAAGAGCTTTATTGATATTCAACACATTCCTACCCACTCATTAGCTCTCAACCATTACACACTTCTGTAAACTACTACCGTAGCTAACTGCTCCTAACGTGTCATATAAACTGTCATGTCACATGTTACGTTACGTCTCATATAACGTGTGTTATTGCGCGATACGTTACTTGTCACGACAGTTTGGAGACTTAATTTTAAATTTTACATTTTGGACTGGGTTTGTGTTTTGAGCTTACTTTGACCTTTTTACTTTGACCTTCACATGGAGCTAAAATAAGCGACAAGAGAGATGATTGTCATCCTTGACCTTGAAGATCTGGATAACGCAACTTTCCTCGCTATATATTGCATGTACATCACTTTGTTGTTTTGACTAAACCATGTCAGGGGATTCCTGTCAAACACGATTGGATTTTTATTGAGGAACGAAAAACCAATCAAAACGCCATGTTGGACTCGCACGGAGTATTTGGCGTCCACAAGCCTGTGGTATTCTGTTTCGTTCACGCGGTACTCAATCTCTCCCAAAAGCATATACTGCTTCAGCTGCTAGAAACAAAAATAAATTGAAAAAGGAATCGAAAAATCACTTGTAAACCATAACACGTTCCTTTCACACATTGTATTTGTAATTTATATTTCGTTCACACTATGTGCTTAATACATTGGTTGAGCTTCACTGGCTTGGCTAAAGAAGAAAAAGTATACAATCTTCCTCCATACTTGTAGCAGCACTATTTCATAGCAGAGCTTTGCATAGAGATGCCACGACTCAATAAACCCAGGCACGTGTATTTCATCTAGCATTTCAACTGTAGCTTTGAGACATTTGTCCGCCAGGGAACGGTTGTATGCTGGCGACCCATAAAATTTCATATCTTCTGACAATATTAAAGCATAACATGACCGGTGACAGCTTAATACAGTGGACCTCTGAAATAAGATCACCATTGGGCTGAACAAAAGTGGTCTCATGGTCAAAAGTTGTCTGATTTTAGAGCCGTTTATAATTATCATAACATAATATATAAGATTTGCATAGCATAGGCAACAGATTGCCTTATCTGTGCGATTTAGAATTAATAGAATATAAAGATAAAATGATTATAAAATTGAAGTTAAAAAATAAAATAAATAAAGGTCATAGAATGACTGAGAAGCAAAAATCACAGTTTCAATGGGGGACAATGAATATGCGTTGCAGGCTAGGTAAATTAATTCAGTTTTATATTTGGATTTAAAACTAGTCAGGGAACTAGGTTTTGTAACACAAACATAGATTATGAAATATCTTTTCCCTGTATATTTCAACTTGGAACGTGGAATTTCCAATGTTAGTTGATTGCTAGATCTTTGTGCTCTATACATTAAGTTAGGTTCAAGCAGATCAGCAAGATATTGTGATCCAGAACCCTGAATGAATTTGACTATGGACTATGACTATTGATTATTGACATTAACTATTGTTGCTATTTAACGCATGAGCGCTGGCGTATGGATAACCAATTAATGTCGTTGAGTGTATTTTTTGTGCACATGGTATGTGCCTAACCGCACCCTTGCTGCACTTCAGTCAGTAACGCAAGTGGTGTTGAAGGGCATCACCTATAACAATGCTTGCTTATAGCGCTTTTCAAGGCAGGAATAAAAAGTACTTCAAAGAATTATACGTAATGCGTAACACGCAATGCGTTATAAGTTGATTGACAATTATGAGCTCTTGCACATTGGTCAAATGCAGGCTTGAAATGGGTGGAGAGTTTTAATATTGTATAGCTGCTCCTTTTCTTTAATAAATGAAATCACCATGGTTTCTTAAAACACTGTAAGATACATGGTCGGTAAGTAGAGATTGGCTAAAACAATGTTTTTATTTAGCTAGACTGTAGAGCAGGATTTTCTGGGCTATTTTATAATGTAATGTTTTACCTCCTGCCCGATCAGTAGCTTGAAATCTCTGAATCGAAAGCTAGTGCGGCTGATAAAGATCACGCTCGTATCCAATCTCATCGATTTCATCGATCGCATCTTTAAAAGTTCCTGAAGTGGCTGTCTAAGTCTTAGTAAGACGCACAACCGGTAATTGCTCTCTTACTAGGGCTTGTTTGGGATATTGTGGAAACACCGGTTGCATTCCTCAAGAAATGGCATCGAGATCACTTATATTTTAGTGCAAGTAGTGCAAGCCATGTTTAAGTTTGATGAAGTTGTATAAATATTGCCCATTTCTCGTGTTCTTTGCTAGCGGTAAATGACATTAGACTATGTAATAATCCGCAAAAAGTGTAGATGAAAGCGATAATAAATGCCATAATCACTACTAAAGATTAAGTGTATGTGATGACTTATGAGTCGGTATATGAGCATTTTTTGCAACATTGCAATTTTTAGCATTCATTATCAAAATATTGAAGTCGCCCAATAGTAGAATTTTATTAGAATTAATGGCAACCGTTTCGAACAGATCCACGAAGCTTCCAAGAGCCTGGTTATTTAGCTCAACGGTGGTCAATATATAAAAACAACTGCTGTAGTAGTTGACTTTGTTGCCAGATACACACTTCCTTATTCAAATAATTAATGCCGTTTTATATTTCATGGAATGGGCTTAAGGCCGGCTTAGCGACTGTAGCGACTCCATCTCTCGCCGTGATCAATAGGAAATAAATAGTTTGTGTAACGATCCGGTGGCTGAAGGTTGTTAACTTAATCAGCGTCTTTGCTTATTGATGTCTCTCTGATTGCAAAAATGTTGACAGACTGATTAGTCTGATGTTGACAGATGTTTTTTGTTACCAGTCTCTAGACATGCACTGACTAGATTCCGCACCGAAACAGCTGATTTCAGATTATTGATAGTTCTGCTCCTTATAACAGTTTCAATACAATGGATGCGGAATTTATGTTTTTTGCTGCGGTTGATTGATGTGCAACGCCATATGCCAGAATGCAGCATTGTAATCAAAAGCCCAAAATAAATATCCAACACTGAACAGTTTGTGGGAGCTTATGCCTTGCATTCACGTTCAACTGAATAATATTCATTTTCTTTTACTAAAAAGTCTGTTTATACAACAGGCACTTTTGACCGTTTCGTAAAAACGCTCGTTTGATAAAAGGCGATAAAATGTAGAAACTTTCCAAATCTGTGACGAATTCGTCAAGCACAAATGGTTTAAAATATCTTGTAAATTTCAGAAAATGTTTCGCTCGAAACAAGATTAAGATTGACGCAGGCTCGAGAAAACCAACACTATAAATCAGGAGCTGATAGAACTTCTAGATGGGGAGGAAATGGGATTGGAACCCTTGGTTTGGAAGCGATCAGCACTGGATAAAAGTAACATTTATTTAATGCATATTGTTGAAAAGAAATGGAGAAGTGAAAGCAATCATGATGAAATTGAAAGCAGTCAATTCTGCTATAAAAAGGCAAGGGCGGAATTGGTAAAATCATTGATAAAGAAAAAGTTCGGTGCTTCAACAAAAACGTCGAAACTGTGACAAAAATCAAAGCAATTATATAGAACTGTGAATAAATTATTAGTAACAAATCGAATACAAAACTACCCGATACTGACTCTGATGAAATGTCGGCGAAAAACATCAAGATATTCTTTTGGAGATGTGCTCGGTACACAACAAAAATGATACATTGTTCATGAAGAGCAACCACCACTGTCATTTATGTATGGTTTCAATTCCGATATCAAAGACGATGATGTGTCTTGCTCCCTCGACCCAGTTCCTACTCGCTCGCTGAGACAGTTTTGGATGAATTACTAGCAGTATTGACTGACCTTACAAATTCTTCCATGATATCAGATGTTTTTCTGACATCTCTCAAAGCCGCGATAGTAAAACCACACCTGAAAAGCCAGCCTTGAACCATAATGAATTTCAAAATTTTCGGCCAGTTTAAAAATGTTAAAATTTATTGAAAACAATCAGTTATGACTCAAATTAAACGAATGTAGCCGTGACTCCACTGTCTAATTCTCAAATTTTTCCAGTTTAAAGGAAAACTTGTCAAAATTTATTGAAAAAAAATCAGTTATGACTCAAAAAACGACACATTGAAGAGAATTAAATACATCAACTTCTTCAATCTGTATATCGTGCCATTTAAAGCACTGAAGCAGCTTTAATCAACATTATACAGAATGATGTTCTGGGAGACATTGAAAACAGGCAGGGTGTAGTGTTGAAGTTGTGTGACTTGTCCAAACTATTTGACACCCTTGATCAACTACCGGTCTCTTGTCAGTATACCAAATTCGAATCAATTCAGAACCGTACCGCAGATCTAGATGTTAGCGGTATACCGCAGGCTAGTATACCGAATTCGAATTGATTTCGAGCAGCACCACAGATATTGATGTTAGCGATATACTGCAGCCTCAGCATACCGAATTAAAACACAAGCCACATCCATACAACATACATACAGCACTGCGCAGGAAACAACAAATAAATACCACGAGCCAAGTAAAAAAACATACACCACAGGCCAAGTCAAAAGAAACATACACCACATTTCCCTTCAAAACAAACACACGCCACAACAAACATACACGACCGGTCCAGTTGAAACAGACATACACCAAAAGCCCCGCCAAAACAAAAAAAAACTTGTGACATAAGGGGTCTCATAAATGCAGTTATATATCATGTGAAAATAAGTAAGGCCACACTTTAGGAGCCACAAAGACACCATGCAATACTCGCAGAAAGGCCGTATGACATCTCTCGAAACAGTTGTATATATCAACAAAAACTGTGTTCGCCGGCCGAACTTCTTGATTCAGTTTAGTTCCATGTTTTTTACATGCTAACTTTATACATATCTATTGATGATATTTTATGTATACTTTTCAAAATAATATCCAAAACAGCAGCAAAACAGCCATTACTCAAAATTCGCATTACCTGGGTAACTAAGCTGCTTGCATGTGACATCAGCTGCGACGACACTCCACCCGTCGTCACAGACACTCTTCCACGAGTCGTTGACTAAAACCTCTACGCGACCTTCATCGGCATGACGGCCGTCTCTAAGGCGTGCGTCTGGAAAATGTACGGTGAATGATGGCATGGTTTAACGCTATCACAGAACTCGCCCAATCTTTAGCCAAAACACAGCGGTTTACACTCGAAAACAATGCGTACACATTTCGTCCATACGGTAGCATTTAAGCATCGTTCTACTCCCCAAAACGTCATGATGACGTAGTGATGACGTCATTATAACGTCATTATGACGTCATTGGCACAGGCGCGCTCAGCCCTGTGGCGTCATTATGGCGTTATTACTACGTCACTGTTTTAGTATGCCCATTATATATTGTTTCAGTATGCCCATTTATCAACTACTCAAACAGCTTTGCCTATGCTGTTGTTAGTCAGTACGACACGCGTGTACCAGTTCTATATCGAGGAGATAATGCCGTAAAAGCCTTTTTAGACCATATGGTGAATGAACGTGATCGTATTGCGCATGGTTTAGGGCTGCCAAAGGATATGGTGATGACTCGTGAAGACAAAGAGAATTTCAAGAACGCCACAGATTGTTAAATTTGTCATGAACCTCTAAGAGCAGATCGTGTGAGAGATCATGACCATATCAAGGGTAAATACCGCGGAACAGCGCATAATGAATGCAACTTACAAATTCGACTTAGAAAGGATCGACAGGAGGATAAAGATTATTTTATCATTCCTGTGTTTTTTTTACAATTTGCGAGGCTATGACAGTCATCTAATCATGGAAGAAATTAGGAAATTCAAAGATGAAACGAATACAGTCATTCTTAACACCATTAAAGAAATATATTGCATTCAAAATGAGCAATCTGAAATTTACAGACAGCTTTCAGTTCACGAGTGTCTCTCTACAGAAGTTGGTATCCAACCTTGCGGCAGAAGGGAAAGATAACTTCTACAACATGACCTCTCACATTCACGATACTAAACAACAAGATTTGTTGTTGAGAAAGGGAGTGCACCCCTACGATTACGTTGACGAACCATCCAAGTTTGTTGAAACGCAGCTCCATCAAAGGATAAGTTTTACAGGATAAGTCAGCTCAGCGAAGAGGACATTAGTAATGAGGATTATGCTCATGCACAGAAGGTGTGGGATACATTCAACTGTACCAGATTCGCCAAATACCACGACATGTACTTGAAATCAGATGTGCTACTGCTAGCTGACGCGTTTGAACATTTTCGTCAAGTGTGCCTCAACACGTATGAATTGGATCCTGCTCACTACTATACAGCGTCAGGACTGTCGTGGGATGCTATGTTAAAAGCGACAAATGTGAAGTTGGAATTGATCATGGTTGAGCGGGGCATACGTGGAAGAATACCTGTGATCATGCACAAGTATGCGAAAGCAAATAACCCTTCGTAGCAGATTACAGTTCTGAGATACCAAACAACCACCTGATGTACCTCGACGCAAACAACTTGTATGGCTGGGCTTTGTCGCAAAGCATGCCATAAAGAGGATTTATGTGGGTGAGCGAGGCAGAGTCCCTCGACTTCATGCATGTAGCTGAAGATGACGACATTGGATTCATTTTGGAAGTGGATTTAGAATACCCAAATTCAATCCATGATCGTCATAATCACTACCCAGTGGCTCCAGAACGGAAATGTGTCAAAGTTGGAGAATTGTGAGAGTACAGTCAGAAGCTGTGGAAAGATCTGAACATGAAAGACAAACCCAGTGAAAAGCTCATTCCTAACCTGTGTGACAAGAAGAAATATGAGTTTCATTACAGAAATTTACAACAGTACGTCTCACTGAGGTTGAAAGTCACCAAAGTACATAGCGCCATCATGTTTGAACAGAACAGATGGTTAGCAAAATACATTACCTTGAACACAGAAAAGAGAAAATTAGCCAAGAGTCCATTTGAGAAAGACTTTTTCAAACTGATAAACAACTCTGTGTTTGGCAAAACCATTGTGAGGAAGCGAATCAATGTTGAACTTGTTCACCAGGAAAAGCGGTTCAAGAAACTTGTGGCCAAACTTTCTTTTCACAAATTCAAAATTTTCAACCAAGATTTGACCGCCGTGCATTTACGCAAAGCGGATTTGCTTCTGGATAAACCCATTCAAGTTGGCTTCACCATTCTCGACCTGAGCAAAGTGCTTATGTTCAACTTTCATTACAACTACATCATGGCCAAGTATCCCAATGCCAAGTTGTTGTTCAGAGACATCGACAGTCTATGTTATGACATAGAAACGGAAGATATCTCCAAAGATATGCATCAAGATGCTGACCTGTTTGACACAAGTGATTAAGTGCTTGGGAAAATGAAGGATGAAGGATGAGACGGCAGGCATCCCCAATGAAGAGTTTGTTGGAAATGTATAGTTTATTGTGCGGTAGGAAAGAAAAACATACAGCTAAAGGCATCATTCAAGCTTGTCAAAGACGCATTAAACATATTCAGGATAGAGGCAGTTTGTTCAAAAAAATCAAACGATGGCTACAGGACACATTATTCGAAGTCATAGTCACCAGCTTTTCTCCGAGAAGTTGCGGAAAGTAGCCCTCTCCCCATATGACGACAAGCGATACGTTTTGAATGATGGCTATTCCACCTTAGCAAATGGACATTACAAGACTACGTTATAAAAGGGGGAGTTACTCCAACGTAAGAGTTATTTGAGGTGTGAAAATATAAGTTTGAAGTCGTAAGAGATCTACAACTGATATGGATACTCTTATTAACACAGTTAAAGACTTAAAAGTTAAAAGTCCTACCACTACCATCAAGAAATTGAAAGTGGAGACGGCACCAACACCAAAACAGTCGTGGGATGGAATGCTTTCTCTAGGAAATGGAAAGTACATTAAAATTATGAAACAAAGCAATGAAGGAGTGGTGAACATTCGCAAGTACCTCAAAGACGAGGGGTCTGGAAGAAACCGTCCTACTAAAAAGGGTATTTTGCTGACAATACATGAATGGAAAATGTTGAAGAAGAGGATAAAAGGCTTCGAAGATAAGAAGACAGCTCAAAAAAGGTATTGTCATCATGAATGCACTCGTGTTTAACGGTGGTGCTTACCTAGCTGTAAATGATATGAATGAAGTGATAATAAGTTCTGCTTATCGGTTTAAACCTGAAGTGTGGAAAGACTTTAAAAACATACCGCTTAACCCTGGGTTTGACCGTAGACTTGAAAATAAAGTTGATGTGTTAGTGGTTGGACATGATTCTGACATACGTGTTAAATTCTGGACAAATCTTTTATAGGATTATCCAGAGGATTATGGTGGAGTTGTGCCAGATACTCCATATTCATCATTTATTGACTTTAATATGAAGAACTGGTGCGCAGTCTTACGATTCCTAGAAGCTATACAAAATCCATTCTTCGCCATATTGCGAGCATAAAAACGTCTTTGCAGACAAGGAGACAGCTCATATTTGATCTGACTGTTGAAGGAGATGGAAGACTTTTATCGGATTATGAACCCATTACAAATGGATTCTCATATCTGAGAAACTAATGTGATGTTAAGACATTTTGGAAAGTATATCATTCTATCACCTGACGAACAACCCGTGTTGAAAGTCCAACTAGAGAAGTTGACGATACCTGGCTTCCTCCTGATACTCTCAGAGGATTTAGAAGTGCGTGTGACTGAGAACTGTCTCTACGTGTTTGTACGATTTCGTCAATATGACGAGTTTATGGAACGCTACGACTACATCACCCTCAACACAGTGGAATGGTACGCTCTGTTACAAGCACTGAATTGGAAAGAACCTGAAGCTTGAATTAAAAGAGGAAGGAGTGCAACTCATGCGGTTTACCATGTCCATTGAGCTTACGCACCCCGTGTGGGTTATGGTGATGGACATAGACATGATTGAACATGGATATGAACTGAAACTGTCTGAACATGAAGATGTAAAAATAATAAAGTTTGGCGATGGACAGTGTTGTGTTTTCATAGCATTTACAAACGTGGGGGTAATGTCTATGATGCATATAATAATTTAGATTGGTATGAATGGCATTCGTTTATTAATATATTGAATGCATTTGCGAAATAAAAGTTTAATGTAAAATAGCCTTGATGATATGTAAAATAATTGTTGAAATGTAAATAATGTAAATAATGTATAACACAATAAAAAACGAATGTTGTTTAAAACTCTCTTGTTTTTATTTACAAAATTCATAATAAAATTAACAATTACCAACAGCTTAACTAATATAACTTAACTAATACAACTAATACAATATCAATAAAATAATGGTTTATAATGTCTTTATACAAAATCCTTTACAACAAAATCACCATCACCTCTTCTTAACACAAAAATGACTTCAAATGTCTTCGAGCTCTTTGAATTATATAGTACACACAATAAAATCCATATGTAGATGATATTGGTGTTTGTAATGGAACTGAGATGAAATTAAACTTAAAAAACTTATTCAAACGACTGTCTATAGGTAAAGTCCATAAGAGTCAAAATATTAAGCAGGTCCTTTACTGCCACCCAATGCTCTCCTGGCTCATGATCGTTTGTGGTGATGACATAGCCACTGCGTTGTAAAGATGGTAACTGGTCCATGGAAACACACCTTGAGGCAAGTCTTTTGCGGCATCATGGGGCAATATGGCTTCTATCTGCTTCGTGTTCATCACCGGTGGTCGAATTGAATGCTGCGATTTGCACTTATTTCAAGAATGTTATCAAATTCAGCATAGACTACAACATTGACTGTATTTTGCAAGGCATCAGCAAAATTCATTTCTAGTCGCAAATTCCCATGTTTGATAAGGGCATAATGATCATCACCGTCATAATCAGGTGATAAGAAAATAAAGCATAACCTCTAGGCCAAACTTTTACGATGGAACTTTTCTCACCATTCAATCTATCAAAAGATTTGTAAAGAGGTTCAAAAGCGTCAAGATATCTGTCCCGATTTATGTTAAGCTTGAGAGGTTTGGATAGGACTGGTTCACCATTCGTGTACAGTTGCATATAGTTAAGATCAAAATGTTTAAAATTGTATGGATTTCTCAATACTGTTCCAGCAAAGGATTCATTATGAACCAGTCCAATGACAATACGTTTTGGTAATTGACCCAGAAAAATGTTATCTTTCACAAAAGATTGAAATCCTGCTGGAACAGCTAAAATTTTACATTCTTTTCTAGTAACAAGAAACTTAGCAGGACTGTTCATCAAAGCACCTATATGTCCTAGCTGAATACCAGGACTAACACTCACTTTACGATTGGTTAAAAACGCATCTCTCACTTCTACTTTAAAACCATTATTTGCAGCAATTAATACATATTCATCTTTTTGTCCATGTAAACGTAATTTCATACTGATGCCATTGGGAAGATAACGATCCTGCTTAAACAAATCTACCCTTAAACCACATGAAAGCATTTACATGAAACATTCACATGAAAATCTGATACATATGTTTCATGATTAGCTCTTTTCACCTCATGAGCATTCATTGACCCGGCGGTATCTTTATAGATGAGACGCATAGAGCTACTTATTACGGGGGGAACCATGAGGTCTATGGTTATAATTGTGCACGAAGTCTGGAAGGATGTTCATATGGCGATAAGTTTGATTATGTAGGAAATATCGATATATCATTTCCTTTAGAGTACAAATGACTCTCTCAGCAAAGTTGGTTTTGGTTTCATTCTTTGTCGTATAGGCATGTATTCCCTCCTTCCTCAAAAATGCATTTACCCATCTGTTTCTAAATTCAGATCCTTTATCTGACCTTAGAGTTCGTGGTCTTTGTGTTTCATGAAAAATCTTTTGAAAGACTTGTATGACGCTAGTATGTGATTTATTAGGTATTGGCTGCATCCACAAATATTTGGAAAACACATCAATAACAACCAATAAAAAGCGGGTGTCATCATTATAGGGAGCTATGTTTCCCATGTCAGCTAAATCAATATCCAACATGTCATCTATACCTTGTAATGACACGTTGCCTTTTAAACCTGTATTTTACAGGTTGTAGTAAACTGAATGCATCTTCATCTTGCAACTATTTCTTTACTATAGAATAAGTGACTGGTTGATCATGTTTTTTAACATGTGATAAAGTTTTGAAAGGACCAGCAAATGCCCCGGGTTGACCAGGTTTAAAGTAAATATTGGATAAGTAGTCTTTCCATGTCGACATGTTAACAGTAAATGATCACCACATGTCAACATATAACTCAATCAACATATTTTTACAACTCAACCAACATATTTTATAACTCAATCAACATATCTTACAAATCAAGTATTGATACAATGGTAATAATAATTTGAGTCCATTGATCTTCAGTGTACATTAACTAACTACTTAATTCACCAATGTGATAGCATCTACAGCATATTTCTCGCAACGTTGATTTGCATTGTCTAACACTTTATCTAAATGAATATAATATTTAGCTTCATTCCAATATGCATAGACACATGCAGAATGACAAGTATGTGCTGGACACTCTTCATTTTGATAAGTAAGACATACTAAACATGAAAACATTTTTACAGCTAATAACATTTGATCACCATATTTATTTGCACAATATATTGTCTCAATGTAATGTCTACCTTTATACTGCAATATAAATTAACCACTCTCTCACTTCATCAAACAGTCTTGGATCAAATCGAGCAAAGTGATATGCTGCTTCCACATCAAACTCCTCAGCTCCGTCATTCCTTGAAAGCACACACTCTTTGATGAAATTCTCACGTAAGTTTGATAGGTTCAACGTGGAATGAGCAAGTTCCCAATAGATGTCAAAGTGTTCCAGTTGTTGTTGAATAGATCCAAAATTGTCTGGTTCACACAACTTGCAATTGTACTTTTGACAGTGACAATCATAATCCTCAGCATATCCGTAAGCACCACAGTATTCACAGGTAAGTCCAAGTTGATTTTGCACATTCATATTTTTAAATTGAACTCCAGCCAGTCTTTTCTTGGATAGCTTTGTCATCTTCATCCGATTGTCCTTTTGCAGCTTGATAGGAGTTTTCTTGTCATGACATTCCGTACATGGCAATAAGGTTGATTTGATGCTATCCATCTCCTGAAACAATGTCTCACATTCACAATCATTCATGTTGATGTAACGCGTATATTCTTTCCCTTCAAACAGTGATGTGCGCACAAAACTTACATAGCGCATGTCTTGGTATGAAATGACTTCAAGCCATTTCGTTTGCGTTAAGTACAGCTTGAAACCAATGTCACGTAATCCTGCTAAGTTCAGACACACACTCTTCCACAAGGATGGTGATAAAGCAAGCCATCTCTCTTCACGTTTGATTCGAAGAAATGGTCCAAATTTTCCATGCTCCACAGCAATGGTTAGGTTTGCACTAATGTTAAAGCTGCTTGTCTTCTCTATTGCTGCGCATGGAATGATGACTTCACTTCGCACCTCACTCCTTTTATATGGGCATCACATGTATGTTTTCATGAGATGTTTGCAAAATCGCAGAGTCATCTCGTTGTAACCAACAGGGAAAGGCTGTTGGCAAACCGTCTGTTAGAGATTGTCTCATGACGATTACTAAGATGTCTCCTCGTTTGCGACTACCCATTATCTATTCAAAGAGCATTGGCATGGTGAAATGTCCTTTTTCATAGAGGTAGGCCATCATATCACACACCTAAAGACGTTCTTCAAGGTATTTGAAACCATGTAGCATGACCTTTGCACATTTGGAATCGTGATCCTCATCAACACACTTTGGCGCCGGTAAACACAAAGTCTAAAAAAGTTCCTCATGAAGGCTTCTAATAAGTTGAACGAAACGCCAGAGAACTGTGGCTCTGGCGTGGCAACATACTGTGTGTTTTTCCTTCTAGCATGTAGATAAGTTGAATGACGGTATTATCTTCTTCCGAGAGGTACATGTACGTGCGTTGGGCGAAAAAGCTTTCTTCACACAAACACCATAAAATGTTGCAATCGATCAGAGGAAACACTGCTTGAAAGTTTCGTTTCAACAGCGTGACGTCTTCCTCAGTAACAGGAATGGTCTTGTCAATTCAAATTTAGATTTGATATGCTTGTCGTAGTCATCATCGTCGTTGTCACTGTCATCATCGTCCTCGACCCGGGTGGTTAGTATATAATTTTTTATCGAATGGTGACGCTGGGAGAGCGCTTGCGAAACATAGAAGACGCCACTACCACCAGGCATACTTGCGAACTACCATGCTCGGAGAGGCGATTTCGTCGAGATTGGAGGAGGCAGAATACCCAGCTTGGGCCAGATTCTTCCTCCAGCAAGACGTCAACCTCTGCATCTGCTATGGATGTTTACTAAGCCGTGACAGGGTGCCGGCAGCAGGCTGCGGCCATCAGATGTGTTTGTATTGCGACGCTCTTTGGACTTACCAAACCGCTCTACGTTACCAGTACAGCATTAGATTCTTCACCTGTGGACTCAGGACGGATCACTTTATGTTCAACGCTCAGCAAATGGCCGAGTGTGGAAGACCCATCCAGGACGTAGCGATATTCTTTTAAACCAGAGCAGGCAGCAACGAACTAAAACTTTCGGCCCTTCTAAGGGCCACTCACTAATGCCAACTTAGCGCTTTTCGTATCATGATGTTGGTGTGTGTGTCTGCATGAGAGTGTGGAAAATGTTTTTTAAGTCATCCCTGTTACGTCATTATGACGTCACTGTTTTCGGAGCTCCATGGGGGTCCGAAAACACCCTATAACATCACTTTCTGTTTTTGTAGCCCCGTTTCTCTCCTACTACTAGACTTATCGTGGGGAAAATCTCATTGCTTCTCAGATTTATTGATCGTTCCGACGATCTACACCTTAGATGTTTTCAAATTTATTTATCGTTCCCACGCTATGAAGTCTTTCATGTACTTATTCCTAGGCTGTGTGTGTGAGTGGTTACTGTAATAGAACCACTGAAATATGACTAATAAAATATTACCAGTGAAAATAGTCATAGAAATATGGCCCCATTTAAAAAAAAAACAAACAAACAAAAAGCAAAAAATAGGTATGTTTGCCCATAGGTGGGCTCGAACCACCAATCTTCCGCCCACGAGTCCCACGCGTTAGCAGGTGAGCTACAGGGCAGGTCTGGTGAACGACCTGATAATTACATACTACATACATACTTAGACTAATTGTCCTAACATAGCTCTTACATAGTCCTCACATGGAATCACGTAGTCACATAGCCACAGGATGTCACATAGTCACATGATGTCACATAGTCAAAGATGTCACATAGTCACAAAGTCACAGGGTATCACATAATGTCACACAGTCACACAGTGTCACATGATGTCACATAGTCACATGATGTCACATAGTCACATAATGTCAAATAGGCACATAGTCACAGGGTGTCACATGATGTCGCATAGTCACATGATGTCACATAATCATATAATGTGACAGAGTAACAAACTCACAGGGTTTCACATAATGTCACATAGTCACAGGGTGTCACATAATGTCACATAGTCACATAATATGTGGGCTGATCACGTCTTTGAATTTAGGAGAGTTGGTGATCCCATTTGAACACATCTTGTGAATGGGAGAAGCTTATCATTCAAGCACATTTTGTCAATGGGAGAAGCTTATCATTCAAGCACATCTTGTGAATGGAAAAGCTCCTTTAACGTTCTTGTGTGAATGGTGCGCTTGCCATTCAAATACGTTCCTGTCAATGGCGCCCCTGCCCCCCCCCCCCCGCTCCAAAAAAACCACCAATCTTCCGCCCACCAGTCCAACGCGCTATTTGCTGAGCTACAGAGCAGTTCTGGTGAATGATGTGGAAAACCTAAGGTTATAGGGAAAAAAGAATGTCACTTACCACGACTCTTTTAGTTACTTCCTCCCTCATGTGTTTTCCAGCAACACCAAATTCTTCACTTTGTCTCCATATGTATTCAACAGCAACAAATCTTTCACTTCTTCTCCATGTGCATCCAACAGCACCAATGACGCTTGTGCACACACTATGTGCTTATAAAGACTGATGAATCACGTGATAGGGGATCCTCACATGGTTGACCCAGGATAGGCCCTCATATGGATTACCCGGGGGGTCCTCACATACGATATGTCCTGGGCAATCCTTACATGGGATATGTCCTGGGGGAGTCCTCCCATGATGCCCCGGGGGAGTCTGACGTCAGTATGACGGTATGATAGACAGATGGTAGAAGTGCTGCCCATGGGTGGGATCGAACCACCAATCTTCCGCCCACGAGTCCCATGCGTTACCAGCTGTGCTACTCGAGACGTAAGGTTAATGTTCTGGAAAACATTCATCATATAGGGTCAGGGTCACATCAATGATCAAGATTGATAGGTCACGTGACTAATGACATCACGATGATTGACAGGTGGCGTGGAACTCTTGCTAGGGTTAAGGTTAGGGCTATGCCTCTTGGAAGGGCTGACGTCATTATGACGTCACAGGTGGCGTGGAACACCCACTCTCCAGCTACTAGAGAGAGACTTTACATTGCATTAATAATAACGCTTTGAACGAAAAAAAAAGATTTCACCGCCTTAAAACCAACGAGCTTTAAGGAGAAGAAAATAAGAAGGTTTCTTCAATGTTCCTATATGCCCTTAGTAGCCGTAAGGAGATCTACTGATTCAACTACTATTTTCTTTACTGATCAATATATATTTATAAGCTATAAATATATCACAGAAACTAGCCAACTTATGTTGTTTCTTTTAGTGGTTAGATTAATGTTAATTAGATTGTTTTCTCTTTTTCTGGAACGTTGTATTTTTAGAAGGTTACAATTATATTTTGTTTCGTATTTTTTATCATTTCTAAGTTATTATCCATATTCATAACTGTCATTTTACTCTATATCAACTGTTCAGTTGATAAAGATTAATGATATAATGTGCAAATTTTACAAGTTATCAATTTAAAATTAATTTTTACTTAATGATTTAATGTAAAAATATAAATATCTTTTTTTCTTAATATTAGATCTCCTCTTCATTTTCATGACTTCGATTTTTAAGATAAGCTTTGCTTTTAATAATCGTGAAAGATACTCATATTTGTATAAATTATTCAAACAGAGAACAACTCCCGTAAACCAGACATCGAAGTTTAGGGAGGTGTCTGGCAGGTTTGTTCCTTCAGCGAAAAAAAATTACTGGCCCACCGGGCCGACGTCTCGGCCAGGCTGAAAACTTGCCGGCCAGACTTTTATTGTATTTTTTAAAGAAAAGTCCTCTTTATTGTGGACAAGTATAGACGCGGACGGTCTATGACAACTTTTAACTTTTTATTTTACACAATATTTTCCAAAAACAGAACAAGGAAAATTTATGTTAGATCAGCTGAGCTGTAAAGAAGAAAAGCAACATAACGCTCCAAAAAAGGAGAGACCACCTGTCAACCAGACAGAATATGAAATAATATTTGTTCGGGGGAGGGGGTTTCGCCAGTCCTTTGGGACGATGAGCTCAAAAAGGTGTCTTCCCGAGCCAAATTTTACCGGCTCCGGGCCTCCAGGTCGCCGTGTACGTCAAACATCACGAAATCATGACATTTCTGGATAAATAAATCATAAATTACACAATATAACATATTTATTCATTGTAAGTATATTCGCTGACACCAGCGCCACTTAGAAATAATGCAACATTTTTTACATACATACATTCTTAAAAATATAAAATAATATTTCGTGATGCCTTGGAGTCATCTAAACCTAATTGCTTTGCTTTTTCCTGCAGGCTCGGTCCAGAAACAGGCACATTTTCGCCACTAACCCCTCACAAACAAAGAATAAACTGCAATATTCAATTCATATGTCAATGTTCTCATACATGAACGTTTCAGTTTGAATTTTCACATTTTTTGCTTCATATTCTTTCATAAAACTATATTTGTTCTTTTAAATATCCGAAACTGTGTTTTATTTCCTTTATCCGCTAGATTCAGGTTAATCTGTTCTGTTCTCATTTTGATCTCTGACACTCTAAGAAGCTGGATTTCGTTTAATTTTGGATACAAAAATATCATCTTAAATAGTGTAGAAGATAGGCATTTGTATATTGGAATAGATACATCCTAAGAAATCACGCAGATGCAGCATATGCTACAAAAACACTGCGTGTGTATACAAAGCATTTCCCACTATGACATTTCGATTTGTAAGGGTTCATTGTACAGTGAAACATGCATTTGGGAACAAGATGGGTGTTCGTATCTGGAATTGGGAGGTGTCGGGTTTCAGAGATTCCTGGAAGCCAATGGAAAATAAAACGGGACTGGAAGCATTCGCTCGTTTTGAGGGGTTGTCCGATTTATTAAGAGTGTCCGAACTGAAGGTTTTTCTTTGATAGATTTATATCGTCGCAACTCCATCAACTTTTAGATTGTGATTTACAACGTGTTTTTTAATTAATGTTTGTTATGATTTCAAAATAAGATAATGTTTTCTATTTCATCAGATCTTTTTTAAACTTTCCACTGCCAAAGCAGATGCTGCCTTCAACTCGAAGCAACAATGTGCACAAAATAATGTTGAATATTTGTAACTTAGGATTTTTGGTCGAACAACAATGACTAGACCTCATCAAAACATATATTTGTTAAAAAAGTAAAAGAAATTCAAGAATTAAAAAAATCTAAGACAACTACACTTAAATAGTTCCTCTTCTTAAAATACTAAGATAGAGCTAGTTTTTTCTTTGTGTTTGAGCGCCATAACAAATTTTATACAGACAAATCAACCTCATAATCAAACCACTCTAGCATAATAATAATAATAATAATAATAATGATAATAATAATAATAATAATAATAATAATAATAATAATAATAATAATAATAATTGAGGGTTGTAGTAGCAGGAACGCTCAGGATTGAGTGCTCAGGAAAGAGCCAACAAAATGAATTGCAAATTGCCTTAAGCTTGGGTCATGCTACAACGCAAGGTGTCTAGTTCATAAAAAAACTACTGCAGCGAAATAACGTACATGACAATTCTATTTATAAATTGTTAAAATAGTTGACTCTTCCGATAACGAGAACTTCAACCAAAATCTCTGCAACTTGCTGCAAAATCAGTGGCCGGACACTCCATATCCCTTTCGTAAAGTAGAAACAGTCTTTCCTGATTGAATTGACGTATTCGGTAAGTGAAAGGCTCTTATTTCTTATCCCTCAAAGGTTGCGAGCTGTTAGAGAATGTGATACAGTATTCTCACGTAATTCGAGACATATGTCCCAAATGATATTTATAATGATTGCTAACACCAGGCGTCCAAAAAGTGCCTAAGCAATGCAATGGTAGTCTTCTTCAGTGTTCCACTATTCGCAGCACTAATGAGAAGAAGAATCTGCGACAATATCTTAAGCTCAAGAAATTTGTTAAGGACAAAAGAAAGCTGAAGAGGCTCCACAAATTAACAATTTATATTACTTTTGAAGCATGCAGGGAAAACAGGTTCTCTGGAATATTCTAAACGTTTGAAGATCTTCTGCATAACGCCTGCATGCTAAGTTACGTGGCGTTCAAGGACTGACGTGATCATAAAATCCTATGATAAAAAAACAATTAAATCAAGAAAAGAAAAGAAATTTCTTCGATGTGAGGGACTGATTTAATTATTGTAAAAATCAAGCTAAGTAATCAAGGAAGAACCCCTTTTAGAAATGAAAGAAAGAAAAAAAAACAATGCATTGTGAAAGAATTGTAGGTATGTCTCGATGTTGAATACTGAAAACATAATTTTAGCACAGCCCGCATTTGGAAGAATGTAAAAAATGTCTCCAAAATTTTGTCACTTTGACCAGTCTAGCATTTTAAATGACAGTTATAAAGTAGAAAGGATATAATTTTTCGAGCATTTGATTAATCTCCCATTATAATAAAGAAGTAAAGTAAAAAAGGAATAACTTTACATTTAGATTTTTCGAAAAGCTTACGGCGGTTCCATCAAAGGAAGTTTATGTTAGCAGCCCTAAAAAGTTTGAATTTGGGTCAAATTTAATAGCATTATAAAGAATCCTAATACTCGTATCTGTGTTATTAAAAACGGTTTCGAGGCCTACTAGTGCAAATTATATCGAAGAATGCGTCAAGGTTGTCCTACCAGTTGTTTTTTATTTATATTATGTGTTGAGATAATGACATACATGCTTTAATAGAATTAAGTACATAAAAAGTTGGTTAAAAGTAACCAATGCCGGCCAGACTGCGTCAGCTATAGAGAACTCCTCACCGAATATAATCTTAACAATCCACGGTTGCTATGGAAGCACAACTAGAAACACCAGTGTGATTTATCAAATTAAATACACCTCGGCCAATGGAGGATTCTCTCCACCCCCCCCCCCAAAAAAAAATAACAAGAAGCACTGTAAAACCTTTACAACAGAATAAAATATATGAAAAATAACACACGATTTCTCTTAAATTCTGCAAGCTATGTAAGCAAGTTACTGCTATTTACAACATTGTTTGCACTGCAGTACAATTAACTTAAAATTTAATGTCTGTGGATAACGTTTATTAACACTTGACAAGCCTTTGCTTGCAGGGGTTATATAAATTCGTCCTTTTTTTCTTCTTGACAGTTTTTCCGATTTTTTGTGTCTTCTTCTTCTCTGACACTATGAGCCCTAGGACCATGAAACTTGGAACTTATGATGAGCTTGATCTGAACGTGTGCATGTCACTTTTTATTTTCGTCTTCGATTTCGTTTTTTTTGTTAAAACGCCATGTGTATTTTTGCAAGTAAATGCAGTGCATTTAACGTACATCACAGAACACAGTTGCTGAGCTTTGTACGAGCTCTCACTGCGTAGATAACACGGCGTATGCCTGCTCAGTCAATAAAACCTTAAGCCAACAAAAACCAAACACTACTCGGCTTATAAGACATATTCAAGCTGTGTTGTTTGCAATATATTATTCAAGACATAACCTATTGAAGAAAGTATAGTTTTAATTTTTGTCAAGTGTTTAACATTTTGCTAGCGAAGTAAGGTTCTAGTTTGCTCTGAAATAGGACCTGTTTGTATACATTTTACATGCCGCACTTGCGATTACTCTAAATCGCAACTTTCAGTACATAGCACAAGCTTTAAGCATACTTTTCAGTGATAACGTGCATACGTGTTTGTGTACTTTAATCACTGTTAGCAATTACTGTACCGTACGGCAGATACAGGTATCATATATGAAACAGCTAAGTCTTCACAAAGCCAAAATTGTAATGTATTAAGCGAGTCTAGGACAACTCCCACCCGCAAACTCCCACCCGGACAACCCCCACCCGGACCACTGCCACCCAGAAAACTGCCACCCGAGCCAACTGCCACCCAGACAACTGCCGCCCGTGCCAACTCCCACCCGTGCAAACTCCCACCCGACCAACTCCCACCCGGCCAACTCCCACCCGTATAATATTCGACAAGTTAGGGTACCAATTCCCTCCCGTTTAATTGCAATTGGTTGTGTTGAGGCAGAATGATCAACCACATACAGAAGTCGTCTGAACTTGTATCAGTTGCAATTTACTTCTTTTATGCCAAATCATCAATTGCCTACTGAAGTCGTATGAACTTGAATCAGATGTAATTGGCTTCTTTTGAGGCACGGTGATCAATCACGCAATTATGTCTGTATTAATTATGATGGATTACTGAAAGATTGTGCATTATTTAATTAGCCATCGACTCCGGTGTGTGATGGACTACGAAAAGATTGTGCATTTTTTAATTAGCCATTGACTCTGGTGTGTGATGGATTACGGAAAGATTGTGCATTTTTCAATTAGCCATCGACTCTGGTGTGTGATGGAATACAGCCTGGATTAGAAGGATTTGCCCGGAGTCGCCCTGTAAGAGGTATAAATTTTGCCCTAGATTTGACATGGAACATACACCATTCCAACATGGAATTCATTGCATCACAACGAGGAAATCCGAAAATATTGCTCGATGGCTATGTGTATGTGAGACTGAAAGAATTGGCGAATGGCTATGTGTCATATGATGGGTGGGAGTTGGCACTGGTGGGAGTTGTTCGGGTGGGAGTTTGCTCGGGTGGCAGTTGTCTGGGTGGCAGTGGTCCGGGTGGGGGTTGTCCGGGTGGGAGTTTGCGGGTGGGAGTTGTCCTGTTTCCGTATTAAGCATACAAGTGTACTTAACCTCTCTCTGCACAAGTTAGTAGCGAGTCCTCGTTTTGTAGTTAATTAAAAAGTTAATGTCTTGAACTCCAAAAATGGGTGACATATGTGAAGATGTAACATCAAATTAAACTAAGTTGAGAATCGATAACAAATAGCGAACAATGAAACGAGTTTTCCAACAAAACATTAAGTGACTTACACGCGAATATCGTATTTAAAGATAGATAAAAGCTGAAAACCATAAAACGTGTAAGATACTAAACTGCGATTATGATACGTGAAGTCGATGCTCTTAAATTCACTTTTAGATACAGTATCTAGAAGGAAGATACAGAGATTACTGTACAATATAAGACATTTATTAAAATTTAAAAAACCCGGTAAAAACATTTTGGTCATGCATAAAACTACAATTAAAATCAAGTAGAATTAATGTTGTGCTACCTCCCTGTGTCGTACCACTCCTGAATTACCTGAATTTCGACTTTTCTAGCGTATATTTTCTCCGCTATTTCATTGAGTTTATGCAAATCTTTCACACAATGCTGCATAATCCCTTCCCACACAGGGTTTTAAAACTGTTTGAACAACTAAAACAGAATAGGAGCCCAACTGTATTAAAATACGAACAAAGCAACAAAATGAAAACAAAACCAGAACATAATTAGGCAGTTTTATCTTCATCTGTCATTAGTTAAAAAACTGAGTTTTAGCTTTCATGGTTTACGCAAAGTATTACAGTACAATTTTAAAGAAGCTAGATTTTAAAGATCATATTTTCCAGATTATACTAGTTGTATACGCAACAGCTGTTAAAGCTACCGTTTTTGAAATATAAAAAGACGCTCTGTTAATCCTTTAAAGAAAGATGTCGGATAAGAAAAGGAAACAAACTTATCAACACCATAATTTGTCTGGTCGGCAAAAACGAAACGGAAATGAAAAGGTAAGAAGTATTTTATCGAAAAAAACCAATACTTATCCGCTTTTGGTTGTTAATTTCAAAGAAAATATAAAAAGTATTTTCAGTATTTTTTCTTCTTAAGAGTTTTCTTCTTAAGTCGAGAATAATTAGAAGAAATAGTCAAAATAGTTAAATTTTACTTTATCTACAGTATTTTAATGGAACTTGAACCGACGTTCGTGAACATGTCGTTTTTTTTTGTTTGCCTGGCCGGACATGTTAGTTTGTAGGAAATTGAAAGGTTACGCAAAAAGTACAATCTCCAAATAGAAAGCCATTTTTTACATTACGTATAGAAAATACCGCAGTAAAATGCAATCCTGAAGAAAACTGAGAAGAAAGTTCAAACAATTTACAAGTGGAAGTAAGATTATTTTCAACAAATAAATTTATATAATTTAACGGCAACAGAATTCAGGTAAAACATGAATGAAACCAGATCAAAATTAAATATAAGCTGCATATAATTGGATAAATGTACGTTTCATTGTCTTTAGTATAATGCAATTAATAATTATCTGTTAACAATATCACATAAATTAAATCTAAGGTGTTTCATTTAATACATTAATTATATTAAAAATATTTATATATTTGTAATTTTATAAGACCGCTTCTGACATAGAAGAAAGTCCTGAGTCATTAGAGGGAATTACTAACCTTATAGATGCTGCATATCAGAATAATATTGAACCAGCTAAGCGGTTTTTATCAAAGGAACAGGTAAAACGTCTTGAAATATGTTTTTTTAATTAATATCGCATGCGAACTGCACTTGCGCGGTGTAAATCCTACAACTCTATAAAATAATGACCAGTGTACTCATCAGTAGCGTATTTTAGCAAAGTGTTACTAAATCTTTAATAAATTATTACTTTACAAATCCCTACATTTCGACTTTTTAAATTATTAGAAATTTGAACACAATAAATTGCATTTTCTATTGTGCAAACAATAATAATTGTTACTGATACAGATCTCTTAGAGACATATACAACCGCCCATGTAATACAACTGAGATTTAATATCTTTAAGCAACATGTCATCCATGCATTCCAGCATGTTACAGTTAAATATTACACAGAGATTATACACTGCCCATGTTACATAACTACACAAAACCACTGCACTACCAATACACATATCTGAGCAAATTAAAAACTAAAATACACTGGTCTCCTTTGCCACACTACAACTAGGTTAGTTAATTCATTAACATACTGTCATAGAACAATTAACACATAGTAACGACTACGTACCAAACGGTTTTCATTTGCAGCGTTCACATATCTAATTAAAATACTCCTAAATGTTCGCTGATAACATACTACAGTATATAACAGCAACAATGCCAACACAGCTATCACTGCTATGAACTACTCTAAGACACTTTCGTAAATACTTTCTTGTCTTCCCATAACCATTTTGAGTTTGAATTGATCTCGCCCTGAGGCAGATATGGTCAGTCTGCCTGATTGGATCAACTGCATGCATATTGTATTTAGCAGGGGGATAAGCGCACGAAGGCAACATCTGCTACAACATACTGCTTTTAGTCGACTCTCTGCACCAGTATTACTATGTTACACAGTTTGTTTTCCTTAGCTCCAACGTAGGTATTGGCGTAGGTAGTCTACGCAATGAAAATTATATCTTTAAATTTGAATATTAAAATACACCTGCGGTGTTTGTAACAGGTGCAGTGCAATAAGGTCGCAAGAAAAAGGCGAATAAGGAAAAAAGAATATCCCTCTCCAGCCCACTATCCTCTGTTCCCTGAAAAGTCACTAAAGGTATAAAGTAAGATTCTGGTCCCTTTATAAAATATTTCTTACGATTTACCAAACTCCGGCATTTTTGTAAGTTTAAAAGTGAAAAAAGAATTTTATGAAAATTTCTGCCATAACATTATAAAGTCTTATCTTCAATGGCTTCTTATAACACAGTGATAAATAAAATCTTTCGTTTTCACATTCTTTGACATGCATTGCATCATTCCCTTCTGTTTCGTATCACTCAACTGTAGTATAATGTTTGATGTAACAGAATCTTCGACCTCCCCTTTAGTAGGATTTCATGAAAAT
This sequence comes from Protula sp. h YS-2021, assembly GCA_949752745.1. Lineage (NCBI taxonomy): Eukaryota > Metazoa > Annelida > Polychaeta > Sabellida > Serpulidae > Protula > Protula sp. h YS-2021. The sequence continues at coordinate 42,615,512 of OX457032.1, forward strand.
GTGCTGAAAGAACTATTTTATGGAATAGTATGGATTCTACTTTTATCTAACCATTAGTTTTTTTATTATTTTGCAAGACATTGTCCCAACAAAAATACGTAAAAAATAAAGCGTAATATAATGCCGCTTTCTTTTCTTAAAATTTTCTACATTTTTAAAAGTAATTAATACTTAAATTATTACAAAGTTTTAACCGACCATCAGTCCCGGAATACAAGGTAGAAGCCAGGAAACCTAGATCCCACTCCCTAGCCTCTCGAGAAAAATGGTCAAACTAATTTGGGAGAAATAAAATACATTGCACCTTTTAACGTTCTCCCTATTCAACTGTACGAAAAAGTTATTATTGAAACAGAAGGTTATTTTTCATGGCTGGGGAAGCATAGAGTATAGGTCTGGGAGGACCCTTGGAGGAGTATAACCTAGTACATTTGGTAGTAAGAATATTCAAAAGTATAGCTTCACCACAGTTTCTTTACAGTGGCTAAAAAATTGATTAGAAATGTAAGAATTGATTACAAAAGTAGAATTCACTCACCTGTCAGTTGTTATTTGATTTAAGTATATATTTGGAAAAAAAGAAAGGTTCAAATTTTAATCCTGACATAATCCCTTATTTATTGGCTCTGTAATGACAATTATGTCGTGTCTTCTAGAGATTCGTCTAATTGGAAGCTCTTCATTAACATCTTACACGTAGATTACTTATTATTTTTCACTTTCTCGCAGCTGTGTATTTCTTTATGTTCTTGTTCGATATTCTATTCATCCGAAACTTCAGTCAAATCAATGTTTTTAACTTCTAACCTCTTCTTCTTTGACAGTATAACTTAAGATTCATTAATAACCCTCCGTCGTCTATCTGTGGCAGTCACTTCTGCTGCCCAACAGAAAAGCACATGTCCATCATTACCATATCGCATCACACAGGATTCTTCCTCTGTCGATCCTGCTTCAGTCCTCATTTTAATAAGGGCACAAACTATAATTTGGAACCACTCCTTTAATCGAAGATATGCCATTCTCTGCTGAATTATGCTGGTAGAACGGCTTCAGTTTTACGTGACACACAACTTACCATATGCGTGGCTGACATCTGAATGTGATACGTATATGGTGGCCTATCCATTACCACGTGCTGCTCTTCATATTTCTTCTACAGTTTCCTTATCTGCGGCTTATGGACAATGGTCTTTAGAAACACCTGGCCACCTCGTCTGTCATCTTACAGATGCGTTTTAATAGACTTTCTGTCTTGGGGCCACACGCCCTGTTTTTCCGCGTACTCGTCTGAAACAACCTCACATGCCTCGTTCTAGCATCAATGTCGGATATCCGGATCTTCAGCTGTTATGCAAACTGAAGGCTTACTTGATGACTCAAATTCACCAAAGTCTCATGAGTAGTTGTTCGATACGCCATCTTTGTAAAAGGGCAACTGCAGATCCCACTGCGTGTACTCTTTCACCATGGACTTCATTAACTGCTGAACAGAGGCATTTTCTCTATCCATTTGCCTATCGGATCTGCACACCGTCGTACGCGTGTTTTTTTTCATATCCAGCATGTCGCCTAAAGTGAGTATCAGACTTGACTCAAATGTCGCGAGTTAGTCATCGACACATATTACTTTATACAGCATTATTTTAGCCAGCATTAATAAATGTTAATTGTATTCTTAATTCTTAATTAACAATTTTCATCTTCAAAGAATGACGTTTGTTGGTGAGTCGCATTGATGATGAATATCATCAGTAACCATAGTACCGCGAAAATCAAAGGTCAGCCATCTTGAAATTTTGAAGTAAGCAGCAGCGTGGTAATTGTGCAAAAGTGTTAAAAGCATCTAGATGGAATCGGACATATCCATATAAATTGTTAAGCAAATTGTTAACGGATATCAAGGACTAAAACAAAGCTGATGAACAACTGATCTGCATCATATTCATTGCATTGCACCTGGAAAGTCTCAGACCTTTCCTGGTCGTGAGCGACAATACCAGACAATAGCAGGGCCTTTCCCATTTCCAACACAAACGCTCTACGTCGACCTCCGTCACGAGGCGCGTTGCGGCAAAGAAAGTGGCAGATTCGGCGTTTTTATGCGAAATTCAAACCATAACTTAGAGGAAGAGCTCGGGCGAGATTACGCTGTGAAGATGTTGATGAAAGCTACGAGTGATACCGCAGAGAAAGGATAAATTGCCAATTAAGACATTCTGTCTACATTCTATCTACATTCTGAACTGACCGGGAAGTTGGGGGCTAGTGGCACAAGTAGTAGGTGATTGCACTCTCACTTAATAGAAAATGAACTGTGCTGATGAGGTATCACTCATGGACATGGCAGTGGTTTAGCTGTGACCCCATCGAGCTCGAGATAATAGCATACGGGTAGTCCAGAGGCCAGAGTACGGTCATCGTCAAGTGAAGCCCAAAGGAGACAAACCGTAACATTGAAGAGGCAGTCCATTCGCAGAAAGGTCTAAGCGAGTCACCCATAGTCATGCCAAGACAGACGCGGCTTCTGCGATAAGCTTTCTAAACCTGCTGCTTCTCTGGCAGTAGGGAAAAATCAAAAGGAGGAATGATAACATGTGTTCAGAGTTTAAGATAGTGTCTAAAGGTTTTATGTAACATTCGGAAAATATGTGTGGGAAATATCGCGGTTAGGTATTCGATTTTGGTAGTAAAATTTTACGTAACAAAATAAAGTAAATGCAGCTAGTGGTTGGAGTAAATTGTAAGCCAGTCGTTTAATTTTTGAGAATTTAACGGTAGGAAAAGGTGGAAAGGGTTAATTGGAATTAGCGGTTCTCGAAAACCATGAGCTACTATAGTACGAGACGGGAGAGTAGTTAGAAAGAACCAGCTACACCGCTACTCTAGTGTGACTGTATGAAATGTCGCTGCTGGCTTGGGAATTGGTTACATGCTGTGTACAAATCGAGTTAGAATAGAGCGAGTTTGAGCTTATTTTCAACCCTTTAGACATAAGCAACGTTACATAAGAGCTATCTCGGTGACTTTGACCTTCTGGGTCACGTTCAAGGACAAAAACCGGAAGCTGACTATAATCTCGAAAAGGGTTGGAGATTTTTAGCACATTTTCGAGCCTTTGGACCTATACGACGCCACATAAGAGTAACATAGGCGATCTGCCCTTCTTGGTCATGATATATGTAAAAAATCGAAAGTTGACCATTATCTCAAAAAAGGTAAGAGACTTTCATTTTCGACCCTTTTTGCCTATACAACATTACATAATAGGTTCCTCGGTGACCTTGACCTTATGGATCACGGTCAAGGTCAAAACCCGGAATTTAGCTATAATCTCGAAAACGGTTAGAGATTAAACGCTTCTGAGCTCATTTTTGACCCTATGGGCTTAAACAACGTTACATAAGAAGTACCTCAGTGAGCTTGACCTTCTGGATCACGGTCAAGATCCAAATCCGGAAGCTGACTATTATCTCGAAAGCGATTAGGAATTTTGAGCTGATTTTCGACCCTTTGTGCCAATACGGCATCACATCAGAGGAACATAGGTGACCTTACCCTTCTAGGTCATAATCAATATCATAAACCGGAAGCTGACTATTATCTCGAAAAAGGTTAGAGATTTTCATTTTCGACCGTTTGGGCCTATACAATGTTACATAGCAGGTACCTCGGTAACTTTGACCTTCTGGGTCACCATCAAGGGCAAAAACCTCAAGTTGACTATTGTCTCGAAAAAGGTTAGAGATTTTCATTTTCGACCGTTTGTGCCTATGCAATGTTACATAAGAGGATCCTTGCTGTCCTTGACCTTCTGGGCCACAATCATGGTTAAAAAACTGAAGTTGATTATTGTCTCAAAAAAGGTTAGAGATAGAGCGATTCTGGGTTCATTTTCGACCCTTTGGGCCTAAATAACGTTACATAAGAGGTACTGCGATGACCTTCTGGGTCACGGCCAAGGTAAAAACGGGAAGTTGACTATGATCTCAAAAAAACCGATTAGAGATAGCGCAATTTTGAGCTCATTTTCGACCCTTAAGTTTAGCTTAAGGATAACTCGGTGACCTTGTCATTCTGGATCACGCTCAGGGTGAAAAAAAAAAAGAAGTTGACTATTATCTCGAAAACGATTAGAGGTGGAGCGATTTTCAGCTAATTTTCGATTTTTGGTTCTATACAGTGTTACATAAGATGAACTCCTTGCCCTTGACCTTCTGGGTTACGGTCAAGGTCAAAAATCGAAAGTCGATTTTTGAGCTCATTTTCGACCCTTTTTGTCTAATCAACGTTACATAAGAGGTACATCTTGCCCTTCTTCATCACGAACAAGGTAAGAACCGGAAGTTGACTATTATCTCAAAAGAAAAGGTTAGAGATTTTCATTTTCGCCCGTTTGGGCCTATACAACGTTACATAAGATGAACATCGGTGACTTTGACCTTCTGGGCCACGATAAAGGTCAAAAAGCGAAAGTTCTCTATTATGACTAAAAAAGTTGGAGAATTTCATTTTCGGCCATCTGGGCCTATACATCGTTACATAAGAGGTATCTCGGTGACCATGACCTAAAGACCACGATCACGGTCATAAACCGGAAGTTGACTATTTCATTTTCGACCATCTGGGCCTATACATCGTTAAATAAGAGGTATTTCGGTGACCATGACCTCCGGACCACGATCACGGTCATAAACCAGAAGTTGACTATTATCTTACGAAAGAGTGGAGATTTTCATTTTCGACCCTTTGATCCTTAGTAGCGTTACATAAGAGGAAACTAGGTGACCTTGTCCTTCTGGGTCACCGACAAGGTCAAAAAAGGAAGTTGACTGTTATCTCGAAAACGGTTAGAGACAGAACCATTTTAAGCTCATTTGTGACCCTTCTGGCCTATACAACGTTAGAAAAGAGTACCTAGGAGACATTGACCCTCTTGGTTACAAAAAAGTTTTAAACGCACATCTTGAACACATTATCTATCAGAAACTGTCCGAGAACATTGGTTGGACTTCGGGTGTAGGTAGTGTTTTGAATGGACTAATCAGTGGTTCATTGAGATAATCGTAGTCTTAAAAGCATTATTTGAATGACTATATATTGAAATACTATTTGAAAGGCAAAGTGAGTCAAAGGTATATTTGTAGCACTTGGCCGTGTCTTCCTGGTTGTCGCTGAGGCAATGCTGTGGTAGTCTTGATGTAATCTTCTGGTCGGGACGTCCGTAAACCTATTCGTGGTGATACGTCAGTCGCATTGAACAGATTACATCAGTCGCTGTCCAAGCGGAGTGATCGTTACAAGTTAACGTGCTACGAGTCTGCGTGTCATGGTACTGTGTGTGTGTGTGTCTGGGACGCTGTGTGCGTTCTTCTAAGGTGAATCAGCATTTCGTCTGTACGCGGTACTGTGCGCATTTGGGCATGTGGTCTTTGTCACCGTGAAGTTTATTTTCAAAGTACTGTACATATCGGGCGATTTGTGGGAGTTTCGCCGTGGAGCAGTGTGTCAATTATACCACAGTGTGTGGCACATTTTTGGAGTATTTATTTATTTATTTATGTAGCATGGACTGTAGGCAGATCTGTGAAAACGTTGGTTTAAGTGGTTGGATTATGACATATTTGCCTGTGTCTATATTGCATATATAATTCTCATTGTTGAAATATCTGCCTTTCCAATGTGTTTCTTTGACTACCGGCCACTCACTTGCCGAAAAAAATAACACCCGCGAGATTGCAAGGTTTACAGCCTTTCCAGTGAAGGTTTTTTATTTTAGTTTTATTTAACGATTGTATTTTAGGGTAAAAATTTCTAAGCTGTATGCTTTGCACAATATAAAAACTTTTCGGTGGCCATTTAGTGGTTTTAAATAAGGCTAAAATAGTCGTACATGGTACCGCCATCCCGCTGTAAAAATGTGTTGAATTGTAAAACTACTTTTCTTTTATTGTATCCATGCCATGGGATTATGTCTATTTTAACACCGAGGCAAAAGATGGCTTGGTTGGTATAAGTTGCAAATACAATAACACTTTTTTCTGAATACAATAATTTGAAGGAGTTTTTATTTGTTTGCATTGTACTACTAATTTCATTTATTGAGATTTTCCTGTATTTTAATTCCTTGACATGTGTGTTATAAATTTCCAAAGGTAATTTTGAAGAATCCGTTAACAAATATACAAACTATTTTTACAATTGTGTGACAATTTTCTGTATGAAATACTTATTAGTGACTTATGATTGAATAATATTTCAGAAAGCATATTTGTTTTCATTTACAAATCTGTGTGGTAATAAACTTCTTATACAGTCACTTTCTGTGTGAGATGTTGCCATGAAGAAATCATGTACAGGTCGCTTATGGCGTTATTTGGCTGGCGTTATATAATAGCGACTTACCTTTTTGAGCAATCAAGCATCTGTCAGTATATTCAAATTCTTAATGAATGAATTGTTATTTTTGGTATTCTTATTAAATTTAAAAACAAAGAGAACTGTTCACTTTTTAGAAGGGATACTCTATGCAACATCTTGTCTGGAAGGATGAATGGATAAAATTTCCTGTCCTCATTAGCTTAAAAATGCCGCTTCAATTTGTAAAATGTACTAAGCGTGATAGATATATTAGTCTAGTTATATACCGTAATTCTAAACTTAGTGCCTACATGCTGTGATACATCCAACGCTTTCCAGTTCAGTAGCACATTAAAAAGCTGGAAAGTCCTAGACATTTTTGTCAACTAGGATGAAAAAGTCATAACATGTCTAAATAATAAAAAAAGCATTACATTTTTCCATCTGGTAAATGCTTTCTAGATTTCTAGGAACTCGCTAGTTCAGTCTACAAATAAATAAATGTACATATATTTCAGTCATATTCAGTTTGAGCGAACTCACTGTCCGCATATTAAATATTCTCATTTCGTGAAATTAAGTACAGTTTTTTTGTCAGATATGCAGGTCAAAGAGAAATCAATAATTGAGCTTTTGGAAGGCATTGCAAATCATTAGAAAAGTCTACACTTCCACGTAAACTATCAAATACCCAAACAAGTCATAGAATGTCACTTACTAACATCAAAGGGCTCTGCTAACCTCAAGCCTTGCCACCTCCTGCAAAGGTATTTTTTATTTAAATTAAAATTAAAGTAATAAAGCTTTTGCGTTGGAAACCCCGTATCCAAATCCAGAACATCTGGTTCTTTCAGAATGAGCTGCTTGCCAGTTGCAGCTTTATGAATTAAAATCGGATAATTTTGGCATGCTACTTTGTTACGGTATAGCGAGGATTTCAGACCTACATTGGTTTGTTTGCTGTTGCACCTTCTTTCGATTTGCCTCTCTACACTTTGAGATAAAACTGACTATTCAGGCTGATTACGAATCTGAATTGATTTCTCAAGAAGTGATTTCAAGACAATATTTACTGGACAAAAGCAGCATAAAAGGACATCTCTCTTAAATGGAACAACCTGAAGCAAATTATTAATACTGTGATAATACAATATAGAATAAATTTTCCATAAAATGTTCTAAACAGTTTTATAATCATGTGGGATTAAAGAAAATAGACCTTTTCTTCCTTTTTTTTCTTTTTGTTTCTTCGTGTCAGTACTGGAAGTGGGAAAAAATGAACAGAGGCTCAGCGACATCAATCGAAGGGAAAACTTTTTTTACGTTCAATTGAAAAGGTCAGCGATATGTTTTTAGCTGGCTCCTTGATCAGCAAGATTGGTTACTTGTTATCGAGGAGGCATAAGATGGTGGCATACAGCCAAACACAGCTTCACTGACACACACACACCTGGGTGTTTCAGAGATCTCCATCACTTTACCCCCAAAGACTGGTATTTGAGGCGAGAACGCTAATTGCTAGATTGTTTTCGACTAACAAAATTTAGTCTAATTCGATTATATCGGAATGTTTGCAATGGAAGCTTACAAAAATCCCTCATTATCACAATTAAGTTATCCAACAAATAATATTCAATGTACAATAAAGTATCTAAGGTTTTGGAAACTCCGTTGTGATAGCAATTACAGTATTTTGTGCAATATTTAATACGGCACATGGACTGATCTGATGTTATTACATAGCGGGTTATAGTGACGGGAGGAATGTGTCCGAAGCATGACAAGGCGTAACCACGGGTTAACATTACTTTAATTCGCGACTGCCATTTTTCAAATCATCACCATCATCATCATCATCATCATCATCACCAGCCTCATTATCTCATCACCGCCATGAGCTGCAATAATATCATCCGTACAGCTAACACTGGTGTGTGTTGTAATTGCAAATAAATTATTCTGCTTACTACGCACACAACTGCATTCGAATTCGTGTGTAGGACACTCTTTCATTTAATTGAATCAAACAAAAATTGTTGTAAGGTAAATATTAAGTAGATCTCGACAGTCTTCACCTACTTATCTCTTTTGGCCAGTAATGTAATGGATGCTCTTTCATTTCAATGAATCTCTACAATCTCCACCTACTCACATATTTGGCCAGTATTATTTCTAGAGCAAATGATGGATTTATCCGCATGTATACTTCATTACGTAGAATGTTGCTCAACTCTGATGTCATCTATGACTAATGCAAATTCATTGCAACCGCTCTTAACCCAACCCAAACTTTTTTATTAAAGTAGCAGATTTTTGCATGAATTCATATGGGAAACAAAAGTATAGCTGATGTTAAATTAATGAACAACGTATACTGAAACATAATGCTTTGTGGCCATGAAATGGGTCAAGTTGTAATTTCAAATTTAATCTTAAACAGGGATATTTTTTGCTTTTTTATTTTGCCTTATTTATCATATTTATTATCATATTAATCCCATTAATCATGTTAATAATACTTATCGTATTCATCATATTCATAATAGTACTCTGAGCAATTGCATTCATCATAATTCATCATGTTCATTATCATTATTGGTATTGTTAAATAATTATACAAACCCAAATAAATTAATAAGCCTGCAATTCACATGACTGCATTGTAACTAACATCCCATTATTCATGTTTTATATTACTCATGTTTATTAAATGAATGGAAAGCTACTTTTGATATCAATTTTTTTTTGTAAAATCAATTGATCAGATCCTGCTTGTTACTATTGTTAGTATTATTATCAAGAGCTTTACAATTGTAAATAAATTATGAAACCTATTGTGAATATAATTGTATAGGCACTGTGTTTGCGTTTGTTCTATGCTTCTAATCAATTCCAAATTACTGACGACGTGAAATAGCTTAAATAATTAACAGATCTCATCCTTTATATGTTGGTTTTCTTATTCGAAATTGGTTCTAAACACACTTAATAACCTGTTTTTATTTCAGTTTGCACTCCATAAACAATCTCTCCTTGAAAAGTCAAGTTTTAACAACAAGCTAGAACGATTTCATTGCCTAAAAATTTGTAGTATGGGAGAGCAAAAAACCATACCGGTAATTCTTAAAATATAAGATTATTTATTACAATTTATTTGTCATTATTTATATTTTTTATTAGAATTTATTTTCCATTTTCAAAATAAAGACAAAAGCTTTTCTGTTTTGAATGTAAGATTATATCGATATGTTGTCTAAAGGGACCCTTACTAAATAACGGTGAGAAAAATATAGTATAAAACTTAATTGATATGACAACGACACTAATCAGTGAATTATTTTCCTGCCTAAGCAGCCTAGCCAAGATATTTGCATCGAAACGATTAAAACAATATCCAAACCTGATTGGAACACGGCCATCTTCAAACACGTTGGGCAATAACTGTTAAATATTCAACCTACATTCTTTGTAAAATTATCTTACCCGACATCTACTCATAGTCTTCTTTATTTGAATAATAGAATATTTACTTTATTTGTACTGTAGAGCACTTTCTCCATTTGTACATTTAGGAACTCTCTTCATTTAAATAGTGATGTGTTTTTGTCATTTACATGGCAGAGCACTTTCGTCATTTGTACAGTTCAACACTCCCCCCTCCATAGTAGAATATTTTCATTTACTTTGTGAAACTCTCTCTTCATGTGGCAGAGCGCTTTCTTCATTAACGTTGTAATTCAATCTATACAAGTATTAAGATGTTTACGATCCAAAAAATAGCATTGAAAGGACAAACACGTCAAGGAACAGGACAAGCGTACTAGTGGTGGGATAAGAACGTCAGGAGACAAGCACATTGACGATCAAGCATTGAGGAAAATTACGTAGTCTTTATGCCGCTTTTAGCTGCCACTATATATTTAATGAGTTAATGACATGTGATAGAGCAACACTGTATCAAATGACGTGGCTGCTTTATATTAAAGCAAATGCTTAGAGGTCTTAATAAGACTCAAGCTATTCTTTCAGCCATTTTAAATTTTATCTAAGACATGGATATTTTTGTACTGGTAATTGCATTAGGTTGCTTAACACAATGCAGAGCGGAGTATGAAATCGATATTTTTCAAAAATATGAGAAAAGAAAATATATTGGCAACGTAACCGCTTTGACGTCATCCACGTTTGTGACGCAATGTGCACGTAATTGCTTGCAATTACGAGGCTGTGTAGCGGGAAACTTTATAAGCAGTCACAGTGTTTGTGAGATGATGCTATGGGTAATTCGTAGAGAGGTCACTGACGGCACCACTGGTTTGGTTTTACACGGTAAGAGAGGTAAGAGCGTATCTTCAATAACAATCACGTAGACACCAAAAACAATAGATTAAAAATTGCTAAACATTGCTAAACAAACTATCAGTAAACTTCTATTCCTGTTACAACTAACCACAAAACCGCCTTAAAAATCTATAATTTACCAGACTTGATAAAAATACATATAATATTTTTGAATATTTGCCAAGGTATTATCAAATATTGTACTTCGATATTTTATGTACATATCAACAGAGCGGAATTGCGATGCTTTTTATGGTGGATCATGCTACTGGTCAGGAGAAAGTCCAGCCAATTTTGCAGAGGCAAAGTTCATTTGTCAAGACGATGGCGGTCATATTGCTGATATTTCTGGTGTAATGGAAAATGATTTTATAAGTCATTTGGGTAAGCGTACGGTAGCTATAACGTGACCATTAAAATTTGTAATGCTCGTGTACCTGTTGACTGAATGAATTGAAAGTCCACCGTAACAGAAAAGTATTTGACTTTAAAACATTTAATCTGATGTTAGAGAGAGAAAGTGTTTCTATTGCTTTGATAACAGATTGACCTGATATTGGATACAAAACCAGAATTCATAAAAGTGAGAGAAATGTGAGACCTTGTATTGATTTTAAAACGGCTCTTTAACCAGTAAACTAAACAATTTTGGTGAAATAAGCGATTATTTGTATGATTTATATGTAATATTGGAATCAAGTAAGTAATAGGTGAATTGAACCAGCGAACATAGCAATAAAGACTGTGATGTAATTTTACAAGACCGCTCAAGGTAATTACTCACTCCGACCGAGAGATGAAACACGATGCTCTGTATTTTTCTCGGTTGCACTCCCTGCTTTATTTGTAGGCTATGATTTAAATCTCCTTGGGTACGGACATTATCCTCAACCTCAATTTGTAACTTGGCTATAGCTTTCCATCGGGTCTAGGACAAAAGCCCCCTTGACAAAAGCCCCCGGGACAAAAGTCACTGGGCAAAAACCACCGGGTCAAAACCCACCCTAGGACATAAAACCACAGAGACAAAATCCACCCAAATGATTTTTCTCTCATTTATTTTTGTGTTTTTTTTTTGCTTCTCTTCCAAAGTAAAATAAGTAAAATGCAATTGTTCAAAGCACCTCAGTATTGCACACATCTTTATTTACTTCTGAAATGCAAAAGTACAAGCTTTGAACTCTCGATAACAGACTTCGTAGTACACAACAAATTGCAATTAAATTGGTAATCCCGTACCCTTTGCAATGTACTCTCAATGAACTTGCAATAAAATAACAAATTGCAATTTAACTATTAATACAAAAATATGAATTGGCAATCCAGTACCCTTTGCAAGATTTGAACTCTCGATTGCAGATCTTGTAATTAAATAACAGACTGCAATTCAGTCAGTAATCCAATACTCCGTACAGGCTTTTAATTCTTAATTACACAACTTAGAATTGGTAACTTTACTGCAAAACGAACATATTTACCTTGACTAATTGTTTCCACACCGGTATATATAATCTGTTGTGGAGTTTCTTCTGTGACTAAAGCTCTCCGATTTACGCCCCTTGCCAATTTCAGCCTCTCTCCTCTGCCCGGATCAAGAGCATGTGTATGCTAGTTGCTAGTACTATCAACTCATTTTCCCGCACCTTGACTTTAGTCCTACATTGCCCGCTTCGCCTTCTTTCGCATTCGTATGACACATAGCCATTGGCTAGGTTCTTGTTCTTTACATAAATGTACCCTTCATACAGAAGTTTTGGCTTTCCTTTCTTTGATTCAATATACTCCATGTTTTAACAACGATATTAAAAATTAAAAACAAGTACTATTTATACCCTACTATGCCATCCCGAGTATGTCGGCTATGTGTGAGGCTGTGGTAGTCTCACCAATTAAAATAGTTTCTTTTTTATTTTCCGGATTCTACAATTAAGGTTGATCCAATGAGAACATATCTCCGGAGTCGTTGGTCTTTAGTTTGCTCACCCAACACCGCACAAACTTGAATAATCGAAAGGGACCCCTGGGTGAATAAGATTTACTGGACTCCAAATGCAATTTATGTAATTGTGCAAGTTCGATTTATTTCTTAAATTAAAAAAAATCATTTGGATGGATTTTGCCTCGGTGGTTTTTGGCCTAGGGCGGCTTTTGACCGGGTGGTTTTTGTCCGGTGTCTTTTGTCGCGGGGGCTTCTGGCGTGTTATCCTTTCCGTATATGGGTATAAAAAAGGTAGGCCTATAGGTCTTTTAGATATACCTTTTAAATAATCTTATTATTTTGGTTTGCTCCATGAACAAATACCTTTAGCAAACTTTGCCCATAAGGGGTTATAATCTAACCCTTTTTGTATTTCTACTACCCCTTGAAAATCTATCGATGTCTTTTTAGCTCGCCCACTGAAAGTTTGGTTAGCGGCTACAGACGAGGTAGAAGAAGGGAATTTCCGATGGTATACAACCAATCAAAGCATCAACGACGCATACACAAACTGGGGTTCTAGAGAACCACACGACAACTTACACGTTGATGAGGACTGTGTATTTCTTCAGACTGCGAGACGTATCTGGGGCGACATGAACTGTACAGAGCGACTCCACTTTGTATGTGAAAATCCATAAATGCTTTTCAATGACACTTCGCTTCCTTGCATTGGGATATTATTATTGTCATTATTGTTGCTTTTATTGTTATTATTATTCTGTTACAACTACTTCTATTATTATTATTATTATTATTATTATTATTATTATTATTATTATTATTATTATTATTATTATTATTATTATTATTATTATTATTATTATTATTATTATTATTATTATTATTATTATTATTATTATTAAAATATAATAATTATTATTATTACTACTACTATTGAGAGCGTTGTGGAGTTTTCAACTTTCTACTGTCTCATAGTACGCACGTAAATGTCTATGCATAGTAATTTGAAGAGAAGTGTGTGCGTCTTAACGCTTGGGCAACTGGTGTCTATATCCTATAGAAACTAATTAAATGCATACTCATGGTACTGCCATGCGGCTGTATAGAAATGCGTTGAATTGTAAAACTTCTTTTCTTTTATTGCATCTTAGTGCAATATTCCTATTAAATATCTATGCATGGGATTGTGTCTATTTTAACACTGAGACAAAAGGTGGCTTAATTGGTATAAGTCGCGAATACAATAACACTTTGTTTCTGACTACCATAATTTTGTAATACCAAAGAACAGACTTTCGCATGAAGAAATACATATAAAACACTGCTATGCAACAGCGTTACTAATGTGTGATTGGTGATTGAATTTTATTTGCTCAATGCGGTGTACCATAACAAATTTTTTTAAAAGCACGCGAACAGGCAATTAATTGGTAAAATAGCCGCTGTGACATTATCCACGTTTGTGTAATTGTTTTCATTTACGAATCTGTATGGTAGCAAACTTCTTACGCAGACACATTCTCTGTAAGATGTTGGGATGAACAAATCATGTAGAGGTCGCTGATGGCGTTAATTGGCTGGCTTTACATAGTAGAGACTAACCTTTATGAGCAAATCAAGCACCTGTCAGTATATTCAAATTCTTAATAAATGAATTGAAATTTTGGTATTGTTATTAAACTTAAATGCAAATAGAACCAGTCACTTTTCATAAATGGTACCTTGTGGAACATCCTGTGTGGAATGATGAATGGATAAAACTTCTGGTGTTCATTAGCTTACAAATGCTGCTTCAAGTTGTAAAATGTATTAATCGTGATAGATATATTAAAGGTCTATGCTTATTGTTTGGTCGTTACTTATATATCGTAATTCTAAAACCTAGCGCCCACAACTGATGATACATCGAACGCTCTCTAGTTCAGTAGCACATTAAACAGTTGGAAAATCATAGGCACTTTTTGGCAACCAGAAAAGGCATGGAAAGGCCAAAAAATGTTCTAAACACGGAAAGATATCTTAATGATATGGAATTAAAGAAAATAGACCTCTTCCTTTATTTGTTTTTTTTTTTGTGTTAAGTGAGGGTGAAATCATGGCACAAATGAGCAGACGCTCAGAAATTTAGGCCATTGAAGCGGTTTGTGACATCAATCGAAGCGAAGACTTAACCATTTCTGTAGTTTTTACATGCAATTGAAGAGGTCATCAATATGTTTTCAGCTGGCTCCTTGATCAGCAATACATGGTAAGAAGCTATCGAGGAGGCAGAAGAGAGTCACAGCCTTACTGAAACATACAAAAACTGTGGTTTTCAGAGATCCTCATCACTTTTCCCCCAAAGGGGGAACTTATCATTTTCTAGATAATGTCAATAAAAACCATTTCCAGTTTAAAATGTAACAAATTACACACTTTGAAATGAAGTCAGTAAAGCAAGGGTTAACATCATCCTTTCTCATACTGCAGGAAGAAACCGGACAATTAAAATGTTGCAAACTAGCAATATACGTGATTCAATACCAAAAATTTAAATCCCCAAGAATGATTATATTGCCTGTAAATGGGATGGCTACAAGGTTTGCACTTGACCTTGCAAAGTTTTCAAGTCCCTTTATTTCGACAATACAAAGGAAGTGCTGAATGAGCATTCCACCTACCAAATACAAAAGTAGTGAAATTTTAAATAAGCAACCAGAAAGTCAGTAATAAATCCATTTAATTATCATTACACAAATTTTCTGCCACAACAAGCGAACAAAAATATCATTAGAAAACAAAGATCTTCTTATTAAGCAGAAACAATTACATGTTGTGGAATCTTATGTTAGTGATGGCTACAGATCATGCGTAAATGAGCAATCAGGTTGTAGAAAATAGGTCCACTTTAGCTAACAACATTCATCCCCGTATTCCTTGCATGCTTGCAAAAGATACATACAACTGAGTAGACGTGTTTTTATTAAATAAACTTAGTAATTGCTTATTAATTCTTGCATTCTTAATTGGTGTACAGCATACACACACCAATAGCATCTTTAGCTTTCAGTCTTTATATAGACATCAGTTCGAAAACTATAGGCCATAATAGAAACATACAATTACTCTCAAAAATAAACTTCATTTTTAAATTAATTGACCTAGTTTTTATCCCAGATATTATGCCATCATGTATTGGTATGACACAATCTTTAAACTACTCACTCGCGTGTAACAGTCTTTGTAAAAAGGGTTGTAATATGAAGTTTAGATTGTGTTATTCCAAACAACAACCTGGTTGTGATATTACGTTTGCCATATGCCATTACAAACACCAGTGAAAAGACGATGAAGCTGACGTAGCTCAGTAATACCGTGATTTCCAATGACATGAGGCATTGTGTAGCACCTACCACCTCGCTAACGGATCGACATCAGTACACTTAAAGAGCACACTTGTTGAGACTCCGAAGACAAAGCTACAGAGGCAAACCATAGCCATTATCAAAGAAGTCATGCTTAAATCCCTTCCGTAAAACACAGCTCTGCTGATAAATTGCTCAAAATAAAAAACAGTGTTAAATCGAACGAAAGCTAACACAAAAATACAACAGATATAAATATTGTTCCTTAACATCAAGAAATCAAATAGGCTTTTTCTATTATAGCTATACTCTTTCGTTTCTTTGTTGCTATTTCCCACTTGCAAACATAGTTTGCAAATGGGTATGCTTCGCAAAGAATTCTGGCTGTTTATTCCTTCCTTTTTTTTCGTCATGGAGGTTTCCAGAAAACTCGGCACAGAGATAGAAATTTGGCACAGAGATAGATGGGGATGAGATGTCGTGAAATCTGCAATTTTTTTTTACCTTGAATTTGAAGGTCAAGGTCAAATTGAGATCAATTTTTTTTTTACCTCAAAGTGGTTTCCAGAAAACTCCTCCTACACGGTTTGTAGTAGAAATACGGCATTCGGCAGACACATAGAGGGTAATGTGCTGTCGTGAAATCCGCAAAATTGTTTGACCTTGACCTTCAAGGTCAAGGTCAGATTGAGGTCAAAATATTTTTTCAAAAACCTATTCCATCACGAACAATAGCTGGAAATAGCGCACAATTCCTTGTTTCAACGTGTACGGTGTCAGTAGGCAGTAACATCATGTATGGAATCTCGACATTCAGTGTCAAGGTCAAGGTCATATGACTTTTGTACATTGAAATCCGTTAGAGAACAATTGTCCATTATCTCGAAAACGGCTAGAGATTTTGAGCTTATTTTCGACCGTTTGGGCCTAAAAGACGTTTTATAAGAGGTACCTCGGTGACCTTGACCTCCTCCGTCATGTTCAAGGTTAAAAACTTGAAGTTGACCATTATCTCGAAAACGGTTAGAGAAAGAGCGATTTTGAACTTATTTTCGACCCTTTGGGCCTAAAAGACGTTATATTAGAGGTACCTCGGTGACCATGACCTCCTCCGTCATGGTCAAGGTCAAAAGCCGGAAGTTGACCATTATCTCGAATACGGTTAGAGAAAGAGCGATTTTGAACTTATTTTCGACCCTTTGCGCCTAAAAGACGTTATATAAGAGGTACCTTGGTGACCTTGACCTCCTCCGTCATGGTCAAGGTCAAAAGCCGGAAGATGACCATTATCTCGAATACGGTTAGAGAAAGAGCGATTTTGAACTTATTTTCGACCCTTTGGGCCTAAAAGACGCTATATAAGAGGTACCTCGGTGACCATTACCTCCTCCGTCATGGTCAAGGTCAAAAGCCGGAAGTTGACCATTATCTCGAATACGGTTAGAGAAAGAGCGATTTTGAACTTATTTTCGACCCTTTGCGCCTAAAAGACGTTATATAAGAGGTACCTCGGTGACCTTGACCTCCTCCGTCATTGTCAACGTCAAAAGCCGGAAGTTGACCATTATCTCGAATACGGTTAGAGAAAGAGCGATTTTGAACTTATTTTCGACCCTTTGGGCCTAAAAGACGTTATATAAGAGGTACCTCGGTGACCATGACATCCTCCGTCATGGTCAAGGTCAAAAGCTGGAAGTTGACCATTATCTCGAAAACGGTTAGAAATCTTAATTTGATTATTTGAGATTACATTATATTTACTTCGATGTCCTTGTTAATGAAAATTACTGACAATTATGTGGAAAGACTGAAAAATGTGTCTTTGACCGGATAGATTGTACCATTGCAAGTGAGTGTCATTTCGCTACGTGTGGCGAAATTCGGTCTAGTTTATATATTAGGCTGGTAGCGAAGCATAATAAACACCAGACTGTTTAAAAAACCAACTGTGAATCACCAATTCCCCTCTCCAGCCTAAATGTTGCACACAACAGTTGGAGGCTATTGGAGGTGTTACGTTACCAACACGCACCCCTGCCAAATAGAAAAATGTAGTTAAGGTGTGAGGTTTATTGAATGCCAATTGGGTAATGGTTATAGCTGCCGCACATCAAATTCCTGTAAGCACTTACAAAAATTTGAAAAATAAACATCCAAGATGAAAGTGTATCTTTACAATACATGGTAAAACTTCCTTGAATATCAAAAATAAATTTCATATATGAATTTATTATTTTCTTTATGGCTGTGTTGTATACTCTGTAGGGCCCTCGATTGTAAACCTCATATTCAGTGTTTATTTTACATTTATGTGTTGTGCCATTGTAATGCCTTGAATTAAACCATACGTGCATTCGTTCGGAATAAATTTAACTTTTGCGCCAGTGAAAGGTCTTGGACTGTAAACCGCAAGTGTATTCCCCTTGCTATATATGTCTGTAGCGCACCAGTCTAAGGCCATGAAATACACTTATTGCTTTTGTTTAGCAGTTGCACAAAAGTTTTCATGCAATATATTCACAGGCTAGTTGTTATTATGTAAGTAGGGGAAACGGACAGTTCTACCACAGGAAGTGACGTCAAAATGACGTTATAACGTGTGGTGGAACTGTCATGAGAGTTCTACCATAGGAAGTGACGTCATAGGTGGGGCAGAACTGCCATGACAGTTTTGGATCAGTTGTGCCTACCCCCCCCCCTCTAGGACATACTATGTGTCGAACCCCAGGACATACTATGTGCCGACCCCCCACCCCCAGGACATACTATGTACTGACCCCCCCCCCCCAGCATATACTATGTACCAACCCCCCCCCCCACTAGGGCATATTATGTACTGACCCCCCTCCAAGTGAAAAAGTTAGATAACTTTCGTCATGGTTAACCGATTTGCATGAAAATGTTACTGTTTGATTCAGTTTTATATCTAGTTTTGACATAAAGTGGTCACAGGCTAATTTTGACATGTCACCATTTTAAGTGTTAAAAAGGTGGTAAAGTTAGATAACTTTTGCTATAGTTGATCGATTTGAACAAAACTTTTATCGTTTGATTCAGTTTCATGTCTAGTTTACAGTGATTATAGACTACGTGGCTGTAAGCACTTTGTGGACCACGCCCATTCAAACATGTGTTCGAATTATCTTTGGAAAACATATTACGCCATGGTATTTTTCAACATGTTGACGGTATAAATGCATGAGCGAGAAAAAACCCACAGCATTTCGCCTCACCATTAACAATGTTAACATTACTTCTTCACAGATGTGCAGAGACTATGGATGATGTCTTCAAAGTGAACTATGCTGACTATATGTTTTCAAAGGTTCCTGCTTTTGAATCGGATTGGATTTTGCAAGTGACGAATTTGAATAAACACTGGGAAGTTGTTGGAATGACAATTCCAAGAAATCGTTTAATCCACTCTTTTCTGAGTGAATGTGAAGAACTGCATTTATCATTAACTTACGACATTGATTCGGCATTTATCAACGTGAATACAGTTTGTTCAGCTGACCTCATGCTAGTTGTAGCTGCTACAATTATTTTAAAGTATGATGATTATGTTTCATTAACGACGAATGTATCAGAAATTGTTCGATTCAACAATAGACGAGTTAAAGTGAATCCAGAACTTAGTAAAATATTTGAAGAACAGTGAAAAAGGAGCTGACTCAGCAGATATATGGTATAAAAGGAGTAGGGGGAGGAGAACCAAAGTCATCATTTCATGTACAGTCATGGAGAAGACAAGCAGCTTTAAAATTATAGCAACAACCTTTTCAAAAACTTTAAAGACATAACAATGTTTTTCTTTCTAGGAAATATAATCTTATGTGAGTGGTTTCAAAGTGAACAAAGCAAGATAATTATAGAAGAAGTAGCAGATATTTTAAAAGAAGCTTATCATGCTCATCATTATCCTATTACAGGAAGAAACAAACATGTCAGCGGCAGAATAAACAAAGAAATAACGTCTTGGTGAATGACTTTGAAAAGATAAAAACATGGAGAATGTGCTATTATTTACCTGACTAATACTGCAACAAGTGTCCAGCTTTTTACTTACTCATGATGGTGTGCAGACGTGTTTTTAACAAATATAAGGACATGTGAAGCAAGGATGGATGTAGAAAGAACAAATGATAAGTAATGATAAAGTAATGATAAGTAATGATAAGGGAACTGGCACGTTTTGGGACTGTTGAACAACAACTGGAACACATCAACATCTGTTGGGAACTTGCTCATTCCACGCTGAACTTGACAAACCTGCGTAAGGATTTCATCAAAGAGTGTGTGTTTTCAAACAATGGCGGAGCTGAGGGGTTTGATGGGAAAGCAGCATATCACTTTGCTCGATTTGATCCAAGACTGTTTGATAAAGTGAGAGAGTGGTTAATCTATATTACAGTATAATGGCAGACATTACATTGAGACAATATATCGTACAAAAAGCCTATTGCGAAGAAATGTTATTAGTTTGCATGCATATTATATTCATTTAAATAAAGTGTTAGATAATGCAAGTAAACGTTGTGAGAAATATGGTGTAGATGCTATCACATTTGATGAATTAAGTAGTCGGTTAGTGTTCATTGAAGATCAATGGTCTTCAATTATTCACTCCAGTGTATCTATACTTGATTTGTAAAAACTTGTTGTTGGTTAAATATAAAAACATGTTAGTTAAGTTATAAAAACATGTTGGTTAAGTTATAAAACATGTTGGTTGAGTTATAAAATAAAAATGTTCTGTTAAGAAGTGCTTATCATTCCGTGTTAACATGTCGACGTGGAAAGACTACTTAAGCAATATTTACTTCAAACCTGGACAGCCACGGGCATTTGCTGGTCCTTACAAACTCTATCACATCTTAAGAAAGCGTGATCAACCAGTCATGCATTCACAAGTGAAGAAATGGCTACAGGATCAAGATGTATTCAGTTTACTGTAACCTGTAAAATACAGGTTCAAAAGACAACGTGTTATTACACGTGGTATTGATGACATGTGGGATATTGATTTGGCTGATATGGGAAATATAGCTCCCTATAGGGATGACACTCGCTTTTTACTCATTGTCAGTGATGTGTTTTCCAAATATTTGTGGGTGCAGCCAATACCTAATGAATCACATACCAGCGTCATTTAAGCCTTTTAGAAGATTTTTCATGAAACACAACGAAGACCACGAACTCTAAGGTCGGAAAAAGGAATTCATGCTTATACCACAAACAATGAAACCACAACCAACTTTGCTGAGAGAGTCATTCGTACTATAAAGGGAATGATGTATCGGAATTTTCTACATAATCAAACTTACCGTTATTTAGACATCCTTCCAGACTTGGTGTACAATTACAACCATAGACCTCATGGTTCTCTTCCTAATAAGTATGCTCCTGCAGATATTCGTAAAGACAACGATTCTAAAGTGTGGAAGTATATGTATGTAGACAAATTGAAATTGAAACCGATCATGTTCGTATTTCCCACATAAAATAGGTGTTTCAACGGGATTATCACATAAAGTGGACGCAAGAAGTCTTCATTGTCACACATCGTTGTAAGAAGCAAGGAATACATTCATATCGTGTGAAAGACTTTTTGAATGAAGATATTGATGAACATTTCTATGACGAAGAACTGCAGAAAGTGACCAAAGATATTGAATCTATCTACATAATTGAAAAATTCTTAAAAACACGTAAAAGACGAGGTGTGAAAGAATTATTTGTTAGGTTAGGTTGGCCAAACAAGTTTAACACTTGGGTGAAAGAAACAGACATTCAAAAATGAAGCATCCATTTACATGTTTGGTCTCTGGACCTACAGGCAGTGGTAAAACGTCTCTGGTGAAATTCCAGAACAAAAGTTGATTAAACCCTCCAAAAAAACCCTTTTATGGCTCTATACGGGAGATCAGCCTTTGTACAAGGGAATGAAAGGTGTGGAATTTTACCAAGGCATTCTAGATGGCATTGAAGAGCTCTTTAACCCGAAAAAACTTACTCATCATTGATGACTTAATGACTAAATGTCATAGTGATGAGCGTATGACGTCTCTTTGGTGTTGAGCGTATGACGTCTCTTTGGTGTTGGAAGCAGTCATCGAAATCTAAGCGTCATTTTTATTGTCCATTATTTATTCCATCATGGTAAAGAAATGCGAAATATTATTTTGAACACACATTATATCATTCTGTTTCAAAATCCTAGAGACAGTCAACAAATTAGTGCATTTGCGCGGCTAATGTATCCTGGAAGATCTCAATTTCTCAAAGAAGCCTATCTAGATGCTGCTAGCAAACCTCATCGTTATCTATTCATTGATTTAAAACCAAAGACAAATGATCAACTGCGTATTCGTACAGGCATGTTACCAAAAGATACACAGTATGTATATATTGATAAAGTGGTGTATGAACAAGAACCAAGCCATTTAACATTCGCAGTCAAGATGTCTAAACGTATTCGAGCGAACCAACCTTTTCATCACTTGCTTGCATGTAGTTGGCCTAAACGACGTAAATCCTTGCTACAGAAAGCTAAGGAGGAATTAACTAGCTTGATTGAAATTTGTTTGAATATATTGAGAGGACGTTTACCCTTAAGCTCAAAAAATCTGATATAAAGACCTCCATCTCGTTCAACAGTTTAATCAACTATGAGCTATCTTATCTGTGACAGGGGGGTATTTATGCTTGGATGTTGTATAACCTCTTGAAATCGTAAGACTGTGCGCCGGTTCTTCATATCAGAGTCAATTAATGATGAATATGTAGGATCTGGTACAACTCCATTATAATTATGGACAATCCTGTAAAAGATTTTTTGAGAATCTAACACGTATGCCAGAATCAAGTCCAACCACTAACACTTCAACATTATCTCCAAGTTTACGTTTAAACCCAGGTTTAAGAGGTATGTTTTTAAAGTCTTTTCACACTTCGGGTTTAAACCGATAAGGACAATTTATCACCACTTCATTCATATCATTTACAGCGAGGTAAGCCCACCGTTAAACACGAGTTCATGATGACAATACCTTTTTATGAGCTGCCTTTCATCCACTTCTTTAGCCTGTTTCTTCAGCATTTTCCATTCAGATATTGTCAGCAAAATTCCCTTTTTTCGTATTACGGTTTCTTCATCTCTGAGGTATTTGCGAATGTTCACCACTCCTTCATTGCTTTGTTTCATAATTTTGATATACTGTCCATTTCCTAGAGAAAGCATTCCCTCTCATGACTGTGGTGTTGGTGCCGTCTCCACTTTCAATTTCTTGGTGGTGGTGGTGGTGATAGGATTTTTCACTTTTAAGTCTTTGACTGTATCAGCAAGAGTATCCATATCCGTTGCAGATCTCTTGCGATTATGGTCCATGTTAACGCTTTAGTGTTCACACCTCAAATAGCTCTAAAGTTGGACAGTCTCCCCTTTTATACTGTTGCCTTATAATGTCCATGCGCCAAAGTGGAATAGCCGTCATTCAGCACATATCGCTTGTCATCATATGGGGAGAGAGTTACTTTCCTCAACTTCTCCGAGAAAATCTGGTGGTCATGACAATGATGTGTCCAGTAGCCATCGTTTGAGTTTGGTTGAACAAACTGTCTCTATACCGTTTATGTTTCATACGTCTTTGACAAGCTCGAGTGATGTCTTTGCCGTATGTTTTTCTTTCCCACGATACATCATACTATACTCTTTGGTCTAAGTCCAACAAAATCTTTAATGGGGATGCCTGTCGTCCCATCCTTCATTTTTCCAAGCACCTCTTTGTTTGCGTTAGAATGCAGGAAGTGATCTGGGGGATAGTCACTTGTGTCGAACAGGTCAGAGTCTTGCTGCATATCCTTGTAGATATCTTCCGTTTCTATGTCGTAACATAGAATGTCGGTGTCGCTAAATAACAACTTGGAATTGGGATACTTGACCATGATGTAATTGTAATGAAAGTTAAACATCAGCACTTTGCTGAGGTCGAGAATGGTGCAGCCGACTTAAATGGATAAATGTACAATGTCAAATCTTCATTGCAAACTCTGAATTTGTGGAACGAAGGCTTGGCCACAAGTTTCTTGGACCGCTTTTCCTTGTGGACGAGTTCAACATTCATGCGCTTTCTCACGTTTTCCATGGTTTTGCCAAGCACAGAGTTGTTCATGAGTTTGAAGAATTCTTTCTCAAACGGGTTCTTGGCCAGTTTTCTCTTTTCCGTGTTCAAGATGATGTATTTCTCCAACAATTTGCTCTGTGCAAACATGATGGCACGATGCACCATAGTGACTTTCAACCCCAGTGAAACATACTATTGTAAATTCTTTTAATGAATATTTCACAAATTTCTTCTTGTCACACAAGTTGGGAATGAGCTTTTCACTAGGTTTGCCTGTCAAGTTCAGATCTTTTCGTAGCTTCTGACTATGCTCTGACAATTCTCCAACTTTGATACATTTCCGTTCTGGAGCCACTGGATAGTGATTATGACGATCATGGATTGTCTGTGGGTATTCTAAATCCTCTTCTAAAATGCATCCAATGTCATCATCTGCATCCACATTCATGCAGTCAAGAGATTCAGGCTCGCTCACCCACAAAAATCCACTTTCTGGCATGCTTTGTGACATGGCCCAACCATACAAGTTGTTTGGATCCAGGTACATCAGGTAGTTGTTTGGTTTCTAGGGATTGTAATCTGCTACGTAAGGGTTATTTGCTTTCGCATACTTGTGCGTGATCACAGATATTCCTCCATGTAGGCCTTGTTCAACCATTTGGTACATGTCAGTGTCATTGATCAATTCCAACTTCACCTTTGTCGCTTTTAACATCGCATCCCAGGACAGTCCTGGCGCTGTAGTGAGCAGGATCCAATTCATACGTGTTAAGACATACTAGACGAAAGTTTTCAAACACGTCAGCCAGCAGTAACACATCTGATTTTAGGTATAGGTCATGGTATTCACCGAATGTAGTACAGTTGAATCTATCCCACACCTTTTGCGCATGAGCATAATCCTCATCGCTTATGTCCTCTTCACTGAGTTGGCTGTAAAACTTCCTTTGACGGTAGTTGTGTTTCAGCAAACTTGGATGGCTCGTCCACGAAATCATAGGGGTACACTCCCTTTCTCAGCAGCAAATCTTGTTGGTCATTATCATGAATGTGGGAAGTCATGTTGTAGAAGTTATCTTTCCCTTCTGCCGCAAGGTTGGATACCAACCTATGTAGAGAGGTACACATAAACTGAAAGCTGTCTGTAAATTTTAGATTGCTCATGGTGAATGCAATATATTTCTCAATGGTGTTGGGAATGACTGTAATCGTTTTATTTTTGAATTTCCCAATTTTCTCCATGATTAGATGACTGTTATAGCCTCGTAAATTGTAGAAAAACACAGGGATGATAAAAGAATCTTATCCCCCTGCTTATCCTTTCTAAGTCGGAATGGTAAGTTGCAGTCTCTATGTGCTTCTCCGCGGTATTTGCCATTGATATGGTCATGATCTGTCACACGATCCGCTTCTAGAGGCTCATGATAAAGGTAGCAATCAGTAGCGTTATTGAAATTCTCTTGGTCTTCATGAGTCATCACCATATCCTTTGGCCGCTCTAAACCGCACACAATACGATCACGATGATTCACCACATGGTCTTAGAAGACTTTCACGGCATTGTCTCCTCGATACATGACTGTTGCACGTGTGTCATACTGGCTGACAACCACGTAGGCGAAGCTGTTTGGACGTTGATGTTGATACTTGTCTCCTTCTTCATGCTTTTGCGTAAAACATCCAAAGTCAGCATAAATCACAAAAGGTGCTCGCTGTTGTTTTGCTACATTCTTAAACTTGATGAAGGGTTCCTTGGAAAATGATAAACGTTGTGCTACATGCTTACCACACACTTCACGATGTTTATCTGAAAGATCTTGTCGCCTGAACCCGTGGAGACAGTTGAAACAATAAAAAGCAGCTCCATCATGTTTTGATCGATAGGCCATAAGTCTGCTGAAATTATTGATGAGGCAGTAATGCCTTTTCTTGTCATTGCTAATCAGAAGTAAGTTGATTTCTCTCGTATTGGTGTTTCGACTGAGTTCTATCCGAACAACTACATCTTGTTCATATCCAAACACGTTGATGGACATATCGTTCTCCTTTTCAGACTTTTGAATGTCCGTAATCGCTGTTGGAAATGTCACACGCTCCACCTTTAATTCCTTCTCAAATAGCTTGTATTGTGGGTTTTTGTTTGTTGAAAGGTGAAGATAAGCCAATACGGACCACAAGAAACACTTATTGTCTCCATTCTGAATGTTTAACACGGCCTTTGTATTCTTCACTTTCTTCGGCATTGGGATAAAACTGCTTGCTTCCAGAGGCATTAACGTAGTTGTGTGTACTTCAATGTACAGTATGTAATCCAACACCAAGCCAGAGCCTTGTCGCTCATATTCGTCAAACTTGGTAAACAATTCTTTATAGGTTTCTGGCAAGTCCTGCTCAGTATCCGCTAGATTGTATGCTGTATATGTTGGACTGCTGGTAAATGCATTATCCACTTGTTCTGTCATGACACCTTCTGCATTTGGCGTTAGTTTCTTGAAGCGTGCATTCACCACAATATACCATTTCATTCCATGGTTTGACGTCTCCAACAAATGTGCCTTGATACGGTTCTCAAGTAGTAAATCCGATCCATCCTCAGACTCAAACCGTTTTTCCTGCGCGTTTTCACCACGACTAACTCTTCTGCCTCTCCCCACTTGTCCTGTCTTTTGTCTCTTTGCAGCTTGTTCTTCATGTTCTCCCATCTTCACACATGCATATGCCTCAAACAATTCCAGAGATGGAAATGCTACATTACAATCATGACAGAAGACTGATGTGTCTGAATTCGCTGCCATTGTTGTTGTTGTCACATCAATCGCTGGAACTGACATGGGCGAAATGTGCTCTCACTCATCCTCTTATACACACCGCTTGTGTGTTCCTGAAGTTCTGAGGATGGCCTTGGCGTTTCCTCTACGAGAAAAACCGCTTTTATACCAGTTTTTTTTTTTTTTTTTGCTGATTCGGCTGAATTTCTGCTGCCCTGGCAGAGGGGGGCTCAGCACATAGTATGTCCTAGCGGGGGGGGGGGGATCAGTACATAGTATGTCCTAGGGGGTGGGGGCAGTACATAGTACCTACCTTATAACATATTCATAACGTGCTCATTCATAATGCACAATCATCATTCATGACGCAGTCTATGGCCAAGGGTTATGCCAGACAGTCTTACGTTGTGATGTCATCATGGCGTCATCACGTTATGACGTCAGTACTATGTCATCATAACGTCATCATGACGTCATCATGACGCCATTTTCATGTCATCATGACGTCATTATGACGTCATTCGAACAGACACGCGTTTTATCCAAAAACTGATCCAAAACTATCATGACAGTTCTGCCCCACCTATGACGTCACTTCCTGTGGTAGAACTGTCATGACAATTCCACCACACCCTATGATCTCATTTTGGCGTCATATCCTGTGGTAGAACTGTCCTTTTCCTCCTATTTATATAGAATGAAATAAATTATGTAATTTAAATATATTATATATATAATGTAACTCAAGTAATTAATATATTAAATAGACAGTTATAGTCACATTTAGGCTAACTGTTTTGTTCTGATCTTCCATGATTTCTAATTAATAGTTGTGCTGTTTTTTAATTCAAATCACATTTCAAATAAAATAACTTGATGTCAACATAAAGTAAAATTCTGTAATTGACTACAGACCAAATGAGAGCAAATGAAAGATTTCACCTGAATGAAATATTTATCTATGTTGAAAAACAATTGCAGTTTTAACACACCGTGTCTTATTTAAAAACTTATCTAGTTGTAAGTTGTTATTGCTTTATATTCTTAGTAAATGCTTTATGGCGGCATTTGCATCATTACGTTCATCTAAAATACTCTCAATATACAGTCAGTAAAACACAATACGCGTTTATATCAGATCAGCATACAAACGTGAAGGGCGTACAAAACTAATTAGGTATATTGAGCATATTTTAGGATAGAAACCCGTAAGTACTAAATAGTATATATAGAGAAAGTGTATTCTGGATACAAATGCGTTCGGAAAAAGGCAACTGGTTCCAAACAGCTGACCACTGCTCGCATATTGCATGCGTACAGCTTAAAGACAGTGATCGCAAGCAAAGATACGTGCCACATGAAAAATAATAAAGAATTACATTATACATTTTATGCCGGTGGTTTGGTAAAGAAATACAAATATATAAAAGTAAACAGAAATCGCTATCAATCAGCCAGAGAGACATTTATAGATTCTATTAAAACCTAAATTATTGAATATATTCATATATAAAAAGTCAACAAAATGTAGTCTTATTGAGACCTACATTTAATGGTGCCTTATTGATAAAATAACTTATGGTAAAGTATACATTCATTTATCAGCCACTTGTTAGGAAACTCCTATTATATATTTAAGTTTTCACTGTGAAACGTTTGCTTACTAACGCTTTCGCTTCCAAATGCCATTACAGTTCTTTTCATCTACATAATAAGTATAAAGAAAAAATACAATTAGACAGTCATTCACTAACGAGTGATTTCAGATGAAAACCTATATATGGCTACTACCGCCCCGGAAATCGCCATTGTCTGGATCATGCTACAGGCCGATGCTACCATCATGTTTATCCACGATTTCCAGGGTTTGTTTCAGAGTACTTACTGTAAAAACATATAATTATTATTGTGCTTTATGCAATTTTGTTGTTTCCTCATTCCTGTTAATGCTGCTCTATCCAATACTTGTCATTGACTCATTCACGTTTCTCTGTTTCGTTGCAACGCTTGTGAGTTGTGCTGAGGGATAGTTCTGGTGTTTTATTTGATTCTGTCGTCGTGCTTTCCGCTCGTCCTATTCATGTCAATGATTTAGTCACTCTTCACCTATGTGATACTTTAAGTGGGTTCAATCACTTTTCGTCAATATTTTCCGCTCGCTTATGTATGGCTCACTCTCCTTACTCTTTGCCTTCGTTATGAGTGTGAGTAGTGAGTTGTGTTTCCTCAAATGCCTTGCTCTCTGGTTTTGTTCAGACGAAAATACAAGTATTTATTGAAAGACGTTAAAGTAATCTATTAGAAAGAATATTAATATATTAAAAACTTTATGAAAATGTAGAGTTTAGAATTTAAAAATAACACTGAGTAACGTATTCAAACCATGATGTAACGAAAATCATTGTAGTTGACATCCTCTTGATTTGGCTAATGGTTCGCTCTTATTTTATGCATATCGTTTGGTACTGTGCAAATTGTGTTGAAGATAAATATGACAAAGTCGATAAAAAGCGTTCCTGGTCGCTGTCAGTATATTCCCTGATGTGTTTGCCCGAGGTAGAACCACGGTGCGGCACATAAATCTAGCGTCGATAAAAACACAATCCCCGGTGCTCCTGCACCCCACGCAAGGGACTGCAACTCCCAAGATCCAAAAGTCTGTATCTGTGTCGTTGTATGTGCCCAGATGTAGCGTATTTTGTCAGACATCTTAGACAGAACACGATCTCTTTGATTTGCTTCAAATAACACTATGACTGGAATCAAAGCAGCCTATAAGCTTCATCAGTTTTCAGTTCCTCTGTAATCACACCAATTCCGTACCACTTGATTGCGTTTGGTATTTGTGTAATATGCATGTCTAGACTAAATACTGAAATATAAACAAAGCAAATTGCCATTTGATTCACAAACAATCATTTGCAATTTCTCGATTACTTCTAAATTTTGTGATGTATTGCAAATATTTAATCAAATGTTGCTAGGTGTGAGTAATACAACTCTTTTTATTACTGTTAAGCAAAGCAAAACCAAATTGTTTCTAGAGAAGCTTTCTATCATATGCGGCTTTAGATTTTCAACTAGATTACAAAAAAATTCAAATTCAACAGCACAAAACACTTTTGGCATCGGTATCTCAATTACGTGCAAAGATAACAAAAATACGAGATGGAAGACCAAATTTTGCAGCTTTGAACTATAGCTTCTATGTAAAATGTATAATTTATGGCGACATGATTCCATCCGACGGCCACCAACAAAATCGACTTTTTAATCTGTGAAATAAAAAATGCATTTTATATTTTTAGAATAAGGGATATGGGACCACCTATTTGTAAATTGAAAAGAATGAGGGATTTTACATACATTGCGTTATGATTTGAAAAATCTGAAATATTTAGACTTGTTTATAATGTTAAGTATTCAACAGCTAAACAATACATTTAGCATAAGGGTAGGTTAGCATTATAGACTCTACAAGTGCATGTGCACTGTTTAGAATTTTGTCATCTGTCTGATATTTTTTTAGTAATAGTGACTTCTTTATGCTGTGAAATCGCCAACCAACAACAAAGTAAAAAAAAGTAAACAAAACTAAATCCTTGCAGGACCATAGCATCATGAAAATAAACACTTCCTATTGTAAGTAGCCAAAACAAAAAAATAAATGAAATAAAAATAAATAAATAAAGCATAATATGTGTAAATATCACTCGATGTTAAAAATATAAGCAAATGTACGCCACTTACACTGATTTTCGAGAATTTTTCTTCATTTTTTATTACAACTAACATCGTATCATACGTTTACGATGCACAGTTGTCGCATAACTTGTTTCCATCTTACTTCAGAGAAACAGCTCCGATTAATATTTATTGCACTGAATGCAAAATGTACATTTGACTATTCGCAACAACAAAGCTGATATTTGCATATAAACAATTATATATCTGCGAGTTCTTAAGGTATGAAGAGAATTTTCTAAATTTAACATTATCTTTGTAGAGGTAGATACGCAGGTAGAGTTTGTCTAATGTCTAAGGTATGTTTAATTGAATGTGTAACGTATGTAACTGGATACGATACAAGTGTTACTGAATTGTCTAACTAGATGTGTGACTATGTAACTAGATGTTACGTGTGTAACTGAATATGTGACGTGAGTAACTGAATATGTAACGTATGAAACTGGAAACGTAATCTGTGTAACTGGATGCCTATGGTGTGTCTGCTAATGTTTCAGAATCAGTGTGGCGGTTAATGACAAAGAATCGCGGTGTGAGGATTATGTGTTTCAATGATGACTCTAACAAATTGTTAATTTATACTGATAACTGATCCCTAATGTTGAGTTTTCGTCTATCCATAATACAGCTCCTTACAGTGTATCTGTAAAACACAATAAAACTACTTGACAAGAAACTTTCGTCTCAAATCTAGTCTCAGATCTGTTTGGATCTGCTCTGCTTTAACTTGCAATTTTAGCGATACTGCCGAGATGTGAGAAACAGATCATCGTTTCCACTAACGAAATGAATTTTTGTCCTTATTAAAGAAACAAAAACTAATTGTCCCACAACGGATACTCTATTTATTCTGGACATTTGGTAACTTCTTCAGCCATATCTTTTCAACAATTCTTCGAAAGTTCACTAATGATTTTTTAAAGTGTGAAATAACGAACATTCCATGCCAATTTCTTCGTGCTTGCTGGGTTAATGTGCTGCTTAATGGGCCAAACCTATTCTTATCGCTCTTTCACCAATTGCTACGGGTTATGGGCGTTATGTTTAATTTTTAGTCAGCCACACCGCAATATGGACTGATATGAATAATGATTTTTGTCGAAAGGAAATTGCTTGATGATTGTTTATATAATGATATTGATCTACAAATGAATAAATAAATGATTCTTTATTTTGAAAAGAAGCTTCATTATTCGTCTAAAATATAATTAATTGTACAAAAATTAGAAGCAAGAAAATAAAAAAAAATAGAAACGCAGCAACACGATCCCATGCGAGATGCCACGTTAAAAGACGCCAAATTAGATGTCAAATTAACAGCACACTACCTTACTAAATCTGTTCTACACCCTCTTTAGCACGTCTATTCTTGTCATTAATATGAAATGAATAGAATTCACGATGAACAAAATGTGAAAATATAACTGCTGCTAAATCATTGACGTCATAAAGTAAAATCGAAAGAATTGATTAATTTCAAACCTTTTTACCCTTTGTTAACCCTGACGGTGCAACACACCCTACGAAATTATCGAGGCACATTTAACAAGCAAAGTTCAAGCATTTAATATTTCCGTTTTTCTGCGGCAACAATATTGACTACTTGTGCAACATCGCATGAACATAACAATTGTATGGTTGAAACTTTATGGATGTTCCTTATATAGCTTAGCTTTATATTGTTTTATCACATTATTCATAAAACTGGCTCAGGTTGATCCATCGAAGTGACGCGCCCTTCATGATTTTATGCCGCATTTGTGTTCCCCTGGAAAATCCAGTTTTATTGGTCCATGCTGTCCCTGTGGGGTGACCCAGACAGAAAACTTCTGGGTGACTATTGTGTTTAAGTTCTTTTTATTTGTCATCACTTTGGCTTCAAAATCAGCCTGGATAGAAATTTTCATTTTCACTAGCAGAGCAGCAAAGTTCTATTCAGTCACTAGTGGTAGTTCTCTTCAGAGCCGGACATGCATCTATGACAGCTTGATTAACTTTTTTGTCACTTCTCCTGTATTTGCCTCCTATAGGTGCACCTATGTGAATGATATCAACAAAAGTCTTTCGTTCTAGTATTTTCAAATATTTCTCATGCTTTTCAATTTAAATTTTGTTGCTTTAATACAGGGCCCTTAATTAAAGGAACTTAAACCACTTCTGGCTTATTTTACCACAAACTTACTTCCACTAGGTGCAAATTTTATTGTACATCTCAAAGGAGTTACAAGCTTCGTCCGATCACTAGTGGAGTACTCGTGTAACAGATAAATTTTGTTGTTATTATCTGCTTTTCGCAGTGGAAATTGTGGCCACCAAAGTTTTTAGATACGCCAAAATAAACAAAAAACAATCATAACTGAATAGAACATGCATATGAAAAAATAATGGGACTATGTCAAACTGTTTTACTTTTATTAGAATTCTAACCAAAGTCTTATTTAAAAGAACTTAATGAATGTATCTGTTGCTCTTTTGCTGCTTGATATTTGCGAAGATATTTGGGTCAAAATCTTTGAACAAAGTTAAAATCAAATTTACTGTTACAGATTAACTAAGGCTAGGAAATACTAGTAGTACAAACATTCTAAAACTTTTTGATAAGATTTATCAAGAATATGAAAATAAATAACAAAATTTTGACTTGGGAAGTTTGATGAAACCATTTCAATGCCGTATTTTTTTTCAAATGTCAGTAAAGCATGACTGACATCGGTAGAAAGAGGCCAATTGAAAGTACCATGAATGAGTGTTTCCTCGTTTATGTGCAGATTTGATTTTTCAGGATATTTTAATCCAAATTATTGATTATTGCTAAAATATGTTATTCAAATTTATTTGTAAGCAGAAGATATGGCTAGAAATTTCCGTGTTATATATAATACATCAGAGTTGCTTCACAAAATATTTTAAATGTTAATATGAAGAATCACAGAAAATTTCGATAAAAGCAGCTATTTTCTATGCAATGTTATTGGCCAAAATCAAAGCTTATTTTAACAAAGAATAATAACTAAATTTGATGAAGGAAGAAACTTTATTTTGAGTTATATCACCATCCCTGCATTGTTTGTGTTTTAAATATTGATAAAGTATAGTTAAATCATTTTAAAATAAGGTATTATGTTAAATTTATGGAAATATTCCAGATTTTCCATTTTTATGACTTGCGTGACTGTATTTTTAGCGATTTATTAGTTATCCAATTTGCAAATGTTTTTTTAATGTTTTAAATGTTTATTGATATGACATTCAAATGTGGATGAAACCTTGTCGCATCTAAACGGTCATTTTGAATTGTATTGAAGCCTGGAGATAACTCCTGATGTAAGCTCCTGCCCTCCAATAAAGGTACTTTGACCTTTTGCAACTCTAATTTGTACTGTTTAAACACGGAAGCTTAAGCAGATTTTACCGCTGTCCGCTTAGTCAATAGCACTGTTGCTATCGTGGTGCACACAGGGATTAAGGTGGTCTGTGAAGCGCCAGAGTATCCAGGTGGTCGTTCGTTTTAAAATAGGCTAAGTTTATGGCAGCTCTCTCATCAGATCGGTGGCAGCTGGTAATTTAATTGGGTAAAATTAAAATTAATTGACCAATTAAATCCCGATTTAGGATGGGTAGCCTGGCCTGTCATAAACACAAACCCGCTACCAGGGCACCCGGCCGCTTTTCCAGGCTTATAAGACTCTTGACTTGTAACAGCGAAGGAATGGCCTATGGAACCGCCCCAAGCAGTTCAGTTAGTGCTACAGCTGAATAAATATCATTTGGTTCACTTCCAAAAAACAAGAAAAGTTTGGACGCTGGAAATTGAATAATTAAGTCATAAAATCACTGCACTGTTAGGATATCTTAGAAAGTTGGTAGGGAGTAGCTAATAGCTTTTTGGTAAGACTTAAACCCATTTTGCTTTTATAAATTCAAAGCGTACTCACATCTGTTTCAAGTCGGTGGATTCTATTTCCTAAATCAAGTGTGTACTGTTCAGCAAATACGTTTAAAATGGCAGATTGTGTCTGATACCTTATGATGACAGTAAGTTTACTGGGGTTTAATACTTGTTAAATCAATATTGTCAGCTCTCACCATTGTAAAGAGATTGATGTGTTGTTTCAGTTAGTGTTGCCTGATCTTTGCCTGATCATTGCCCAATCGTTATCTAGTTGTTTCCTGACTGTTACCTTACTATTGTTTTGTCGTCATGCCGTTAAATTACCCTTGCTACTTCATCGTAGTTGTGGATGCACCCGATGTGTTTGGAATATTTTTCTTTTCCAGCGCATGAACATAACTACTTGTTTCATTTCACTACACTTAAACATAGGACACATGTATATTGTGTGCACGCCATGCATGTTATACAGTACTTTATACCATGCACATTTTGCTAATCGTCACTCTTGAGAGTTGCTATTACCACATTCCGCTTGTGTATTAGGCTTAGACATCTGTCATATTTGTGTAGCGCATGCGTTGTGGATGTTACACAGTACCTTATCTGTATGTTGGGTACACGCCGTACATGTTAACATATTCATGCATAACTAATCGCTATTCGGTATTCATATAACATACGCGTCCATATTTATAAATATGTCACGTATCTGAACCCTTCCCATCAGTAATATGTAAATACGAATACTTTAAGGACACTGGTGTGATGCAATTGGCCATTCATCAAGTACACGAAGTTCATGTACTACACCCAAGTTATTCATATGATTCGTAGCATATGTGTGTAAAACGCACACACATATATATACACCCATAAATGAAGCCCGCTTGAAGGGCTGCATCAAAGAAGACCGTCATTTTTACAGAGTTAAACATAAAGCGTTATTGTGCAGCCTCTTTCTGTATTATACATACGAGGAAGAAGTACGATAAAGAAAACCTCTGATGTATACTGGAAATTCCATTATAATTTGTCCAAATATCTATGTCATATGTAAGTACTTCAGGATATAACACGAATAAAAAGGAATAAAATAATTGAAATAATGAAAATATCTGACTTTGGAAACAGTTACTGCGAACACGAACAAATTTAATCAATTCATGTGAACCTCTTGTGACAAGGCGTTATTAATCACTCAGTGTGCCGTGTGTTTCCCACTTGCCACAAACGGGACTGCCCTTTAACACAAATGATAAACAGAATCATTCACCTACAAGGATGGACACACCACATATATATATATATTTCTGTTATGCAAAGAATTTATTTGAAAATGTAAATAACGGGTATAACACACTCAAA
The DNA here is from genome assembly GCA_949752745.1 of Protula sp. h YS-2021. Lineage (NCBI taxonomy): Eukaryota > Metazoa > Annelida > Polychaeta > Sabellida > Serpulidae > Protula > Protula sp. h YS-2021. The sequence continues at coordinate 42,651,400 of OX457032.1, forward strand.
GCACCATTAAATCAGCAAATATAAAACAGTCGCAGTACTTCCAGAATAATGGATATAAGACAACCCTAATACGGAAGATAAGCGGATAAAAATACAACTGTAGTTCTTTAAAAAACATGTATGTAAGATATATCCTCAATTGATATGGAACAGCGGGAAAAATAATCATGCTCCATAGTACGGTTAGATAATCAATCTGGAACTACTCGGATGAAGGTATTTAAAGCAACATTGAACACCAGAAGTACCAAAATAACACGGAATATTCGGTGTAGAGATTTGTTGGACTTTATGGACATACTACCTAGCATTCTGAGATTTCACACAACATGAATGATAAGGAATACCAGAGCGTGGCACATTTCTCGTCGCAGGCAAGGAACTATGACACAGAACGAGATGATAAAATTATGTTTTTATCCATGCCAGATTTGTGTGCAGTGTCTTCGTGGGAGGTCAGGCCAGTCCAGTCTCACAGCAATCAGGTACCTGTAAAGGTTTTATTTAAACAATAACATCAGCAAAATTAACTAAAGGGAGAGTTCACTATTATGCTCACTTCTCCAGTGTTTTAGGATTTGAGAAAAGCTTAAGCTAGAAAGCGGATATACATAATGTGCAACCCAATGATAGCACAAAACACACAGTCTGTAATATACCAGAATAACCTCTAAATGGTATTTTATGTTGTTTTAGAAAAAGCTTGTTTATGAAACAGCTAGCGCCTGGCTGAATTTAGTAGCAGTCTTCGCCTCCAACATGATCTTAGGGTATCACGTCATGACATTCGGCGTGTATTACGTGAAATTTACGGACGCATTTGATACAACTAAGGCAATTTCCGGTGCAGTTGGAGCTCTGAATGGTTTTACAATTGCAATTACAAGTATACTCATTATTACACTATATATACAAACAATCATAAATTATTTTATGTGAGATATAGAAAAGCATAATAAAACGCTTACGTTTCGGTTTCTAGAATTTCATAAATTATAATGCTTCTCCTTGCTACGCAGAGAAAAATTAGTGGTATGCATAGAAAAATCCTTGTGCTTTACATATGTTCCTGTTATTGAAAGTAAGACCTTCTTTTGGTGCACTCAAAACTACTTTTGATTCACACAAAAACTACTTTTGATGCACAACATTCCTCCTTTTGATGCACAAAACTCTCCTTTGATGCACATAAAATTCTCCTTTGATGTATATCAGTGTTGAAATTTAACCATTTAAACTATATGTTCTCTTTGTTGTATCATGTCCAATCTCGTATTTCATCATTACATACCACTTTAATTTCTTGTGCTGGGTTTTCATGCATGCTATTAGCATTGAATGATTCAATATAACGTAAATACTAGCGATAGTAAACCACGCAAGTCTGTATATCTGATATATATTTGAACTAAAACCTTTACGTAACTTACGCCGTACTTTTAATTGCTTTCAGTAATCAACTTTGCGTTTTGAAAGTATATCATACATAAAGTTTTATTTAGACTAAGAAGCATAGAGAGCAGTCTTTTACGAAAACTTAACCGATCTATCTTGCTCTTGTTAATTGCCAAGTAAAGATAGTACACTATTAAATGTAACAAATAATTTTGTTTATTATACAGCTTTGTTTGCCAGTGCGATCATTTCGCTGTACGGATGTAAGCCTTGTGCATTGGTCGGCTGTCTCCTTGGAACCGCTGGACTTTTTTTAAGCGCGTTTGCTCCAAGAATACAGTTTCTCTACATAACATATGGTCTACTTTCTGGTAAGATTATAAGTTTTCAATTCCCTCCATAGTTTTAAACTTTAAAAGCGATGTAAGAATTAAAGTAGAATTTTTCAACAAAAAAACAATAACAGTATCCAAGTTATAGCTTTATTCTTGGTTGCTTGTTAATATAGCATTTACAAAGTTAGTACTAAGTACCCACAGTCAGTAGTTCTTACGTCTTGTCTTACTTTAAATGCTGATACATGCTTTGGAGAGTACAACTAAATCTATCATTCATATCAGTTATGTGGGATAAATGAGACAGATATTGCTATATAGGATTCTGTATGAAATTGCTTTCATGAATAAATCATCTCTTAAATTCAAAAATTCTAAACCTGATTTCCATTTTTTTAAAATGTGAACATGGAATATATTTTAGGTGCGATACAATAATATATTATGGCTTCTCTTATAAGTAATCACTCTGTGCTTTTATACGACGTTTCTACGAATAGTCTTCATTACAACTATTTACAAGTTACGAAACGAAAACAACATACATGCAAAAAAGGGTTAAATAAAAATGTAATTCAAAATCGCCAAAAAATGCTAATTTAAAAGATTATTTAAATCAACTGATGCTTTTTCCCATTTTATTTCCTACAGGAACCGGTTTCGCGTTCATCTCTTTAGCTAATATGACAATTATCCAAATGTCTTTTAACAAGCATCGCGCTGTTGCTACATCCATCTCAGTCACCGGGATACCTATTGGAAACTTAATCGCACCTTTAGCAACAACCTATCTAAGCGAAACCTTAGGCTGGAGAGGTGCTTTGATGATTCACAGTGGAATATTTTTACACATTTTGGTGTTTACAATGCTTTTACTAGAGTCTAATTATAAACACAATAGAGAGAAAATCAGCGAATGCATTCAAGGGATGGTTAAAAGCCTTGTCGACTTTTCTGTATTGAAAAACAAAATGTTCGTATGCTATATCACCGCATCAATTTTCATCCGATTCAATACTGTTTCATATCTTGAACAGTTTATCAGCAGAGCCGTGTTTTATGGCATGGATTTACGTACGGCCTCCTTGATAATGACGTACTTCTGTATCTGTAGTTTTGTGTCTCGAATCTCCATAACTATTCTGTTCAAGTTTATTGATATCAATCCATTGGTACTCTGTGCTACGTTAGCTGTCTCTCAAGGCCTCATGTCAGTATGTATGACACTCACAGTAAGCTATACCTGGATACTCTTCTGTTCCATTGTTTTTGGTTTAGCGCAAGGTAAGCACATGTTAGCAGGTATGACACTGACATTAAGCACATGTTAGCAGGTATGACACTGACAGTAAGCACATATCAGCAGGTATGACGCTGACAGTGAGCACATATCAGCAGGTATGACACTATCAGTCAGATAAACCTGGAAACTTTGCTTTTACAATATTTTAGCCCAGCGCAAGGTAAGCACATGTCACAAGCTTAGTTGTTCATATCACAAAATTTTGTTCTATGATGTGGTAGCATTCGTAGAACAGGCAATATATGATGAAAACAAAGTAACCAGACTGCTTCAGTTAGCAGTTATTGTTATTAGCTTACGAAAAAATTCTTTGAAATTTGGTGGCCTTGTCAGAAAACAATGATAAATGTGGCAACCTAATCAGACTTTACAAGCTCATACTCGTTGCATCAAACTCTTGAACAAGTTATTGCTTTTTCTTGTAAATATTAAATATTCTCCAAGAGTCAAGATCCCCATTGCAGTATATAAAACAATTTGTGTATGTATTAAGTGTCATGTCTGTTTGATAGGCAAGACTCGTTTGGCTTGGTTTAGGTTTCCTAGATGGAATCTGATTAGTGTTATTTCGATGCTCAATAGTATGTCCCGTTTTGTTGTTCTTTTTTGCAGGTGGGATGATCATTCAGGCTTTATTGTGTGTAGTTAAGATTGCAGGAGTAGACAATTTTGCCAGATCCCGTGCCATTTCCAACATGTTTTCGTCAATCGCCAATCTCACCGCTACTCCATTGATGGGTGAAGATTATATGTATATTTTGTTTCCACAAAAACTGTGACATGAAAATTATTAGCGACCAAGAAGCATAAGTGGGACTACCAACACAGTCAATTGTTACATGCAAGATTATCCACTCACTTTCTCCTAATCAACTCGTCAAAGACCAATATTATCCATTCTCTTCATCCCAAGCTCCCACGCCTTGTCAATTTGTCAAAGGACGATATTGTTACTCTCTTCATCCTAATATTCTATGCCTTGTCCATTCCTCAAAGGACGATATTGTTACTCTCTTCATCCTAATGTTCTATGCCTTGTCCATTCCTCAAAGGACGATATTGTTACTCTCTTCATCCTAATGTTCTATGCCTTGTCCATTCCTCAAAGGACGATATTGTTACTCTCTTCATCCTAATGTTCTATGCCTTGTCAATTTGTCAAAGGACGATATTGTTCACTCTCATAATTCTAATCTCTCACGCCATGTAAATTGGCCAAATGTTAATTTTCAGTCGAAATATATTGCCCTTAAAGAAAGGCCAGTAATTGAGTAAGATATTGCTTTTCAGTGGTACTAGAGAATAAATTTAATCGGGTGACATAAATATATAGCATGTGCTCTTATTCATGCTTAGGTTTGATATTTGACGTCACTCAAAATTACAACACACCATTTTATATCAGCGGAGGTGCCGGTTTTACAGGCGGCCTAGTGGTTTTCGTCTTATTCATAGTAGCTGCTTTGAAGGAGAAGCCAAGTGACAGATCTGAAGTCACTAAAGAATCCAAATATTTCTGTGCTACGCAATATGCAGGCGCTCACAACGGTGATGGCAGTGGGGAAAACCGGAACGTTAAGATACGAACGTTTACATTTTAAAGCGTTATAAATTTGAACTGCCAACCAGCTATTATGTATTTTTGAAAGGTGATAAGCAGATACTTATTTTGAATTCCGTGATGAGTGATCTGACTGTCAATTAATACTATTGAAAGATAACAGTATCTATCAGCTTACCATTCCGAACTGGATTGGAATTGGGATTATATCATCAACACTCTTGGGTACTGAGCAAGCCGTCACAACCACAATTCTTAACTGCATTGAAGAACTTGATATGGCATTACTGAATCTACTCAACATCTTGCTACATTCCCTACTCATCGCCTTTGTAATTAAAATAAAACAAATAGAATTCAAACAAGTAGTTTATGATGTTTAACAGCAAAAAATACATAAAACGTAGCAGCTAATAAATCTGTGAAACCAAGTAAAAAATAAAAACGTTTATTTATTTCACACACCACGAAAAAACAAAATCGCTGCACATTTGGCAAGTAACATCCAGGCAATTCTAATTTACCTGCTTAACTGTTTGCAGTAGCGTGATCAAACACCCAAAAAACAAAGCGGGGACACGGCGGAGGTGCGGGTTTTGTGAATTGCGAATGCAACGTAGCTTATACCGCAATTGGCTGTCCTGGGCGTATGCAGTAATTCAGATCAGAAACTCAGAGAATTCTAAATTATAGCCATCGACGCTCGGCCATCCCTTGAAAATCTGACCTGATCGGCAAACAGGCAGTGCAGTGAGTAGGAGACTTCGTGGTACTTGTGACTGGAGACGGCTTTTCAACAGTAGATGGAAGGAAGCAAATGTGCATATATGGTGACAGATGACAGCGTAAGATGGCACAAAGGAAATATATCTAAATGCTTAACTTTAGATTATCTGTCAGGAAATTTACACCTCTTAACGTTGCCTTAAACGGAAGTGCGTATCCTAATGTTGTGCGTAGCGAACTTTGAGGCAAGACTCAGAGGAGACACTTTGGAGGCAAGGCTCATTCAACAAAACCACAGATTGCCGTTTCTTTTCCTTATCTTTATTCTCCCAAAAGTTCAACAAAATCTACAATTGACCAAGAACACTTACATTTATAACTCTTTTGTTTCTATCCAGTACTGTAGGAACTGACTCACAACTCAACACTTATGCTCAACAAAATTTATCCAACGTTTTATTCATGTGTACCATTGAAACTCCACAGTGGGAGCTCACCTTGCACCATTCAGGCTCACACCTGACATGTGACCTCATTGCTTTCCAAAACTAAACTGCTAATGGTGCATCTACGACGCTCCTTATATACATAAGCCGCTAATTAAAAGAGCGACTAATCAAATGTTTTGCGCATAACATATGAACCAATAGAAACGTACTTGGCCTTAATCGCATGTTATAAGTCACACATAAACAATAAACTTGTATTTTTAGAACGAGCACAAGTTTTTCTACACGAAAACAAACCAGTTTATAAATCATCTCTTTTAACTAGTCGATCATTGTATGAAATGTCTGTGTTTCTAACACAAAAATTTTACCCGTCTTATAAACCCAAAAACCGAATTTTCAAAACGGAAATTACTACCATTCTTCCCATTTCAGTAAGCTCTGTCGCATCCTTTATAAAACTTATAAATCCAATGCTTAGCTCCCGATATATCTGCCATACTAAACACATAAGTGAATTTTAAAATGAGTTAATATCTACAAAAAGATCTCATTCAAATACAAAACTAATACCATCGTGTTCCTTACGATAAGATCCCACTAAATCCTAAACTGACCGCCGTGGACTAATCGCACTTTGTACTAAATGCGTCAGATCAACATCTTTCCGCCAAATTCGCTCGAGCCAGGAGCTTATTTGCCACTTAACAACACATACAAAGAAAGAGCCTACATTATATACGGTATATTTACTACATACTTGAAAAATGTTTGCAGAGACATTTATTTTACGAATCATTTGTATAATGTAGATAATGCTGTATGTACAAAGGACAATTTCTTACGGCGATGTTTTCCTTTACCAACAAAAAATGAGGATATACATAAATTTACAAATTTACAGAAAGGCACTTCCTGTATTTCATTAGAAGTTTTCAGCATTCAAACTATTAATGTCGACTCAAGTAGATTTCAGATCCCTTGATGATCTATAGAGTAAAACGAGTAACTCTGTTATGTTAGCGCCTAACACATTAGCCTCGCACTGTACTGTTTTCAAGTATCTAGAGCGCGTGATCAGGCTCGATAATAAAGTTTGACCGTACAGGTACTTCGAAACGTTCCACAGCGAAGACAATTGCGAGACATTCTCGCTAGATCACGCAATAATTGTTTTCCTGAGGTAATATGGTCCGACTTCGTACGCCACAGGGAACGCGACGCCTTCGTGTTTGAACACACCTATACGCAGCATGAATTTACCAGCCTTTGCTTTAGTCCATGAAAAACACGTTATTGACATGAAAGCCAAAGCAGCTTGTTTGGTTCTCTTTTCCGAGTCAAGTCTGTTAATGGTGCTGCAACTTCGGCGAAATTCAAAATAAGCGTCCAGTAGAAGCTCGTCATTCCGGAAAACGGGCAAGCTTGGTTCTTCGTCTGCGCTTGGGGTGCGATTTCGATCTTCTTCAACTTTTCTCCCCAATGCGCTTGAACAGCTCGCGAAGTGTACAGCGGTTGTAACTACTGGTGTGTGACAACAAGTCGTTCACTTAATTGTCAAAGTGCGACATGCCTCCTAGCATCTTGTGGCTGACGAGATTGAATTTGGCTGTCATTCAAAACTGCTTTGAAATTCGAGTCCACAAAATGTGTCCAAATGTGCTTTCGCGACTGTTACCGTGTCGATGCACTTCAAAGGAAGTGTTGGTTGCCTTTTCCGATTCAGAGGTATCTGGTTGCCTTCTCCGCAACTGTCAAGATGTCTGTGTCCTCGATCTGATATGGTGCTAGAAGTTCTACTAGATCTACTGGTATCCGATCAAATAGACAGTCGATATCAAGAATTTCTTCAAGTGGAACCTTCTTCATTCTTCCTTTGGAAATGTTCATTTCAGAGATGTTGCAGAACGCAGTTTTAGCACCTTCTTAAAGTTGCCTTTAACGGAATATGCAGATTCAAACGTTCTGCGTCATTGACTTTCACTAAAGAGGCAAGGCTCATTCAACAAAGCCACAGATTTGCCGTTTCCTGTCTTTATTCTCCCAACAGTTCAATAAAATCTACAATTTTTAAAGAATTCTTACAGTTATAACTCTTGTTTCTATCCAGTACTGTGTAAAACTAACTCACTGCTCAGCATTTATCCTCAACAAAATTTATACAACATTTCATTCGGCTGCGCCATTGACACTCCACAACTCTACAACTAGCCTTGCACCATTAAGACTCACACCTGTGGCTTCAATGCTTTCTACAAATAAACTGCTTATGTACAGGCTGGCAGAACAGCAGCCACTAATTGAAAATCAAATCAAAATGTTTCGCGCGTAACATATGAACCAATAGAAAAGTACTTGGCCGAAATCATATGTTATTAGTCACATATAAACTTAAACTTTTAGAACGATCACAAGCTTTTTTTCTTGTGACGTATTAGTTTACCAAACCCTTTTTGGGGTGTTAAGCAACGTAAAATGATGAAATTTCACATTTCAGAGTCACGCCAAGTGTTTTGGTTCTAAAACTTTTCACATTTTGGTCCAAATAAAATTTTCAGAAACTGAGGTGAGTCAACTCGTCAAAAATGTGGACATAAAAGTCATCTTTTTCGGTGCGAAACGTTGCAAAGAGATGAAATGTCACAGTTTAGATCCATTCCAAGTGTCGGTTTCGAAAAATATTCGAATTTCGGTCAAAAAATTGTTGAGCTAAAGTGAATCCTCAGAATTGTCAACATTAAGAATGCACATTTATTGGTGCTTTGTGCTTTATTGGTGTAAAATTATGGACAGTCGCATTTTATAGCAATTCGAGGTGTCATGACTGCACCTTCTACCCTTCTTTTGTCTTCCGTTTCTTTTTCTAAATTCAAGGGTTTTTTTTTATTTTCTTATTTTTCGAAATGATTAGAAACCGACATTTTGTCGAGACTCTATTTTCTTGTTTTGATTACTTATTTGGATTTGCGCGGGTTTTCACTGAATAGAAGGGCACTAATTGGTTGTCGGGAGTTCGAGCGCTAAGTATTAGACGAGACTAGATCTCAACCTCTGACGGTAAGACGAGAGTGGTGAGAAATCGACTTCCATGTACATGATTGCCAGACTGTGACGGTAGCGTCAGTCCGAGCTTTGAAAAGAACGAGCATGACACTTGGAGCCAACGAGACGGATACGTGATACCGACTGCGAGTCTGGACGAGTCAAAACTGCAGAAAACCAGATAGACAGCTGATTGTGAAGTGTTCTCATACGAGACCTGACAACACCAGTTGAATTTAAAAGTATAAATGTAAAACAGTCGTAAAAATTCCTCAAATAACGAACAAAGTTTGGAACTTTTACAAACTGTTAGTGAACTGTGTTGTGCCTTGGGACTGGATATGCATGTGCCAAGATTTTGTGATGTTTACATTAATATTTATAGGATAAATAGTCTTGAAAACTCAGGTAACGCTAACTATTTTTGAAAATCACAAGTGAATTTTAGTTGTTTCAAAATCCCTGGTACACGCCAGAGGCACATAGAGACTCCCTGGAGGACACAACTACATCGAGATGAAGATCAGTTGAAAGTACTAGTGCAATAATTGCAAGAAGCGTGTAAAAGTGTGAGGAAAATCAGGAAAAGGTGTTTACGGTAAAGGTGTATAAACAGGGAGATTTAAAATCTTGTAGTGAAACTTGGTACGGTGGCGATACAGTAAATTGCAGCAGAGCGTTTATAGTCTGAGGCACAAGCTTGTCAAAGTTTGGGAAATTTCACCCTCGTGCGTATTTATCGTGTTACTGGGTTTACTGCAGAGTGTTTGGTGCTAAGGCAAGCCTTTGATTGTTTACGAGAAATTTTGCCAATTTATTTTTGCCACTGTATTTCCAGCCTCGTACTGTACTGTAATCGCTGTTAGCTGAAAAAGAGAAACCACTACTTGGTGTTTATGATGGAATTTAGCATTCAAAATTCTCCCTGTGCATTGACAGTGTTTTTGTTAAGTTGCTGCTGTGCTCGTACTCACCCATTTGTTTATTTACATTTTTCTGACATTGAGATCTCATCTGTGCTCCTTGTTCCAGGGCTGGCTTGCAGGATGATAGTACAAGATAAGACAAGTTTTGATCATTTCTTTTACCTCTTAAAATTTAGCCTACATTATAGAAGTTTTTCGGTTAATTTTAACTGTTATATTTTATGTAAATGACTGGCACAAACTGCATTCTAGTCATACTTTAAGAATTTTGTCCCTTGTACAGTGTAATTGAACATTTACATGTATTCTGTATGTAGTGTTATTTGTGCAGAAACCTGGTCGTTACACATGAATTTTCTGGAAGTTATTTCTAGAAAGTTTAAATATTTTTTTTTGGTTCACTGGTAATTACTCTCTGTTAATTAGGTGTGAAATATACGGTTTAAACAGGCTGGCGTGTTTGGACTATTGTAATACTAAATTTAGTGAAATAAATCAGTGTTGTGTGCCAGTGGTGTCGGCTGAGAAAACAAGGTAGAAAACTAAACTGAATTTGCATTTTCTGCTTCTTGTTATATGAGTATTCTGTTGTATAGTGCTGAATTATCTTATCTTAATGATCTCAGAGCGTTGAAAGACCCATACTTACTGTGTTAGTCTATCCTGGCACTTTGACCCTATCTGAGCAGTCTTGTCTCATCATGACACTTAAGGCTCATGAGAGACCTAGACCCATGCTAGCCTTTGTGGCCCGTTCGTGCACTGTACCCATACTGAACCCAAGATCTCAGCTTGGCCTGAGTGGCTCATACGAGTATTATACCAGTCCTGGACTTAGTATCCCATCCTGGTCCCTGTAGCCCATATGACCACTGTGCCAATTCTGGCTTTTGCTACTCATCTGAGCCTTTCCTTTTGTATTGGTCTATGTTCGTCGGTACTTCTTCACAAGTTGTTTAGCCTGACATGTCTGTTTTCCTCCGTTGTCCTTAAATATTCTGTTGCACCCGTACGAGACCCAAGTGTGCTGTGTTGTGTTCGTCTACTAAAGTTTAATAACACTTATTTCAGCACAGAGTAAAAGGCGAATGTGTTCTTGTTTGTATATTCGTGTGTCATAATTTAAATTCGAATTGAGCGATCGGTGCTTTATTTTGGGTCATCCTTGGTTAGTGTTTTTTTATCTTTCTATTTTGGTTATATGGCGCCTTTTACATTACTTTGCAAGGAGGACAAGAAACTTTTTTATCTATCCTGCAGTGTATGTCTCTGTTTCTGTGGGTAACCAACTTGCGAATTTTTATATGTACCCATGGGCCTTGTTTGAATTTAGGTGTTCTTCAGTTACTTTGGACTGCCCTACTGCCGACTGTCATTTAACATTACTAACGTCAGCTTCTATTAGCATTACTGTGTTTTACACGTTTCGGACGAAAGAATAATCAACGTGAGTCAACAAAGGTATACACACTGGTCGGATGAGACTAGGAAACTGTATGAGTGGCTTGAGGGAGAAAGTGCAGATCCCGAGTCGGACCCAGAAGTAAAGCCTAAAGCTAACCCTGAACAACCTGAGGGTATTCCCCGTTGTGTTCGCCGACCTGCAGAGTTGGAACCCCCCGTTGTTGCTGAACTATCCACTATCATAATCAACTTATCCTAGTGAAAAAATCTCTTTTTAGTCCACTTTGCACTATCATCATCTTATCCTAGTGAAAAATCTTTTTAGTCAGGGATCCGAAAATGATTGACTGATAATGGTAGTGAATCCGTGAAATTTACATTTACCCCTGAAGAGTTTTACGGTCGTTCAGACGAACTTAGACCCCACCAGATAAATCTACCCTGCCGAGTGAATCTTGTAAGTTGCCTGCTCCTGAATGGGCATCTACGCCTTACACATCCACCGGGCAACCTGGTTTGTATTCTGATTGGATTGTATGTCCATCCCGTGTTCTGATATCTACTTCGCGCAGCGCTACAGAGGAAAGAATTGCTGTGTGTGACAGACACGAGTCTTCACAACAACAATATTCCTACTATTTCGCCTTGTACCCCGGCTTCAACGCGAGTATCTTCTGGTGACGAAAGCGAACACATTGCATCGCAAGTGCTGCATGATTCCCAACCATACAAAGGAGGTGTGAAGAAGTACTCTGCACAAATTTTCGCCTATGGTGGAATGACTTGCACTTATGCCCCATTCTGTCAAACTCTAAATCTTGTGATAAAACTCTTCTTAAAGAGAATAAGAAAAGAAGTAAACTTGGTGACAGGGTATTCGCAAAGCAAGAAAGCATATATGTATTAAACTCACTATTAGCATTATATTTCAGTATTATATTCAATCAAATTACTTTTAGCTACATATTGACATTTATTTTATAACTCTATCTTATGGTATTGTACGGCCCTTTGAGCTAATTAAAGATAAGAGCTACAGAAGCTTTTCAATAAATAAATTATGTAGACCGATCTCGGCCCTTTTAGAGTCGATTGTTTTATCTATATAATTTAAATGACCAGTATTATTTGGACTATTTGACAGCTCGCATAATGTTCTTAACATATATATTTGAAACAGTTTTCGATATTTTTAAAGTGAAAAAAACAAAAAGGCACTGTTTTAGTCAATAGTCCGGTTTTTTACCAAGAAGATCAAGGCCCAACGTACCTGTTATGAAATGTTGTTTAGGCTCAAAGTGTCGAAAGTGAGCTCAAAACTATTGTATATCTAACCATTTTCGGGATAATATTCAACTTCCGGTTTTTGACCCTGACTGTGACCAAGATGGTCAAGGTCACCAAGGTACCTCTTATGTAACGTTGTTTAGGCTAAAAGTGTAGAAAATGAGCTCAAAATTGCTCTATCTATAACCATTTTCGAGAGAGTAGTTAGCTTCCGATTTTGACCTTGACCGTGACCTAGAAGGTTAAGGTCACCAAGGTACCTCTTATATAACGTTGTTTGGGTTCAAAGATCGAAAATGAGCTCAAATTTGAAGAATATTTTAGGCGTTATTAATTTTCGGAAAATATCATGCCCTTTGTTCATACTGAGTACAATTTAATTGTACTAATTGAGGATGTACTAATCAATAAAATGTTTTTGATTAGTACATCCTCATGCGGAGACTCGTGCCTCTTGTTTGTCTGTTAGTCAACAAATTGTTTTATGCTTTTTAACCCAGCCGACTTTGTAGGACTGGGGAAGTCGTATCACTATAGGGTTAAACTTTTTCTTTAAAATGCTAGTCCCTCTGCAGTTTTGCTCCAATCGTCTGATATTACGCAGAAATATTTTCTGAGTAGTCCCCTACCTGGCTGTTACTTTTTTTTGATGATTGACAAAAAACTAACAAAATGGCGGCACTTTTTGTACCCGTTTTTTACCCACTTTTAAAATGCTACTCCCCATACAGCTTTACTCCAATCAATTAGATGTTACGCAAGAATGTTCCCCAGGGTTTGTCTACCAGGCTATCATTTTTCCCGGATCGCCAAAAGCTGCCGAAATATCGGAACTTTGAAGTTTGGCAAAAACTGGAATAAATGGTAGTAAATAACTGAATAGTCAAACCATTCATTTCTCTCAACCTTTTCATTAAATAAGTAATATTAATCGAAAGATTCTTAGGTGCTTCACCACCTGGACTTTGCTTCGCAAATAACAAAAAAATGCCGAAATGGTGGAATTTTAAAAATTTTGCAAAATTGTGTAAATGTCGGTAACTAAGTGACATCGTGACAAACTCTCCAACATCCATCGGGGTGGTAGCTTCCACCCGGGAAAACTCATTTTAGTGTATTAAAATTATGAAAAAGTTAGGTTCAGAAACAAAGTTCATTTTTTGACCTAACAGCATTCTTTTCAGAGTTTTTCTCTCTTTCCTTGTTTGATAATTCGGCTGGGTCATGTCCTTGAACATTCCTGTTTACTTACCTTAACCAAATTTATTATTAATGTTTCAGAAGCCTCCAAGAGAATGTTTTTGTGGCAGAGTCATAAAGGGTGGTAAATTGAAACGCCACATTACGAATGTGCACACGCAGTTGCAAGAAGAGAAATTCAGCTTGCATGAGCACAAACTTGATAGCCAATTTGCAAATAAAAAGCGAATAGAAGGCACGAAGAAGCACAATCTAATTGTCTTTTGATTACTCTGATCTGCGCGAGCAAAGAACAAATTCCACACAAGATGTAATAAAAATGTGTTGCAGATGCAATAAGTTCATTAGAAGCTCAACGTTTTACAAGCACCAGTGCAAGTCGAAACCGACTGCGGTAAGACCACCTGCACTTGTGACTGAGGTATATCACGACCATGAGTTCAAGCAAAGAATCCTCGACAAACTTCAAGAGCATGAAATGGGAGCTTGCTGAAGGAAATGGGTTATCGCCTTTGCAACAAAAAGCGTTATTCAGAATCCAAAGCAGTGCAGGACGAATTCAATGACCGAAATGCGCAAGCTTGCGAATCTCCGTCGCGGTGAAGAAGGGGCGAGGATGCTGACCACGGAATGGGAGGATGACAAAAATAAAGTGTGGGCTAGTGATGAGGCCATAGATTCGGTTGTAGACCCAGCAGAAAAAATTCCTGGCAAATCACTATTTGTTTGCCTACTTGCATGGTTAAGGGAAAAATCTTCCTATCCCGATACCCAAAAAATGTCGTTGGAGCATTGGAAGTCTTGGTCAAGTATCGCAAAGCGTGCGGAATCAAAGACAACAATCTCGTATTCGTTTCAAGAGGCTCACACAATCACTGTTTTGGGTGGCATGCAATCAATCAAGTTACAAAGGTGATTCCAATTCCAAACGCAACCATGAATCGTCGTAGGATTTTGACGATTTATCCATCTTTGGATATGTCTCCCGCTGATGTCAAAATATACTTTAACTACTTGAGCCACTCCGATAGGATGGCCAGTGAAAACTACAGATGTCCGCCAGATTTAAAAGAGAGGTTAGTGATTTGCCGACTTTTGCAGAGCGTTGACGAAGGTAAACACTTTTATTTTTTTCTTTATTGAAAAAACAGGGATTTCAAAATGTCTTAAATAAGTGCAATCGTCTATTTAAAAAATAAAATCAGCAATATCATATATAGCAGCGATTTTTCCAACGTTCTAAAACAATGCCCATTGGCTCTTGAATCTGGATTTTTCTGCTTAACTTACTTCTCCAATGTAAGTTGACTAATCTTAGTCAACTTACATTTGAGATCTTATTCGCATAAATAATGACACAATATTTTGGAAAGATTGGTATGAATGTGGAATTGTATGTATAAATGATATATTAGAGGATGATCAAATCTTTATAAGTAAGGAATAGTTGGAAACAAAATTTATCATAAAGTGCAGCTTTATTAAATTTCTGAGTCTTAAGTCAGCGATAAAAAAATGCCATACGGTTGTTGCAAGCAAGGGATTTTACAGTAAATAGAAAAATAACAAAGGAAATGATTGTCGACCAAAAATTCAAATCTATAAGTGGAAAAATTATAAATATACAAAAAGCTAAATGTAGGGTCTATTACACAGAACTTATCTCTACTCAAGTTAAGCCCCCAACCATTATTTCAAAATGGTTCCGTACCGGCTTGGCATCAGAGGAGCTGTTTTTCAACAGCGTTCATAATGCGAAAAAATCTTGCCTAGACACAAGACTGGTTGCTTTCCAGTTTAAAGTAATTAATGATTTAATAGCACATAATAAAAATTTACAAAAATGGGGCATAAAAGATTCCAGTAATTGCAACGAGTGCAACACAGGGGACACTATTTGGCATATGTTCTGTAACAGTCCAAAAAAATAAAAATAATGCAACTGATCTTAAATTTGATTAAAGTCCCAATTGTTAATTGTGCTGAATTTATTTTTGGAACAAAAGACGGTGCACTTAATGTGATCTTTATTCTGTCCAAGTGGCATATATACCAATCTAGGTTTTATAGCAAGAGGTTCTCCCTTGAAAGTTTTACAAGGAAATTGCAGGTACTTATCCAGGCGGACGCAAACCATTCAGAAAGCAGTGTTTTCGAAGCAAACTGGAGTAAATTTCTCTGCCTTCTAGAGCTTTAAATGTTGGCTAAGGTTTCACAGCGGAAGAAATATTTTTTTACACTTTTCTCTCTCTTATGTATGAGTTCTTTTTCAGTTTCTATGTTCTCATTGTAAAAAATAATAAAAACTTTCAATAAAAAAAAAGTTGACTAAGAGTGTCGAGTTTATTTTAATGACGACCTTGGAGGGATTAATATTGTACCTTGTGGTTTCATATCGCGTTTTGTTGCGTTAAAAATTCACCGATTAGACAGATTTCTAAATTTCCTGTTATCATGCAATGCTGTTAAAAGGTAAAAAGTAGGCCCGGCATGCACGACAGCGTTGCTACTTGTAGCGCATCAGCTGCTGTTACTGCGTAAATCAGTGCCAAACCAAAGAAACCTACGCGCAGTCCATTACGTATGTGTGTTTTTAATAGGAATCTCGGGTATGTATTAGTCATTTGTAACTCTTTGGGAAACTTAAGATAGGTTTTTTTCCATCTGTTGTATTGATTTTTAAAATTGTCTTTCAATATGCTTTACCTATTGGTTTATTAAATTAATTTATGGTTTGTTATAAACTAAAGCCATGATGTTGTCACTGGCATATATTCGAAGTGATGAAAACTAACTTTTCACCAGTGCCATAGGGGCACTAGCCAGTAAACAACTTGGTGCTTGAACAAATTGAAAAGCTTAGTGCACGAACTAAAATTCTGGTATCTTGGGCACAAGGGTTCTGCTAATTACAATTAAGCTTAAATAATTCCCGTAAACAGATACAAGAACCCTGGAAAAGCTGTGTGATGCAACAGCCCAATAGAACCTCGACGTACTTGTGAGGTGCTACGAACCAGGAATTAATCTAGAGACAATCGCAACTCTAATTCAGACTCAGATTGGAGCTAATCGCGAGTTTCAGACGGGCACCAAGAAAGATTCTTCATCGAAGTCACACCAAAAACGGACACAAGGCCGCCTGGATACTGATAGTATGAAAAATCGGCAATATCCTGGATTATCTCCCGCTTATCTCTTTAAACGATTAAAACATCATATTGTCCTTTCTTTTGTATATTGTATTTCACAAATAGGAGGAACGTTCCGTTTAAGCTTATAGTCATTTGATTTACATAAACAAAAAAGCCTGCAGTTTTATCAAATGACTACTATAAACCATGTGCTTATAGGTAAAATCAAGTAAAAACATATAATTCTGCAAAACTAATAGCAAATACACCTCTTCTTGTGAGCAGTCCTTCTGCTTGATGATGATGAAATTGGGATACGGGCCATTCATGCAGTGCGTAAACAGGGAGGGGGGTCGGAGCCAAAGCATACTCACTGCGTACAGGTAGGAAGAGAGTGGGTCAAGCCACCAGCGCGCATACACAATTTTCGATATACATATGACTATTGCATTTTACTGCGCATACGTGCGTACAGGGGGAGGGGGTATGTTCCAAATCGCACATGAAAACGCCCCGTGGATGTTTAGGTTTTTTCCCATGCGTTTAGTGTTTTGGACGTGTAATGTACGCTTTCTGAAACGTCACAGGTATTAAGGGAGTGTGTGACGTCTTAAAATTGAGTAGTTTTCAGTGCCTGGGTTGTAGCGCAAGTACGTGAAATGGGATGTAGAAACGTTTATTTTACGTCTTTGAAACGTTAATCGCAAGTAGGGAGTGTTTATGTGTCGTCTTTATGTGTTTACACGGCATTCGCCCCATGTGTCTCAGTTTTAGTGTGATCTGTCAGTGTTTCGTAAACGTTTACTTTGAACGTGTATTTAACGTTGTTCGAACGTATTTCTATCTGTTGGGCGGATTGGAAACGTTTTTCCGAAAGTGTCTTTATTGTTTGAGAGGGTGCTCGCTTAGCAGGAGTATTTTCCTCTTTTAAAATAGTCAGCGGTAGCAAAGTAAAGCATTACTTCGTTTTAGGTCAAAATTGAGTTTGTTTCCGCGATTAAAGTCAGTTTTCTATCGTATGTATGTATTGAAGGCCTTCTCGGTGTGTCTCGCTGCTTTTTAAATCTTAGAACAAATTTAAGTTCTGCGTGTCTCACAAGTTTGCTTCTTTCTGGCGTTTTTGTGTCAGAAAGGGAGCGAAATGTTCTAAGGGAGCGAAAGTTGACCAATCACAGGTGCGCCTTTATTGAAGTCACGTGGTCAGCATGTAGTTTCGCTCCATTCCAGTTTGGGCGTTTTTCAACTTAAAATATTAAAGCTGTATTTAACATAAATGTTATACCATTGTGCAAAACATAGTTTGTGTTAGGCCAGTGTTATGTTCAAACTGGTTTCAGCTTATTTACGTGTCTGTTAAATAGTTTTGACTTCACCTTTTACTGTTTTTTTCAATCGTGTCTCGTTTAATGTTAAAAACAAGTGCCTCGGTTTTATAGTATCGTACGTTCAGTTTTTATGTCGCTTTAATGTCTCGCGGTGTTATTTACATGTTTAGTATCAATTTGATGGGTTTTATACGACCCTTGTTACAAAGCCGAGCCAAAGGCTTTTATACCGATGTCGCCTTTTCTTTAAGCAATAATTCGATAATTGGTGGCCCCTTTGCCAAGTTAAAGTGTTGGTTCATGTTCTATTAGCGTGTTGTTTAGTTTTCCTTCGCCAAAACCTTTCGCCCCTTGGAACTGAGTACAAAATGTAAAAATAAAAGGTTGGTCGTCAAACAGGAGCAAAATTACTAAAAGGAGCGAAATATTTAATGAGCCAGCCAATAGGAGCACGAGTTTTTGATTCATTCCTTCGACTCATTGAGGATTGTTTGTTTGCCAAAGATGGGCTACCTTGCTGCTCCAGTCAGAAATATGATTCCCAGTGTCTGGGCAAACCCTACAATAAACATCTTCGACATGCTGGAATTAAATAAGCGGTTTCTTAAGTTGTTTATGTCTTTTAACGCACAGAAAAACCGTTAGAATCTCTTCTCGCAGCAGGTAAATTGTGCCAATATTATTAGATATCGAGTTTTGATGGGCAAATTGGTACAATTTTTTGCTTCGACGTTATAATTACGTCAGTGTTTAAAGTCGTTCAAGATTACTTTTACAGCAGTTTAGAGTTTTGAAAATCAACAACCTTTTCTGGTATGTTGTTTCATTTTTATGTAGTCAGGCACTGTGTTTGATGTTCCTCTTTTAGGTACTGGATCTGCTGTCAAGTGGTCTGCAGTGAAGACACACTTTTCTGCATTTCTACAGAAACCAAAAGGGCCTTATCCAAGTATGTATCTCAGTCCTGTCATTGAACCAAACACAATTATATATATTACAAATCATAAATAGTTTGATGGGCGATCTGTTCTTAGGAATCATCATAGCTTGTAATTTATAGGTTGTAGGAAAGTTGACCTGGGCGATTTAGTTATTCTAAAACACTTATATAGACCTGTGTCCATTACGGTGTCAATTGGTTAAATTTTAAGTGTCTATTTCTTTCATTTAAGGCAAGGAGAGAATTATGGAATTCCTCGGCATAATAAACCATAAATGCATAAAGTTTTCTTTCTTAACGACTTTTAACACTTTTAAAAATGTTTCATATGCATCTTTCCCAACGAGAGTCTGCTTTTTCTAGCTGAGTACAGTCCAAAGCCATATCGATTATAAATATGTAACAGAAACATTGCATAATGTTAGCCCTGAAAACTGCACTAGAAAACATTTTCTGTAAAACAAAAATTAATGATGTCAGGAAATGTGTAAATACTTACATAAATGATGAATACGACTGTCCCGTCTTCGACATCGCGACCGCAGTGTCGCGAACCTTTCTAGAATCAGTGACATATTTAGGTGGTGGTGAAATTTTGCCACCAGAAAATGTGAGGAAAACATAGTTCACAAATTTAAACAATTTTCTTTTCATACATAACATTATTAATTTGCAAATATTCGATCTGTCAAGTTGATTGGATTAATACCAGTTTATTGATAATAAACAGTAGAGCGCTTATTTGACTTGTTGTTTTCATGTTGTTGCCAGTTGGGCACTTTCGCCACAGGTCACTTCAATATCGCCACCAGAACAAAAAGGTGGTGGCGAAAATTGTCGCCATATCAAAAGACTGAAGTTAAAACCCTGGACTTCCGAGCCAAATAATCAGCTACACGCGGAAGATTTCTAATGGCTTGTGGAGGATAAAACAAAGATTTTTGGTAACTGTGATAGTGGCGTGTGGGTAAAAACAAACATTCGAACAAGAAAGTGCAATTTAGCTCATTGGTGTTTCCAGCTTTACTCGATTGTTAAAAATCCATGAAATTGGTGTGTTAAAATCCTACATTTTCATTAGCAAACTTAACACTTTGAGAAAATGCACAAAAATTCCCCAATTTAAGGGGACCGACGCTTCGAGTCGCACACCGTGCTGGAGCAAATGGAGACCTCAGATTTTGTTATATTTTATACTTTATTTTTAAATATAAAACGCAAAATCAATCAATTGTTTTAAATATAAATTCACGATTGTTCTATAAATAGTTGAAAAGGTTAACGATCACAATTGGGTGTAGGTGCGTGCGCTACAAAGTTTCACAAGTCAGAGCTGACTTGGAGCTTTCATGTCGTCACTAATCATAATCCCAAGGCTGACGCATACACAGTCTTAATCCCTTTATCCCAAAGGTAATTGACAATTGCGGATCGAGATAAAATATAAACATTGATATCAAAACATAAACAAATGAAAAATGTTGTCGAAAAGAGCTAAACAATTAAATAGCTTGTGAAATATTAGACCTTTAAAAATCAGTGGCAAAATGGTAAGGGGTGGTAGCAAAGTTGTCGGTGGAAAATAAGCCAATTCGTACTTTCGGATCTTTCCAGTGAAGGTGTTGTGTCGACTGCAAATGTTGGGGAAAAATTATAAAGAAATGATAAGGGAAAAACATCAAAATTCTAATTTTCTTTCAACATGCACACTTTCAAATGATCTTTTATAAAATATTTTACATATTATTCAGTCCCTTTAATAACCAACAAGTGAATATTTTTACGATCAAAATAGAATTTTGTTGATTTTTGGCGTTTTTTCTATCATTTCTTTACATCATTAGCCCAACTGAATTCATCCGAAACGCGAAAACATTTTGCTAAAAGTCAACGTGCGAATTGGTTTATTGAGTTTGAGTTTGAATCATGGCATCTGACCCTCTTGTCCTGCGTCCTCTCAAACGGACCAAATGGTCCCGCTAGGTGTTGTACTTGACAGGACAACGCCTCAATTCATTCCCCCTTCCCTTTGTACGTTCCCAAAGGCTCCTATTTCACCTATGTCATCCCCCAGCACCCTTATGCAGCCTGTCTAGAACCATCGTGATGCAGGCCTTCAAATGGATCCTCTAGATCCCCAGTTCTCCTCTATTCCCTGGTCGGTCTGCACTCTCTCTATCTCAACTTCACTATCTCAACATACACTACTTCCTCCTCTCCGATTTCCTCTGCAATTTCGGAAAATAACTCATAAGAACAAGAATGCTTAAAGCAGCTATCTTATTAAAAGAAAAACAAACTTATTATCTGTGATTATATCAAGAACATTCCTATTGCCTCTAGAACAAACTCGGAAGGCGCGAATTTTGTGACCTAGATTTTAATTTATGTGACCCAGAATTGAGGGTGGAGGCCAATCGAAACAAACAAAAATTTAAACTTCAAAATTTTTCCGTATCATATCTGTTTCGACTGGTTGCGATGCCCTCGCAGGCCAACATTCAATGTGCAATATACAAGTGTACCTAAAATCCGAGAGCTTTTATTCCGTAATTTTATATATTTTAGACACGAATTTAATAGATTTCCTTTAAGAAATTAGCTTGTACTGTCAGTGTTAAGTTTTAATATATTGCTACAGGGACCAGGACAATCCCCCAGTCAATTCCCAAGACAATTCCTATGAGGCCTATCCCAAATTTATTTTTATTTTTCTTATTTTTTTCTTTTCTTTATATCTTTTTTATCTCTTTTCCACAAATTATTGCCCTTTTATCTTCTAATCGGAGGCCGTATAATTGCCCTTTCAACATTGTCGCAATTGCAATCAATATGCCTTATGCAGACAAATGAACTTTGAGTGGGCCAACTCAGGGCAAGCAAAAACGAAATAAAGCTGGAAATTACTTAGTTGTTGATTTTACGTGTACATCGTTCGGATCCGTAGTAATGTTCGTGGTGCACCTGGGCATATTATGGGTGACCACGTCGCCAATACGCCGACTCTGCGCAACGCAATAGTCTGTGACTTTGAAAACCGACGCCGAGTTGCACACAACCTCAGGTTTTAAATGGCAGAAAAGACTTTCATTTCAAACAGAAGAATTTCGCATTTTTGATTTTAAGGTATTTTACAATTAAAGAAATGACAGATACCCGGTTGTTTTATTTTTGTTTACGCATTCATAGTAAAATGAAAATAAAAATTAAGTGTGTGGAGGAATAGTCCTCGGGGGGTGGGGGAGAGAATCATCCTACGAGAGGAATTGTTCTGGGAGAATTGTCAGGGGAAGTTGTTTGTGGGAATTGTCCTAGACCCATTGCTATTTACATGATTTTAGTTGTCATAACTCTTTAGGCTATTTTAGTACCATAGTTTTATAAACCTTAAAAGACACAATATGTTCCGCATAGGGTTGACCGTGTCCTTAAATCATACAACTAACGCTTTATAAGATCCATCGGTATATATTCCCAATTTTTATCACTGTAGAATATTGCTTTACTTTTAATTATTTGTTTATTTGAAATTGCCTCGCACAACAAAGAAATAATTTAAAAAATCTCACTACATTCCATTTAAACTCAATTCAGTGACTCTGTCAAATTTTGGAGGCCAAAAACCAGTGATTTGTAAAGTTGCTGAAAATTTCAGGGACTTCACAAAGCCACTGAGTGAACCAGTGACTTTACAAAGTGATTGAAATTTTCGTTGAGTTTATAAAGTCACTGATTTGACAGATTCACTGTTACATATATAAGTATCAGTGTAATAATTTGTTTGACCATGCTTCTGGTGTCCAAACGTAAAAAAATAGTACCTGCAATGTTAAGGTAAAATTTAGTTTACGTTTTAAAAGCAGTAACTAGCTAATGTACAAAAAAATTTACTATACCCCATTGCAAATAAGCCTTCATATACCGGTGTTTTATAGTTGTAAAACCTAGAAGCTACAACTAATTGATAAACCAGCCTTATTTATTGTTTTTAATTTACTCAAAACAGTACAAAAGTTGGTTACTAGGCTGCACCTTTGGATACCAGGCTTGTATTCATTGTAAGCATGTGTTCGAGCATTGTTTTACATATCCATGCCTTATACTCCCTTTAACAGCCATCTGAAGTTAAATGCTAATTTTTCATAGGTGGACCATGGTATTAAAAACCCAGATGTGGAGACCATGTGGATATAGTTGCACAATATTTTTTCTTTAATGAAATGTAATAGAATGGTATTACAGTTTAAAATAAATATATATAAAATTTTACAAAATAAAGAAAATTCTCGGGGATTTTAGGTATGCTTGTATATTACTTATTGAATAGCCTGCGAAGGCGTCACATGTCAACATTCAATATGTAATATACAAGTGTACTTAAAATCACTGTACTTAGCACTTTGTTATTCCATAATTTTGTATATTTTATATATAAATATATAAATATTATATATCTTCGTAAAGACACACGATTCTTTTCCGTATACAATTTAAGAAATTTAAGTGGTTGTTACAAGACATGCAAACCAAAAAACTCTCCGCAAGTCTCTCATAATAATAATAATAATAATAATAATAATAATAATAATAATAATAAGGAGGAGGAGGAGCAGGAGGAAAGGAAGGAAATGAAGTGTCCCTGAAAAGGATTTATGGATATTCACAAACAAAATATAGTCGATATCCACAGCCTTTATCGCGCCAGACTCCATTCTCAGTGTCAAGAAGCACACAGTCCTCCTCAAAAGGCGGGTTGTCGTGAGGTTGTGCAGGACCCCAGTTTGTGTAAGTGTCAGCGAGGCTTTGATTGGTTGTATACCATCGAAAATTCCCTTCTTCTTCCTGGTCTGTAGCCGCTAACCAAATCCTGTTGCTGAAGGCGCGAGCTAAAAACACATCGTAAGTTACGAAATGGGGTTGAAGGAAAAGGTAGTAGCCGAGAAACTTTAAATCAGAGCTGACAGATTCAAATGTATTAAATATTACTGCAATGGTAGTTTATAGCCGTTATAACTAATTTTACCCTGTGATCGGTGATCTAAGTTTGGGAGAGTTTGACCGAGCGCCAATTACCTATTTACTAAAACAAAAGCTAGCTTCAACCCCTGTAATTGTCAGAGAAACACTCTAACTAAATTATCTAGTGAGTGATTTTCAAGGACCTCCGTCCCTTGTGTTACCATAAAATATACACAAGTGGGGGTGTTGGAAGAAACTGAGCAGCAGGTAGAGGGGATCGTGCCTCAATTCACAGTCTTGCACAAGTCGTGAAATTAGGTCATATCCTTTGTTGTTATGCTCTTATAACGCCTTCCCGTTGGTTTGATTCAACTGTTACTTACTTGATTCCAGCTAAACCAAAATAGCTTAGTTTACAGCTTAGAAAGCCGTTCTTCAAACCCATATAAGGTCTAACATTTCTCTCATTTTTCTCTCATTGAGTTATGTTTTCTTAAATTAATTGAACTATTTGTGTATTCTTTATCAGGTCAGCCTTTCATCCAGTCGATAAAATTAGCTCTTTCTCTAACATATATAGGGTCAGATCTTTCTCTTACTTTCAAAAGGCCAACCTTGTTGAAATCCATATAAAATCAACACTTACTCTAATATGCATCAGGTCAAAATCTTTTAAGATCAAAATAGTTTCTGTAACCTGCAAAGCGAACCCCTGGAATATCCAATATATGGTCAAATCTTTCTCTAACCCTTATAGATAAACACTTTCTGCAACACATATATTTTGCAACCATTTTTCTAATCACAAAAAGTCAACCCCTCGTGCATCCCATATAAGTAAAACCTTTCTATAACTCATTTAAGATTGACTTTATTCCATTTTGTCAATGTTTACACCAGCACTAACATTTATAAAGGTTGCGTTACAACTACCTATGCTTACCCCATTGATGTATAAAATCATTTTCTATGACGTCAGAAACATCAGCAATATGACCCCCATCTTTTTGACAAATGATCTTTGCCTGCAAAACTGACTTGAGTCTCTCCTCGCCAGTAGCATGATCCACCATTAAATGCTTCACAATTCCGCTCTGTTGATTTGTACATAAAAATTGCAATATTTTGTGATACTTTATTATGTAGAATAAATATAAAAATGCTTTATATATTTGTGTCAAGTCTGTTAGATTATAGATTTTGAAACGGTTTTATGGTAAATATTGACGAAAAATAATTATTACTGCATGCAACAAAATGTAGAGATAGATAGACAAATATTATAGATAAGTATAGTAAAGAATTTATTAAAATAAAATAAAATATGCTAATAGTTATAGTTTGTTTAAAGTTTTTAATCTGTAGTCTTTTGTCTGCATGATTGGTTTGCAAGATACTCTCTTACCGTGTAAAGCCAAACCAGTGATGCCGTCACTGACATCTGTACGAATGGCCGATAGCATCATCTCACAAACACTGTGACTGATTGCAAAGTTTGCTGCTACACAACCCCGTAATCGCAAACAATTACGTGCACATTGTGTCACAAACGTGGCTGACGTCAAAACCGTTGCGTTGCCAATAAATTGCTGTTTCCCATGTTTTTGAAAAAATGCTACTTTCATAGTCTCCTCTACAAAGTGTTAAGCAGCCAAATGCAGTTGCCAATGCAAAAATATCCATGTTTAAGATAAAATATAAAATGTCTCAAATAATGCTTTGACTCTTATTAAGGCCTCTAAGCCTTTGTTCTACCGCCGCATCATTTTATATAGCGTTTCTGTATCACATGTTGTTAACTCATTAAATATACAGTCGCAGCTAAAAGAGTCATAAAGACTGCGTAATTTTCCTCAATGCTTGTTGGTCATAGCGTGTTTATTCCTCTAGCGTTTTTGTCCCGCCTCAGGACCGTGTGTCTCCTTTTGTGGATCGTAAACATTTGATCGTAAACTTATATAGATCACTTTACAACGTAAATGAAGAAAGTGTTCCACTACGTGAAGAAAGTGTTTCACAAAGTTAATGAAAATGTTCTACTATGCAAATGAAGAGAGTGCTCCACTAGATAATCGGTTCGATGTAAAGATGTCGATTAGGCTGCTTAGACAAGGAAATAATTCACAGGTTACTGTCGTGGTCATATGAAATGAATTTTATACTATATTCTTTTTGCACTTGTATAGTGCACTTGGTTTCTTTAGACAGCACGACGATATGATGTTCCATTCAAACAGAAAGTGTTTTCTTTATTTTAAAAATGGCTAATATCTTTTACGTATATATATTCTTTTATTTTAAGAATTTATGATATGACTTTTACTCTCCCAGCCATGTGGTTTCCAGGTAGCGAAATCCTTCTATCTTGTTCTTAAAACTTAAATATACAAGAAGATACTATTATATGCATTGTTTACTGAAATAAAACAGACTGTATTAAGTATTGCTTGGAACCAATTTCGAATAATAAAGAAAACGCAAACATAGATGATGACATCTGTGAATTATTCAAACCATTTCACGTCATCAGTAATTTGCATTATTTTTGAAGCAGAGAACAAAGAATACGAAAATACATTACAAATACACCTGTATTCATAATAGATTTAATAATTTAATTGTAATTATAAAGCTCTTTACTAATAAGTAAAAATAGTAGCAATTCTAGCTAAGTCGTTAAAACTGGGAAACAAGCAGGATCTGATCTATAGCTTTTCCAAACCATTTGACATCAAAAGTAGTTTTCCACTCATTTATTAAAGATGAGGAATAATAGAATGTTACTTACAATGCTGTCATGTGAATTGTAGGCTTATTAAGTTATTTTGATTTGTATAATTATTTCGAAATACCAATAATGATTATAAATATGATGAATTATGATGAATACAATTACTTAAACTTATATGATAAATATGATACGTATTATTAACATGATTAATGCGGTTAGTATGATAATAAATATAGTGAAAATGATGAACATATCAATAAACAAAACCGAAAAATATCCATTCTAATCACATATCCATCCATGCTTTATTTCATGGCTGCCATTGTGCATATTATCATCATTATAATTATCATAGGTCAAAGAATGTCATTTGAACATCTGTTACATTTTAACTAGCTTTTAACTGACTTTTCTGGCTTTTATTTAAACGCTCTGCAGTCATTCTTCAAGAAATTCTATTACTAATGATTCAAGCTATCGTTCACAAACCATGTGCAAGTGGGGGACATACAGGCTGGTGCATCCCGGGGAAGTAGGGGTTCTCGGGCTTCCTTTCTGGATCGGGCGAAATTACTTTAAGTCACCTCACATAATTTCATAATGCCAATTGCTTAATCTCATAGACGCCATCCTTGGTGGGGAGAGTGGTGGGGTTTGGATCGATTCATTCTTTTTACGGAAATAGCACAATGCCCGAATGCAAAATACACATTACAACATACAAATGGACAATATCCGATTAGAAATAAGGACATTACAGGAAAAAACCCGACTTGGACATGACCTTCAAGGACAATACCCAACTATCCTATCGTTTTAGATTTTTCTCGTGAGAAATTGCTTATCTTTTTCATGCACTTTTCGAATGTAACATGTCTTCAGTTACTTTCTGAAATAATTTGATGTAATTAAATGACAAAGAGCAGAAAATCATCCTTTCAATGAACGGATAAACTTGATTTATGCGTTTTTTAACTGAAATCAATTCTCATTCTCAAGGTAATATTACGCTGAGCGACGAAATGGAAAAAGTGTGCCAGTACGTTACCGTTCCTGTGGTACGAAAGCGACTTAAACTGCAAGCAGACACTTAACCAATTACATTAAAGTTAAATTGGCTGAGTTCATGTACAATTTTTCGCATCTGCGTGACCCAACATTTAATGACTTGCACGTGTTTGTGAAGCAACATGAAAGTATCGCAATGTCAACATATGAGATGTAGCAGAAGGAAGAAAGTGCAGTCAAGAAACCACAGCACAATACAAGCAAGATAACATCAACGATAATGACAACAGAATGTCAAAGTCAATGTACGAAACAAAAACTTCCTGGTTATACGCAGTGTGGAGGACAGTACTTTATTGTCAATTTTGTTGTGTTTCTGTAGAAGACGTATGCTGACGGAGTGAAGGTAATAAAAGAGAAACATTTGTGCTTTAACTGTTTACATCCAGGCCACGTCAGTAAAGAATGCAAAAAGACACCATGAGCTAGTTCACGACACTAACTATCCCAGACGTTCACAAGAGAAAAGAAACCAACAACAACATGAAATTGTCCCGGCTGATTCATCGACTGTTAATTGTGTCGCGACACGTGTCCCACATATTTGTCTTCTCATCGTGCCAGTCATTGTTCGGGGCAACGGAGTTGACGTAGAGACATACGCGTTACTTGACGAAGGGTCAGATGCAACATTATGTACTGATAACTTGCTAAGACGTTTAAGGCTTGAAGGCAAAACAGCAAAATTGAATTTCAGTACCGTTACAACTATTTTGTCCGAACTCTCTACTGAAGTATCATTAACTGAAGCATCGCTTAACCAAAGTGGAGCTCTGGATATTGACAAAGTTTTTTCAGTTGAGAACTTGAATAACGATGCGTGCTAAGGATGATGACGTAACATTTGGCTCACGTTTCCATGCGGTAATTCATTTTTCTTTTTCAAGTCGATTTGCTTATCGAAGCTAATGTTCGGGAAGCCTTTTGGAAAGAAGAAGAACGCCGAGGAGGTGCAAGAGAACCTTACGCAGTAAAGTCAGTTCACGGATGGTTTTAGCAGGGCGGCGTGATCGAAACGTATCAAACACAAACACTAAACGCTCAAACACAAACGTAAACTTTCAACAAGGTAATTTAAGTCAAGTCGAAAGAATGCCGAAAATGACTTTAACGAGTCAATTTATAATGCTACAAGCTGGATGCCACTTGCTGACAAACAAACTCAAAGTATGTTTGAAGAAAAATTGAGCACACAGGAAAACACTACAAGCTTTCATTGCCATGGAAAACTGGTCACCTGAAGTTAAAAAGCAAGTTTACGGCGTGCCGTTGAGAGATTAAATTACCTAAAGCAAAGGTTTGCCAAGAGCGAATCGCTTCGTGAAACGTATTCAAAGGCATTAGGTGATTACATGAAGAAAATATATGCGTCGAAGATTGTTACTTTAAAGAAACACGCTAAAGACGTGAATTGCTGGTACTTACCTGACCATCCAATCACCCATTCCAATACACCAGATAAAATTCTCATAGTGTTTGATTGCGCGGCCTTCATTAAATGACTGTCCTTTGCAAAACTAAGATCTTGTCAATTGTTTGATGGGGGTTCTACTTCACTTTCAAAAGAAGCCTATGCAATTGTTGGTGATATGGAATCTTTTCATCAGATACAAGTTTGGAGAGGAACCGTGACTACCTCCGTTTCTTGTGGTGGCAAGACGGTAACGTCAAGCTTTCACCAGAAGTTTAACCGATAATAGTGCAAGTCTTTGGAGTAACGTCATCTCCTAGTGCTATCGAGTTTGCTATGCGCAAGACGGCTACTGATAATCAGTATGATTTTGATGCAGATACGGTGAAAACAGTGCTACAAAAATTTTACGTGACTGACTGCTTAAAGTCAATGCCAACTGTACCTGAAGCAATAGGTTTACTGCACAGCTGCGAGAACTGCTTGAGCGAGGTGTGTTCCGTTTGACTAAATTATTTTCAAACGACAAGGAAGTTTTGTCTTCCTTCTCAGTATCTCAAAGGGCCCCGTCTATAACAAACATTGGCATTGATGATGAGTTGCCATGCGAAAGAGCACTAGACATACGCTGGAACGTTGAAGACAATACGCTAACATATAACGTGAAGAATGTGCAGAATCCCTGTAGTAAGTTCACTGCATTATCCCCTTGGCTTAGCCGCACCGGTCACTTTAATTCCCAAGATGTCATTACAATGTTTGTGCAAGGATGAGTACGACGCGGACGAACAGATTCCGTATGTGGTCAGATGCTTTCGCGATTGGCAAGACACGTTGTCAACTATGAGTGATCACAGCGTTGATCCATGTTACAAATCATATTGTCTGCTGAACTACTTCCGGTACGAGTTACATCACTTCGTGGATGTGTTAGTATTGTGATGGCAATTAATGTACAGGTATGGGATGGGTTGTGGGTCACCAGTTGACGCGTGAGATCAACTCTGTTGACCGGGTCCATAAATTCTATGCATTTAAATGTTTTAATCTGAAATTTCTATAAATTGATTTGATGTGCAACAATTTATTGTTTGCATCCCATAGCGAATGTATACGTCTAACACGTGTATCCATTGTTCCAATGTTTGCATTGAGCATTGGTCAAATGTTATTGTTCTTTCGCGGTTCTTGGTAATTTTGATTTCATTCTGTGCAGCGATGGCAAAGGCATAAGAGTGCCGGTGTGGCTCGTTGGGCTCAGGTAGTTCTTTGTGATGTGCTGGTCAAGGCAGCCCTTTGTTATATGTGGGCTAAATGCCTGTTGTATTGAATAAAATGGATATGGGCTACAAAAATAGCCACCTGTAAATATGTGTTGATCGCTTGTTGGCCATTTAAGGACGTGTATACGATTCACTGGAAGAGTAAACTTTATACTGGGCTACGTTAATCGAATTATCGAGTTAATTTAATTCAGGTATGTCATTTAGCAATGTATTTATTTCTTCATATAAATATGAGTATTTTGTGAGGGAGTGTAATAGATTTTTTCGTGCATTTGATAAGTAAATATCTGCTGGAAGGGGAGGAGAATCTAACTATTTATAAACTGAGAAAAATGGGGAATTTTGGAAATGTGTAAAACAAAGCTTGATAGAATTCAACTATAAGTGAATATTTATGGTGTATATTCTGGTGCACAGTTTTTGTTGCACTGTGGTGATGAGTGGGGATTTGACCGATGTCGTCAATGTGATCTTGTGATGTAGGTTATCTGAGTTCGTCTGTGTGACCTCGTGATATCGGTCATCTGAGTTTGTCTGTATGACCTCATGTTGGCGGTCTTTTGAGTGGGACTGGGAACAAGATTCGCCAGTGTGACCTTTCGAATATCTCCATCTAATGTGACACTACGGTATGTAATGGACGTCTCTCATTCAAGCCATTCGCCGTCTGACTTTTGATAAAGATATAAAGTCACGTGTCCGGCTTTGATGTCAGACATGTGTAACATGTTTTGACGTCAATCATGTGTAACCTACAATTGGGTTGAAATAATAATAATGGGTTTTTTGGTGTTGGAATCTGAGTATATGTATTTTTATTGTATTTTATGTATATAAGGTGTGAATAAACTTTTCATATTTTAGGCGCTAGTATTTATTACCATTGGAAACACTTAGTCCGGGACCTTTTCAGCTTGCCAGCAGATTGTTCTTCAGTTAAATAAATATGGGCTCGTATTCACTTCACAGCAGTCAGAAACAGACTGCGGTGCTGCGGCCCATCTGGATATCTACGATGTTTCAGGTGACTTTAACTGTTCACTCGTTGCAGGCAATTCAGGACTAGCACCTATCAAGTAAGTCACTATACCGCGACTAGAACTGTCAGATGTTGTTGTCGCTGTACGGTTGCATCAAATGATTACACGTGAAATCAAATTTAACATCTCAAGGGTTTACTTCTGGACAGACTCTACAGCTGTTCTTAAGTACATACGTAACATTCGTTGTTGCTAACCGGTTATCGCTGATTCATGACATCACAAGACCAGATGATTGGTACTACGCCCCCATCAAAACAAAACCCAACTGATCTCGTGTCACGTGGAATTGCTCCAAGGGCAACGACAAAGTTAAACTTTTTGGCAAATGGTCCACAGTTTATACGCGATGCGAAAATTGTGATGCCAGCACAGCTAGACGTAAAGCACATCAAAGCAGATTCTGGAGACATTGAAATAAGAGTTTCATGAGTGCCATCAGAGACAAATCCTTTAAGCTCCCTGGTGTACAACAGGTTCACACTTTAACAAACAAGGAATATTTGGTTACTCAAGGTGCTGCTGCTGTAAAAAGGGTTATAGGTTTCTAAGTGAGCCTCATACGCGCAGCGCTTATGCAGCAGGTGGCTACGTTACCTAAAGAGCGATTGACGCCAGATCTACAACCGTTCTGTGGGGTTGGTGCTCATTATTTCGGCCCTCTTTTTGCCACACGGGGACGTGCAAAAGTAACATATTATGGGTGCCTGTTCACGAACATGGCGTGGAGAGGTGTGCACTTAGAAGTGGCTTTCAACCTGGATGCAAACTCTTCCTGTCATGTCTCAGGCGTTTTATGGAACACCGGGGAGACCGAAAAGGATATTGAGTGATAAAGGCACGAATTTCATCGGTGCAGAGCGCAAATTACGTGAACTATTATGTGATTTCAACCATGCGAAAATCGATGGCACTTCCTTTCACTATATGCCCTAGAAATGGGAGGAGTATAGGAACACAAAGCGTGTAGGTGGACAGCGTTTTTTTTTTTTTTTCAAGCATAATTAACGACTGCAGCTGAGTACCGTGAACAATGACTCACTTGACAGGGACGTGCTTACGCTATTGCATTTTATGGATGACTTTCTCTAAGTGCAGGCAAAAAAAGATATAATCAACTTTCAATGACTGCATTGAATTATTCATGCTAAAATACCAATGTTATTTTATTAGGACCGCAGTGGCGCAATTATTTAAATGATTTGGCATCATTAATTGATATGTCAAGTAAGTGAAGTATAACATTATTTTTAAGCATCATGTTGATTATTCGGTGTCAAAAATGTTCAAGATTCAATTGTGCGACACAGTTCAAGTCACGTGATTCCTTTCGCACATAAACAGTTCCCTCTCGTTCCTTGGCAAAATAGTTTTAAGTTAACAGATGGTGCGTGATCAGAAATAAGAAAAAGTCCGACAAAATTGCCAAGACTCAAAATTTCTGTTACTTGCGACTTAACTTAGTTACTTATTTATGAAATCATTAGAGATTTAAGTCAAGATATGACAAGGTAAAATTGATTTACGATTTAGGTTTACTGATAAGATCAGTCGTTAAAGCTTTGTTTTTTTTTTTTTTTTTTTTTTTTTTTTTTGTTTTTTTTTTAGCAAACCTGTATTTACGCATTTGCAGCAAGCACGATACAAAGCTACTTTTCTTCCTGGTCTTATGCAATAATGCAAGTTAATTGACTCGCAGACGTAGAACAAGTAGTGACAGATTCAAATATGATAGGCGAATGACATCTGAACTTCAGTTAGGTTATTTAAACTGATGGCTAAATACCTAAAACAAGCAAATTTCAGACAGTATTTATGATTATTGAATTATTGTATATCAGCAATAGATCTTTTAGATCTTTTCTGCGCATGCCCTGCGGCTGCGAGCGGGGTGTCAGTAGTTGTGAGGCAGTGCTATATACGTTATGAACTCTATAACTGAGAAGTGCTACGTAAGGATCGTGATTTTTATGAGGTTTCTGAATGTTTTCACCGCTTTCTCGGCACACCCATTTCCGCTAGCTTGAGTTGGCGAAAATGTTAAATGGAGAAATTTGTACTCCATGCTGAATTTCGCCATT